>BOPP01000272.1:879981-965547 GCA_017312745.1 Gryllus bimaculatus
GACTAATCCGCTCCCAAGCGTCCCCAAATAGATGCCATGAGGCACGCTGGCTAATACGTTACAATACTCTGTGTTTGGTTTATTAGACAACAGAAGCCATGAAGAGTGAGCTATTATCTCGAAAACTAACTTCCTCGTATATTAAGAGTCAAAAAATTATTTTCCAATGTCAACCCCCATCTGTATCAATCCCAATTTGGATTCCTCCAAAAGTACCACTCCAACCCAAAACTTTTAATGAAAATTCGTCCTTACTTCCCTCACCATATCAACTCTCAACTCCAATGTTACCTCTCCAATCAATCATTTTTCGTCATTACCAATAAAAAATATCTTCAAACTACCTCATCCAAGCGGACGTCATACAGAACACCGTGCTTTTCCCACTCCTTTTTCCCTCTTTATTAATGAGGTCCCTTCCACCTCCGGAGTAGAGAGATTTCTTTACGCCAATGACCTTGCCTTCCTTGCCTCCTACTGCAATTTCAACATATCCCTTAACAACCTTCAAAAGCCCTTACTCTTTCCATCTTTGGGCCTTCCAAAACTCCATTACTACCAACCCTTCCAGATTCCAGGCCATCCTATTCTTCTACAAAACCTTCCGCTCACGTCCGCTCCTGACAATAAAACACATCCCATCCGCTAGCAACCCATCGTAAAATACCTTGGCATCCTCTTTTCCCGAAGACCCTTATGGACCCACCATATCCTCAACAACATCACAAAAACTATCCGCATCACCCCCATCACCCCCAACGTCATCTCTCCCATTCTTGAAAACCCATCAATTCCCATTCCCAAAGAAACTCCAAACATATTATACCTACATCCGCCCCATCCTCTCCTACACCTGGTTCACCACATCCTATAGAATCGTATAAAACCACCACTGGCTGAAAACCCCGTACTTAGACTCATCGCCCACCCCCTCCACCAGCTTCAATGAGATAAGGAATACAGCACATTCTCTCTTACCTCCACAATTCCTCGATAGCCCATATCCGGCAATACACAAATAACCTCCAATTACTAAAATTTGTCCTACCACACCACCACGTTCTACGACCCCCTCCCCAACATACACTTAAAAAGCACCCTCTTGACATCCTGCAATGTCCCCCCTTCTAACGTAGGCCAGAGGGCAGACCAGACAAATACACATAACGCTTAAAAATTGACAATACCTGACCTCACTACACATTCGAACCATGAAAAACACAATCTCTTTCCCTTCCCAAACCCGAGCCTTTCTTCCCTTTATATTTTACCCCTTCCCTTACTCAAGCCTACGTCACCGTCCCACACCGCACTCCAAAGTTACCTTAACCATCGCTACTTACGCATCCACCACCTACCAAAAACCTCTTCCATCTATCCAATCGAAGCCGGCGTCCTATTGGGCTATATACCAGAAATATCCTACCTCGATATAACCCGTCCCCAAAGACTTCTTTGGTTCCACCGCATCCACTAAATATCTGTCAAAGCAATCAGGATCACGAACACCTTATATTCGATCCTTACAAATCCCTCCATACCCATTAAGAGAAAAAGCCAAACCTACAACTCCTATATCCGTCCCATCCTATCATTTGCCTTTCCCACCTGGTTCGCTACACCCCATTGCAATCGCACACAAATAACCCGCTTCCAAAACTATCTGCCTTGTTTTCCACTCACCTATGTACACCATCTACTACTCCATACGATCCCAAAACAAAATACCCCACATCCTCACATACCTCCTTAACTCCGCAATAGCCTACATTAAAAAATATATTAACAACCCCCCTATTTCGAGACCTAATCCTCTCCCACCTCCACATCCTCAGAAACCCACCCCGACACACCCGAAAAAGCATCCCTTAGACACCCTCCAACTTCCCCCTCCTAAGCCAGAGGGCAAACACAAATAAATGACAAACGAACGGACCATAAACTACAAAAACTAACTGACACAGCTAAACACGCCGTCGACAACCGCCTTTTTTCCACACCCCTTGCTCACCTATCCTTGTCTCTCCCATTCGCAACCCTCGTCATCCAAAACCCTAACAAATAACCCTTCTCTCCACGAACAAAAAAACCCGTCCACCGAGAACCCAGATTTCAGATCCTCGGCCCTGTTTGGGGGAGAAGAATCAAAACACCTGAGCAAAAACCCACTGAAAACCCCCAGTTTAAAGAGACCCCGCGAAGGGTCAGACGAACATAGCTGAACACCCATGGTTCGATCGTTCCCTCTTCGTACAACTATCCTCAACAAAATAGCAAATCCTCCCTTAATAAAATAACCATCCTTCCAATCACCTCAATTCCCGATCCTCGTCCCTGTACGGGAGAAAAGAAACTAAATATTATCAAGATTCAGAAGACATGACTTGAAGAGTCGAGACAGGCATACATCGAACAAAACCATTAGATCAGGTCAGAACCTTTAGAGAGATTTATTTTGTCAAAAAAAACCTCTATGTGACGTATAGGAGAGAAGATCATCTGCTCACGTTTTCTTGAGATCCAGAATCCCGTCCCATCATTTTCACTATAAATAGTTGAAATATGAGTAAATATTTAAAATAAATAAAAATAAATTTTAAACAATCGCGAGATTAGCAATTTTTGAAAAAAATATTTTCGTTCCCGAGTTATAGAAAACATATTTGCAACGGTAAGCAAACTGCAGATTTGATTTTTCTGCCATGCCAACAAAATAGTAACTCACCCTTACCTCTACTCCTACCATTACAAGCAAAAGAAGAGTTTAACAAAAGGTGTGCATAGTGAAGCTACATTTACGCACCGAAGCAAAACAAGGGGCCATCTCAGCATTTGCTCAATGGATCAGGGAAACTGGACAAAACCTGATCAAAATGGGGGTCATTGACCCGGAAGCTGAAGTACATTATTTGATACAAACATATAGTCTTTTTAAAAAAAATTATACACTATAAATGAAAACTAATTCATTATATATCAGTTTTTTTTAAATAAACATTTTTTCGGTAATCAGTATAGTCTCTAATTAAATAGAAACAGTTTTACAGCAGAAAAGATTTTACTTTTACAGAAAAGAACTTAAATTTGTGAACAGACTTCAATTGTTTAATGTCATCTGGCAATGCGTTGTGAAGTAACGTACTTGTATTGTATGTGGATTTCTGATAGTGAGCTATTGATACTGACACTTGATGAACGCGACTTTTACGACGTGTGTTGTACTTACAAATATCAGTATTGCATGAAAATATGTTCCCAGCGTTAAGTAAGTCACTTTTGACAAATATTACAGATTCATAAATATATAGGCAAGGCAATGGTAAGATTCCAAGCTCAATGAAGAGAGGCTTGCAGGGATCACGCGGATGGCATTTTTTCATTATTCCAATAATTTTCATTTGCACTCTAAAGGTCTGAGTACTACATGATGAATTTCTCCAGAATGTTATGTCATATCTCAGGCGGGAATGTACATTTTCAAAATACACGCAGTGCATGAAGACTAATAAAATTTGAAAGAATTCTGAATGCGTAACATAATGAACTTGATTTAGTGTTTAATTTTGTTATATTTACATTTCATTTGAGGTATAACTGAATTGAGGGACCTATAAATTTTGCTACCTGAACATCAGGTAGCATCATAATTGCATATTGTTCATTTTCAATGTAGCATGCTATAGCTGACTTAAAATGCAAAAACGCATTGAAACTATTTTTCCTTCGTTAAGTATTAATTTGATATTGCAAAAAACCAATTTGAAACTTCTGAAATCGTACTATTTATTGTTTCATTTTTGCAAAGAACATTCGTATCATCGGCAAACAGAACCGTTCTTCCGTTTTTAATAGGCGAGAGCATATCGTTTACGTTTATCAGAAAGAGGATATGACCTTGTACGAGCCTAACGGGACTCCATATTCAATTGGTAAAGAATTGGAAAGATAAGTAAATAATGTCTTTTCGTGCCAGTACAGAATTTCTACTCTTTGAGATGGCTGTTTTAAGTACGAGATTATCCAGTCTAGGGCGATACGAATTCCTTTCCTTTTACTATCCACTGGCATTAATATCAAACATTTAGCAGCAGAATGTTTTAAACAAATGATATGACATTTTCATGTTATTCTCAAAACAGACTAGAATAAAAAAGTATCATTTTGGACTAGACCCCTATGTGTGCTGCCGACCTGGATGGCCGAGGTGGCTAGAGCGTGTGCCGACTCAGTGCATCGTTCGGCAGGGTCGCAGGTTCCAGTATTGCCATTGTCGTGGTTGTTTGTCCCTGGTTTTTCATGTATGTTTTTTACGAGGGCAGGGGAAAATCTTCCAAAGACACTGCGGAGCCCGCTCTCCGCAGAGTGTGGGATGCACATCTAACCTCTGCCTTACACACTATAAACCCCTCTCATTCCTCCTGTTCCCTTCCCGGAGAACCGCCGTCAGGCGTTGCATCACGAGAAGGGCAGATCGGCTTATCGCTCTTTGCCAACTGGTGTCACGAGATACGCCTTCAGAGTCGTTCTTCTAAAAAAATTTTTCGGCATCGGTGGCTACCGCTCTCTAGTTCTCTTGGAGCACCAGCATCCTAGTGACGATGGTTTCAGGAGTCACTACGTGCATGACGACTTCTTTCCTCTCCTCAACGAAGTGAAAGAACATGTGCTCCACATCTTCAACCAATGGGTCACACATTGGGAATGAAGAGTCATCGTCCAACCGGAAACGCAGTTGGTATGCCCGGTAGCACTTATGCCCCGTTAACAACTGCGTCAAATAATGATCCACATCTCCGTGTTTCCTTTGAGTCCACATCGTTATCTGAAATGAGACGAAATTTCCATTTACCCATGGATGATAACACATATCGCCGTTGCCACTAGGCCACTGTCATGTCCCTCTCTTCCTTCATGATGACGCTCCTAATTGTAGCTCCTTCTCGCTTACGCCTGTAGAGCCTGGCCCTTTCTTGTGCCATGAGGTTTATAGGGGGCTTGTCAGCTATCACACACAGCGTAATACGATACCGTGCGAAACGCTCGGGCCACCCTTAAGGAGGGCTTTCTATGCACTGTCTTCGCACCGCGGGCGTATGACCGGATCCCAAAGGCATTAGCCCAAATGGGGACTGGGTAGAGTAGAATAGATTTCACCGCGCTATACAGTAGCCTCCGGCTACTTTGCCTTGGACCTCAATATTAGGCATAATTAGTGCCAAGGTGGAGGCCATGCGGGACGCTATCGTGCAGACTATAAACAAGTGCTCGTCCAAGTGCAGTCTCGTGTCAATTTGGACTCCTAAGTATCTTAGTGACTGCTGGGAGACTATTTTACTAACACCTACATTGCGAATAATACCCGCCTTCGCTTTCCTGCTTGTCACCAAGACAGCTTCTGTTTTATGCTCTGGCCCACCGACGTTAGCCACCGCCAGATCGCAGCTACAGGCTCGTTCGCAACGCGCGTGACCTCTTCAGTATTTTTGCTGACCACAACCACCGCAACATCGTCAGCAAATCCAATGGCGCATGCGCCTTCCGGCAGCTGGAGCTTCAAAACGGAGTCATACATAATATTCCCCAACAACGAGCCAAGTTCCGAGTCTTGCGGAACACCACCTGCCCACCAACCTTTCAATACCGTAATTAGGCTCAGAATGAATTGAGATCATAATTGTGACTAGAAGTTTGCCGGGAGTATGAAACAATGCATCCGCTTAGAGCTGCCCATAGCAACGACTGTGGTAACAAAAATGATCGTAACGAACTTGACAGGACGGGCCAGGTTAGGTAGGATGATTTTGATTAATAATCCCCGGTTACTCAGAGTACTTCTTTTACTTAAAATCTAACACTTTAAAACGGCTTCTCTTTTCATTCGCATTTTGCAATAACTGATTGCGGATTTCGCTATCGAGGATCATTGATCATTTTCACATAGTGTTACATGAGAACGACAAAGTCATCTATTGGAAAAGGACCAACATTTCTTAAAGTTTCCTCCTCGGCAAATTAAGGAAAGTTAATTGTTTTTCAGCATTGTCAAAATAAATAATTGCTATGGGGAATGCCACTTCCGTAAGGTCAATATTTGAATTTCGCGCCTTTATTCCACTTCATTGCTACAGGTTAAACTACAATATAAAATAAAGAGTGGAATTTACACCGACGTACTATGTGTAATGAAGTTCTAGACTTCAGAATTGATGCCAAATAAATAAAATATTTGTTTTAATTACCTTGTGAAAATTAGAACCAGTAATAAATGAGAAGTTACCTAAGTTCAATGTATTTGTTTTCAATATAATGTATTTATGTGGGAATATTTTAGATATTAATTATAAAACATTTATGACGGCTGATATCGTGCTATTTGTATTCCTAGCAGAAATACGAGTACTTCATTACATAACATATAGGTCATTTAGAAGGCCTCGTGTATTGATCCCCTCTCGAACTTCAGACGGTCGGTGCCAGCGGTGTCAGCAGGCGGTGGAGAGTCCGGGAAGATCATTCGTCTCTTCCCTTTGCTACTTCGGCCATGATGTTGAGCGCAGTGTCGAGAGCTTCTGCTGGGCTTTTGCGGGGGGTTAAATCCTCCATCAGCACCAAAGTTCTACAAAATGAAGCAACTAAAGTATTCTCCGCCGTTTCAAGCAGTAGTAAGTGATATTTTGTGTTTCAAGCTTGTAATAAACCGAACGTAATGTGACCAAGTGGGAGGGGGCTGTGCTCATGCGGCATCCATTTTACCGTCTGCCCGTTCCGCTATTTTGAGAACATTTTATGAGTATGCCAATTTGATAAATATTACGACGATTTTTGTATCATTGACCTGTTTGTTCAAAATTCTGGGAAGGACTTAATTAAATTGTACTATATCTAGCCGCGTTGGTAGATACATAATGGGCGGTCCACTCCCATTGATTAAATCGACCATCTGCTAGTAACATAATTTGTGTCTTTATAGTAAAATTTTTTAACTGTCAGCATTCGGAATAAAATTCCAAGGCGTGCAGATGTACTGCCATATGATACTTTTGAATGGCTTCCGTGCAAAAGAATCACATTAGAATATTATAGAAGGTTTATTTCTTCTCTCAGAAACTAGGAAGATTTCAATTTTAATCCATGTATTTTAGGTAATTCCCGTACAAGTTATGCCACACAAGCACAGCCGAAAGCAGCAAAAGGAGGAAATGGGAAGGTAGTAGCTGTTATTGGTGCCGTCGTGGACGTGCAGTTTGATGACAATCTTCCACCAATTCTCAATGCTCTGGAAGTGGAGAACCGAAAACCCAGACTGGTGCTGGAAGTTGCCCAACATTTGGGTGAGTGAATGTTAGCCCTTATTGATCATTTGTTTGTTGTTAAGGTAGAAGATTTAAACAATTAAAAAGCGAGGTGTGAAAATAACATAGTACAAGAAAATTGTTTCCTCCTTAAGTAAAAGTTGTAACGCAGGGTTTTGGTACAATTTTTTGGTGTAATCACGTATACATTTAATGTGTGAACGTGGAATAGAACTGAATTATGTGGTGGTGCAGAAACTGTGCAAGAAAAATAATGAAGCCTTGCATAGGAAATTGGTTTTTAATTGATGTATTGTGTTCTTTGGAAGATTAAGTCCGTAATGAAAATGTACGAGAGTACGTGTTTGTGCATTGGCTGAAAGTCAAATTTGTGAATTGAAAAGGACTAGATTAATTTTCTTTCATACCTGAAATTTTTGTGATTTGATGTTATGTTGTGATCCAAATTACTAATACAAAAATTAAAACTGCAAAATCTTCATAGAGGAATTTTCTATTTTATAAGGAAACTTGAGGAAAATGGTTCATTGAAATTTCTTGCCAAAATCACTAGGAGTAACAAAGTATTTCACAAATTAAAGACATTGGAAGGGAAGCTGATTTGATTCATTTTGTGAAGTTTGATAAGAGAAGAAGCAGAAGTTCATTGGAAATGGGCATTTGCACTTTGTTTTAAAATTAACATATGAATCACTTTTCAGACACTATGCAATTCAGTAGCGCAAACTTCTTAAATTAGGTGTCCAAAATTTGTTGAATTGGTTATCTACCCATGATACATGCACATTAACGAGTGATGGATGGGTTTCCCGTGCATTTTCTGTTAAGGGCAATGTAATAACATTCTTACTGTTTTTGGTTAAAAATAGTATATATGTTCTAAGATTTTTTTAGTCTCATGGTGGATTGGGAGTTACATAACATCACTTACATAACTGATATAACCAGTGATGTAAATTCTTTGCTGAACATAGTAACCTGTAAGGTGCTACTGAAAGCTTGAAAATGCAGTACTGTTTGTGTGACTAAAAGAAATAGAGATGTTATTGCCTTCAGAACCTAAGTTGTTTTTGAATGTTGTAAAATTTTATTATTCACCCTTAATTGTGAGATATTGCACTTGTAATATGTCATGTGAAGGACTTGTAGAAATGTGCAAGTCTGAAATGTTTGAAAGATACCAAAGTTCTGCATTTAAATTAATGCGAATTAATTTAATAAGATTGAAATTAACTTCACATGAAGTGAATTGAAGTACAGGTATCCTCATAAGTTCGGCAGAAGAGATTTGTAGTATGGGTCAGTGAACATGTTTTGAAGCATGCTATTTTAAAAATTCATTTCAATTAATTGAACTTATGATTTTAAAATTTTGATTACCTCATAGTAGTCAATTATGTGTTCGATTTTCTAAGGCAAAAAAGGAATCCCGATTGTCACAAGTATTGTTTGAGGTGTGGAAAGTATTTTAAAATAAAAAGATAATTTTGCCACTCATACTGTAGTGAAACTTTTTAATTTAAAGTATCTGCATTCTAATTTTATGGTATGACAATAATGGATTTCTCTTAATTTTTTTGGTTTTACACATTGTTCTTGTTAGTTCATTGTATTTACTTCTCTGATTCTCGTCTGTAAGCCTAACCTGTGCTAGTGCTAATCTGAACTACTTCATTTTAGGTGAAAATACTGTCCGAACAATTGCCATGGATGGTACTGAAGGTCTTGTCCGTGGACAGCAGGTATTGGACACAGGTTTCCCTATTAGGATACCTGTTGGTGCTGAAACCTTGGGAAGGATTATTAATGTAATTGGTATGTGTTTTTTTTTGTAATCAGCTGTAAATATGTTTGGTTTTTTGTTTTGCTCACTTTAATATTTCATCAGGTGAGCCTATTGATGAGAGGGGTCCAGTTAACACCACCAAGTTTGCTGCCATCCATGCAGAAGCCCCTGAATTCGTTGAAATGAGTGTAGAACAGGAAATTTTGGTGACAGGAATCAAAGTGGTAGATTTACTTGCTCCCTATGCCAAGGGTGGTAAAATTGGTAAGTTTTTGTATGTAGTGTAATGCCCTTGAGAACAAATGAAGGTCATATGTAGTTGAAATTTTGTGCATTATAGAAAGTGCTTTTAAATTAATTGTCCTTTGTATTGCTTTTATTACTAAAATAAAGGCATAAATTTTATTTATTTCATTTTTAGGTCTTTTTGGTGGAGCTGGTGTGGGCAAAACTGTACTCATCATGGAACTGATTAACAATGTAGCCAAGGCTCATGGTGGTTATTCAGTATTTGCTGGAGTAGGTGAACGAACACGTGAAGGAAATGACTTGTACCATGAAATGATTGAGTCTGGTGTCATTTCTCTGAAGGATAAGTCCTCCAAGGTACAATTGTAATAATCCTACTTTTTATTTAATTGCACCTTTATTATTCGAAATCTTCACATTAGTATTGTATTGTCTGAATGCATACAGAAATTATGCAAGCAAAATTCAAATTTTCTCTTGTAAAGTTTCATTGTTCACAATTTTTTTCCAACATATACAATCTTTTATTTTTTAAATGTTAACGACATATTCATTCCTGACTTTACAAGCTAATTATCACCATCTTGATTATTTTTAACTTTAGAAGCGACAAATAAATTATGAGATGCTGTTATGTTAACTTAAAGAAAATTACATGATGGTAGGGTTTGACAATGAGTAAGAAGTTTCAACTGATAATGAAGTTGACTTTTCAAGAGTAAGGTACTGCAAAGAGGTTCACTTGGGACACATCAGGACTTAACAAGTTTGCAACTTGTATGTGAGCTGTATGTCGAAGAAAAAAATATTAATTTGTTAATTTTATATAAGCATTTAGGAAGTAAGTTAGAACAGAAAATATAGGAAAATAAATAAAGGTTATGTTAAATGGGTTTTCAGGACTACTGTGTATAGTATAGTCAGATCATTAATTGTTATTCAGTAGGTATTTTGGAAGTGTGTTGCGACTTTTCTGTAAATATTTGTTAGTTAAGACCTTAATTGATATTAAGGTTAATTTGTGGATTTATCATTTTGTTGTTTTTTAAAAGAAATTCTTTTGCTTGCCTCTATTGTAGGTAGCGTTGGTGTATGGTCAGATGAACGAACCTCCTGGTGCTCGTGCCCGTGTGGCTTTAACTGGTTTGACTGTTGCTGAGTATTTCAGAGATCAGGAGGGTCAGGATGTACTGCTCTTCATTGATAACATCTTCAGGTTTACTCAAGCTGGTTCAGAGGTAGGAACAGAGTAAAATTTCGATATTATTTCTGTCATTAATAGTGTAGCGTTTGAATTTTGAAATGTTCACTTGACAAGTTTATATTTGGACTGGTAACATTAAAGGACACAGTGTTGTTGACCAGTGCTGCTTTTTATTTGCTGCCAAGATGTGTTGATAGTTGTAAAGCTACTATAAATTTAAATTTAAGCGAATTAAATGTTTTTAACTCCTGCTAGTGATTTTTTTTTATTTTACAAAGCTTGTTCTAGAGCCATCATTATTATTGTACAACCTGTTATGGTGGAAATGGTAATAAGTTCTATCAAATTCCAGGTGTCTGCGTTGCTGGGACGTATCCCCTCTGCTGTAGGTTATCAGCCTACTTTGGCCACTGACATGGGTTCTATGCAGGAGCGGATCACAACCACCAAGAAAGGATCCATTACATCAGTACAGGTATTAATATCCCAAGTGGCATGATTATTATATTTGTTTGTAAGGCTGTTTCAAATGTGTTATGTTCTCTTATTAGGCCATTTATGTGCCTGCTGATGACTTGACTGATCCTGCCCCTGCCACCACCTTTGCTCACTTGGATGCCACTACTGTGTTGTCCCGAGCCATTGCGGAATTGGGTATTTACCCTGCAGTAGATCCTCTGGATTCAACATCTCGTATTATGGACCCCAACATCATTGGCCAGGAACATTACAATGTGGCCCGTGGTGTCCAGAAGATTCTTCAGGTGGGTAGAAGTTTTATTAATTAGTTCAGTTAAAAAAATGTAAAGATCATTTATTTATACATTTTTAATATACAGGATTACAAGTCACTGCAAGATATTATTGCTATTTTGGGTATGGATGAATTGTCTGAGGAAGATAAGCTTACTGTGGCTCGTGCCCGTAAGATCCAGAGGTTCTTGTCCCAGCCTTTCCAAGTTGCTGAGGTGTTTACTGGCCATGCTGGCAAACTTGTCCCACTGGCAGAGACCATTAAGGCAAGTCTGTTTTATAATAGTTAGTGTTTTACTTATATTAAACTTTCAGCATAGAAGAAGGAGCATTTTTAATTTTATCTGTTAAGCTTTAGCATCAGACAAAATTGTAGGTTTACTCTTACCTTCAAGTGGTTTTTGTATTTTGTGATTAGCACTGATCTTTGTGCATTGAACAATTGCATTGTGCAATTGGTGTAGTTTCGGGGTATTTTGTGGTTTAGGGATATCAAGTTTTCAATTTTTCGTAAAATTGAATTACAAATGAACATTTTTTGGTATTGAAGTGGCAATAGTTTTGGCTAAATATGCTAATTTTCATTTTTATCTGTAGGGTTTCCAGGATATCCTTAAGGGAGAGTATGATCACTTGCCTGAAGTAGCATTCTACATGGTTGGACCTATTGAAGAGGTGGCTCAAAAGGCTGAGAGACTTGCAGCAGAAGCATCAGCGTAGACAGTGAATGCTCTGAGGTGAGAACTGTTTCTAAATACTTGGTGTAGACTGTAGTGATAAAACTGTGACTCGTGAAACCAGAATAACCATCCCAAGAAGCACTTCCATCACAGTGAACTTCATAAGTGTTGTTGAATGTACATGGAAATATCAAATTCTGCAGTTGATTTGTAATTTTCATAATGTTATTAAAATTTACCACAAAAACCAATCTGTAATTTTCCTTTGACCCTCACCATGTTCGTGTAACAGCATATTGTACATAAAATTGGTGCTATGTTGGGAATAGATGAATGGTCATGCAAAATCAGTATGTGTATTTATTGTGTGAAGTTGTTCATTTAATTTGAATAAATCCATTCCACTATAATAGTTGTTGATTTAATTTTTGGTCTACTTCCTCTGCATGTAAAGAGGTGCAGTCCTATTAAAGCAATTGGTGTAGTTTCAGGGTATTTTGTTGTTTAGGGATATCAAGTGTTCAAAAAGGATGTAAAAATTAACTTACTGTGGATGTATGTTCAAACTTGAGTTAATGGGAAATGTGAAGCATTTTGTTTTAAATTTAGAACCAGCGTGCAGTGATTGGAAAATATTGAAGTAGCTAGTATGAATGCTCTTTTGATGTATTGCTTGCTACAATGTACAGAAAACTCCGCTTTTACATTGGCATTTTAGGTTTCTCTGCTTTTCTCATTTTTTCACTGGTCACCCCATAAAGCATATGTTTACAATGTGTTCTCTTCCCGCAATTTACAACATTACATGAAGAGTGCTTCCAGTCTTTTTTTTTTTTAACTTTCACTTTCTCATATGTAGTGCAAAGTAAGTTATGTAATATTGTGGCTCAAAACTGATTTTTTGACAGAAAAACTCATACAGAAAAAGTGAATAAATCATTTTCAAATATGTATTGAAGTACTACATATGAATGTAACAAACTTACAAAAGCTTAGTTTGTTCAGAGCAATTGGGGAATATCAAGTTTGGTGAAAATTGGCTGTCTTTCGGAGTTAGCATTGTTCATTGACGGACACGTTTTGCTGTCAAACGATTCTGCGGTTTCAAGGACTCGTAAACGTGGATTCATTCTATAGCAAGTGTTTCAGGAAGTAATTTACTATATATAGAAATGATTTATCCACTTTTTCATTACCAAGGCCTGTCAATAGATCAAATATTTTTCTTGGCTAAAACTTCTGTAACTTGGAAATTTGCTCCCATCTCTCATGTAACTTTGCAATGGAGTTCACAACTTCATCACACACATGAAATGAAGTGAATTTCAAGTATACTATGTTAAAGAATGTGAGAATTGTGAAAGAAGCTGAGGCCACAAAGAACCAGGACAGGAGGAAAATCTATTAATGCAGAAAAGAAAGTTAAGGTGTTGTCAGATAATATTAAATGCAAATTCATGTGCAAAACTGAGGGGCCTAAAAGTCGTAGAATGTTGCAGTATGAGAGAAGGGCCAAAAATAAAGAAACCAAAATTTGGGATTGACTTAATATTGGGGTAATGGGGTAATTTGCCTGATGATTCATAACAATGGTAAATTTATAAATATTTTCTGAGTGAATTGCAGGAAAACTAATGAAATTGTTGTCATTTTCTTGACATGGTTAATTGATTCTTTGTTTTTCAATTCTAAGATGTATATGCAGCAATATTGATGAAATTGGTATTTTGAAATGAAAACTTGAAATATTTTCCAGAATCCCCTTGAAAAAGAGATACATTTTGATCTTTAAATTAGATCTCAATGAAAAGAAAGTTTTATTCAGTTTTCTGAACTAGGCAGTCTCTATTGCTATTTGTGTGTTAAGACAATAGGATGGTCTTTTGGGGCAAATTACATTTTGATAATTACTAGCATTATCATGAGGGCCACATTTGCTGAACTTGATAATGTCGCTGGGGGATTAGTGGTGTAATTGCCACGGCTGTTAGGTCACATGCATCCTCTTCTTGGAGATGGAAGTTACGCCACTTACTCTTGCAGCTCCAATTATCCACCAAATCTTGTAAGTTTGTTTGTAGAGTGATTCTGAAATAGGAAAATAAAGCCATAATTGAACATTTTCTTGTAGGTGTACTTTGTATGAATGTTAAAAAAGGAATTAATGATGCTAATTAATCTTCGAAGCTTTCAGTTTTGAAGTTTTTGATTAGATATTAGAAGTCAATACTATTCATGCTTGGAATGGTTATTGGAGTTCTTATAAAAAAAGTACTGATAATGGTCTTACACTTTACTGGTGGTTTGGTGCTGTGTACTGTTCTTTGCATATATTATTATAGATTATTCAGAACACAAAGCTGTCAGTGATGGATTTTAATATTTGCCCAGTGGTTACCTATTAGAAGAAAATAAGTTAGTCTGTTTCATTTAAAGAATTTTAAAGACCAATTAAACTACATCAAGGACTTAGATTCATCATATTTAACACTCAGTTTGCATTCTGATGGTTTTGTGTCAATATATTTGGAATTATGTGCTTGCATATCAGAGAGGACCACCCGCTTCATATTTGTGTAACATTTCTTCATTAAGCGAAATGTGTCTGCCATTGCAGATTTGCTGTGTATGTTCGAGTTTCACTGAAATGCTGGTTTATGTTCAGCATTAATTCAACTTTTGTACCAAGACCAAATTCCAGTTACGAAAGGATATGCTACATCTGATTGTCTTGTTGATGAATCATCCCAAAAGACTAAGTCAATACCATGACATGGAATACTTGGTACAATGAATATGGTACAAAGGCAGTGAACATTGTGGAATGATATGAAACCTGGATTTGAGAGTAATGAAAATGGACTTTTACCTCCATAACTTTCAAAGCTTCGAAAATTCATTTCAAGATTTAACAATTGAACTGTGTAAAATAATTATTTGGTAGATAATAATAAAAATTGAATCCTGTCATGTGTTGTCAATTGTTGCCACTTCCTGCTCTTATTTGGAAGTTTCTCACTTGAGTGCTATTACTTTTTATTTCTCAAAATACAACCCTTTATGTGGGTGGGAGGGGGTGTAAATGAGAACACATTAGTAATATGAAAGTCAAAAAAAATTTTGTAAATTTTAAAAAACAAGAGTAGCGCAATATGGTGTTTTTCATTGTAGAGTGCATTCAGCACTATACCTGCTAAAAGTTTAAAGGAACAATTTAGAGCTTTCTTTAAAAGATTTTTTTGTTTTTTAAAATTGGAAATATTGCACGAAAACTAATAAAATTCTCATAAAAAATGTGCATGACCTTGAAAGAACTAATTATGGACAACAAATTTCAATTGAAGGAAAAATATCTATTTTGTTGAAAGACATTGAAAATTCTGAGTTGACCATGAAAATTGGACATTTGCCACGTATTTTTCTTCATTCTTAGAAAAAATTTAAATTAAAAAAAAATTGGAGCATTGAGAAAATGTCTGAAGAGCTTCATGTAAGGTACCCCCAAATTTTAAAGAATGTTTTTCAACATCTGAAAGCTTTGCCTAGAGTAAGAAGGGCAGGGGTTTCTTCAATGTGGAAAAATCCTATGAAGGGTTTAGGTGCTAGTGGTGTACACGGGCGGACAGACATTGGGGGACCCTAAACCGTTGGAATCTCGCAATCGATTTTCCGCAGCATTACATAACTTTCCCTGTACTACATATATATGTACGTTTACGAGGAAGTAAAAAATGCAAGCAAAACTGGATATTATGATCTTTGTTTTGAACAAACGAGCCCCATAAAGCATTAATCACCTTACTTGACAGCTAAATAATATGAATTTATGGTATGATAAATGTAAAATTAAATTGTTTGCTTTTTGGGTTGCAAGTTGTATGGTTATTGTAATATGATTTGACAGTACTATTGAAATTGCCTTCTGCAGGCAGTAAGGTAAGAGGAATTTTTAAAACTGATATTTGGAGAATGGTAATTCAATTCTATCTATGCAAGTCCCGAACTGGAAGAATAAAAGTTAAAAAGGAATTTTGCCACTTTTGAGGGAGCCAGAGAAATTATTAAAATACACATCTGAAGCGGAAAAAATAAAATTTTGAATATAATCAATGACCTCTTAGGTAAAAAAAAAAAAAAAAAAAAAAAAAAAAAAAAAAAAAAAAAAAAAAAAAAAAAAAAAAAAAAAAATTACAGGAGGAAGGGAATGTATGTTTCGATATTAATATTGGCTAAGTTAAGGCATTCTTTGCTTTCTTTTGCTTTCTATAAAATAGTATTAAATATTTATTTATTGTAATACTTTTCTGAAAGTGACTTACATGTCAGCTAAATAACCTGGTACCTATGTTTGTGTCTGTAAGTACTCTTCATTATTAAACTCAAATGTCATGCCTAGTTTTAAAAATGTGCCTTTTTCAACAATATTTAATAACAGCAATAAAATTATCTTCTAGATAATAATTAGTAATGAATGCATTTAATTATCTATTGTATACTCTGTGACACTCGAATATCAGGCATGATTGGACAACTATTATTCAGTTTTTATTGAAAGAGTTTAATTATTAATTTGGTTTTATTTTATCGTGCACGTTAATTATCTCTGTTATATTTGAATATCTCACATGATTGGATAACTGTGATTTAGTTCTCTAACAATATTTATTTAATAAACGGCAACAGTAATTTTATTATTGAGTAATATTAATTAATATTAAAATTAATTATTGAGTACTAAATATTTATATTAGTTTGAATCTATTTTTAGATTTGGTCGTACCATCTTAGCAGTCACGTCAGCACAACCGCATTTATTTTATAAACGGCCAAAGTAATAAATTTAAGTTTTGGGTGATTAGTAATAAATGAGTACTAAATATTCCATTTGGTGTTATTGTGCTATGGTGGTTGTGCCAGATTGACACACCCTGGTAACGGCATGGCGTAAGCTGCTAATGAAAGCGATCGCTTTTCCACGCGGCGCGGTGGGTGTCGCCAGGCTGTGGGGCTGTGGCAGTCGTTGGTACGTGGTTTGCACCCACTTGTGCCACAAAAACATTCGTTTGTATCAAAACCACGTACAAGATACAGCACTTTTTATTGTGGTGGTGCCAATTTCACACTGGCACCACCACCATCGTTAAAATATTTGGAAACATAAACCGTTTGTACCGGATAGTTCAACTATAATTTTCGTTGGTTCCAGACAACTAATGAAGGTACAGCCATTTAATGAGGCGGAGGGAGGTGAACCGGAACTATACCACCATTCTTGTCACAGCAACCGTAGAAAATTATGAAATCATACTCAATCGATTGAACCTGGTTTGAACCGGATAGTTCCACCACAATTTTCGTTTCTACTTAAGGAAGAAATTTAAAAAATAGAAATAAAATAGTAGAAAAATGATACCTATGGAACTCAAAGAATTTAATGTCTACATGAAAAATCGAGCATGTTTTGTTTTAATGCTGCAAAATATTATTTTTTCAAAATTATAACACTAACTTCAAAGAATTAACTTAACCGGTGCGAACTATTTCATACACTTTGAAAATTAATAACATCTCGAAAATTCTTGCAAATATCTTCTTGAAAATTCTCGACATTCTTGCTTTCCTGTGCGATGTGTTGCAAATATAAATAGAGAGCGAATATTAATAAAATGCCAATGGAATGAAAAATTGAAGCTTAAAATTAAACATAAAAAAGCACTATTTCACAATTAGTACGAGCAAAATCATAAAATTTAACATATATCTATATATGTTTGTTCAGTGATCGCTAATAATGGCAAACATTTCCAGTAGGGGCGAAAAGCCTCTAGTAAATAGGGCAACGCCGTAATGTCCTCGAAATTGGCATGACTTCTCATGGCTCATGCTTCTCAAGTTTCGTTGTTTTGAATACTGTTTGCTGCCTGGTTGACACGCGGAAAATATCACAATCTGAGCGAATTGGCCGAAGGTTTATTTAAAAAGCGGAATTTGAGAGAGAACGGAATAATTCCCCCAATATCACGAGAACGTAATAAAGTTTTCAAATATTTTTTCAATGTTTGTTTCTCTCTAATTTTAATTATTGAATTACCTGAGCCAATGGTAGGTGAAACCTTAGATTATTCGATTGCATGACAAGATCAACAGTTTGGTTTTCTCCAACATTGTATGAAGTTTTATATTTAACTTGACAGAAATCGTAATCATTGACTCCTACGGTTCCTTATCCTCCATATCGCAATATGTGTTTTTTCTGATATTCCCCTATTTTATTTTTGCTTAGTTAATTAAACTGCATGATCAATTGTTATTGGTTTAATAGTTTTGATTGAAATACTTCTTCAATTATAATGGGCCATATTATTTCTAGCGGTGCAATTATATAATTCATTCATATTCTATTTGCTGGTATTCAGTATATTTTATATCATGTTATGATATTATTTTAGATGAAGATTATTGTGTAAAGTATATATCAAACTTAAGCTGATAAAATGAAGTTACTGCATCATATAATTGTAAGTGCTGTATTATTGAGACCTTCATTAATAAAATTATAACATTGTTGGTGATAAAATCTTAAAAATAAATTTCTAAGTGGCATAGTATTTTGAATTCATTTGTTTTGATGTTTCACTCAAAATGAAAAGAGGTTTAATTGTTTTGAAAATAAGACATGAGAACCATTCAAAATGCATTACTACTATTCAGAAAATGCAAAGAATTAGAAGTTTGGAAGGTTGATCACCTTCACGCTCCCATTCACTTCTGCCCTCGTTGAAACAGAGCCCTTTCCTCTCGTTTCCGAGCACGCGTTGTTGGCCAGGTTTAATTTTCCAGGTCTTGTATCGTCGATAGCCTTGAAAGAGCTGTCCTTGCACAAGTTCGAGGTACACCCCTATCGATGCATCATGCGTTCCGGCCCTCGCAGCCGCCGGTACGGAAACTCACCTCCGGTGTGCCTCGACACCGTTAGCGTATCGAGTATCGTCCGCGGCACCATTAGCGGTCTGCTGAATCTTCAGGTCTTGTACCCTTCTAGCCATCGGACAATTCCTTGCCCTATGACCGATTTCCGAGCACACATATCACTTCACCCTGGAATCCTTTTCCGACTTCTCGCCATTCATGCGATTCCTCGACCTACCTCCCCCGGCGACAATCGCGCTTTGACTTGCACTTCGCCTGGCGTCCCTCCGCGAATCGAACTCTTCTCCGATTTTGATGCGCAGGACATCGGGCGTCGGCAAGCTATCGCGTGTTGCGATCGCGCATCGAAAGTTGTCGAAACTGTCGGGCAAACTTCGCTGCAGGATTACCTCCAGCAAGTCTTGGGTGATGTTCACTTCCACGTCCGACAGCTTGTCCACTACGTCGAAGAATTCACGAGCTCATTCTCGCGCATCGTCGCCATCTTGCTTTCTCATAGAGATTAACTGATTCAGGAACGCGGCTTTTCGGGCAGAGCCTTTTGACTGGTAGATTCTCCAATTTTCTCCTCACAGCGCGCGACGTTTCGCATCCCTTAATCTGGTTCCGGCTGCGGTCCGGCGTATGGCGAGGAAGATGTCTGACTGTGCCTTCAAGTCGGCTTCCATCCACTGTTCGATGGCGTCGGCGTTGGCCCCTGTTGCTTCCGGCTTCACTTTCGTGCCATTCACGTAACCCCAGGCATCATTCTTTATCAGTATCGCGCGCATCTGTACCTTCCAGGTGTCGTAGTTTTCGTTATTCAGAGTTTCAAACCTTACGCTGGACGTATTCATTTTCTCGGCGTACGTGTATTAAAATAAAAGAAAAGAAAACGATAACCTGACTTCGCGCACGTGCTCAAACTGTCCTCACGTATCTATTCGCGTTACTTTGGGCCCATAACCTGTTGGAATTCAGGATCGTCAGTCGATTGCTCGGAATATCGATAGGCACTCTCCTGATGGGATTGTATCGCCCTGTCGATAACTCTAACAATACTAAAACTACTAGTGGCTAAATATATCATTCCTCTTACAAGTTCAATAAAATGTAATTATTAGTTACAGATGTAATTATTAAATTTGCCCATGGGCGGATTTAGATACTGTAGACCTTAAAACACAAAACTATTTTGGGCACTCCTTCAGAAAAATCTTTAAAACTAAAAATGATTAGAATAAATCTAAAAGACATTAATTATGATAGAATAAATCATTGTTCCAATACAGAAATGAATTAACAAATTGTTTACGAAGTAGAAATTGCTTTTTAAATTTCTCATTTACAAATACATGTTTGGTTTCTTATTGTTCATTCATTTTATTTTTAAAATCAAACATTGTAGTTCAGTAAACTATTTGATTAACAATGATTCAAATAAAAACATTTCATGAAGTTTTTAATAGTTATTTTAAAAAATCCAGGCACGGGAATCCCAAGCCTAATTTTGCTAGAAAGAAATCCAGCTCTGCATTCACTATACCATGAAAATCAGCAAAAGAGTATTGTATCATTGCAACACATTTGAAGCCACTAAAAAGTCAGAAAGAACAAATTATGGCCGAGGTTTGAGTGGAAAGTGGGAAGGTTGTTCATTCCAAAACTGTGCGGAGCGTATTAAGAAGTGCGGACGAGTACCCGAAGGAAACCGTACGTAAGCTAAGTCAATGGCAGGAAAATATTGGAATTTGCCAAAAAGTATGTTCACAAGGCACCAGTGCTGGTGAGATGTGATATTTGCTGATGAAAGTAAATTCAATCTTATGAAGTCCGATGGAAGAGTTCTTGTGGCGTGAAGTGATTACAGAACTCGGGGAAGAAAAAAAAAAGAGCAACATACGGTAAAGCACGGTGGAGGTAACGTCAATGTATCGGAGTGCATTTCAGCAGCTGGTATGGGTCATATGGCTTTTATTGAGGGCACAATGAATGATAAGGCAAAATTTGCACAAAAGTGTCGAAAGTTTGGGTATAAGACACACGTTTCATTTTTATCAGGGCGATGACCCAAAACAGCGCATATTGTAAGAGAATGGTTACTTTATAATTGTTCAAAGGTTTTGGACACTCCTCAGACCCAGACCTTAAC
The DNA here is from genome assembly GCA_017312745.1 of Gryllus bimaculatus. Classification (NCBI taxonomy): domain Eukaryota; kingdom Metazoa; phylum Arthropoda; class Insecta; order Orthoptera; family Gryllidae; genus Gryllus; species Gryllus bimaculatus. The sequence continues at coordinate 901,028 of BOPP01000272.1, forward strand.
CCCATCAATAATATGTGGGAAATTCTCGACAGGGAAATCCCAATTTCTTCAAAAGAAGAGCTGAAGAGAAGATAGAAAAAGGAATGGGGAAATTTAAGGCCTGAAGAAACTGAGACAATTTTGTTAAATATGCCCCAACGTTTGCGAGAGTTATTAATTGTAATGCTTACCCCATTAAATATTAAAATTATTTATGTTAGTAAATATTAGTTCTGTAGTCAGCATTGTTTATATAATTAACTAAATGACCGAATACTAAAGTGACATATCATTCTTTCTATTTTATTTTTTCACAGAATGCAAAATGTATATGTAAAGTTCAATAATTTTGATTTCTTGCAATAAACATACTATTGAATGCACATACCAGTTTTATTGGTTTTTGTCCCGCTTTTTTTGTCAAAATCTTTAGAATAAGGCCGTGACCGAATCTTAAAGTGAGCCTCTGAACGTGACTTCGGGTATCTAGAATCATTCTTGTAAAAGAAACCTGCTCAACTCAGCGGCTCCGCTAGCCGGCGTGAAAAATCGTGATATTGTTCGAAATTGTTATCTTTAAGGCATTTGTGTGCACTTCATTTTTCACGATTAGGGATTGGGTGTTGTAGAGAAGCGTAAGGGGGGTCGATGAAGCGAACAATTCGTTTAAAAGAGGTTTTTGAAAGAAAAAGGTTGGGAATACCTGGGGTAGACTAACGCTCAGTCAGGCTTGAACCCTGCACGCACGACACCGCTGCCTGAAGCGTCTTCCCGATAAAGCCCGCGTAGGGCCACCTCACCAGCTCGGGGATTCTAGCGTTCCAGACTGGTTCCTAAAGTTACTTTACGCCGGTGGAAAACCCTTCCTCGGTTACCCATGAGTATCGAGAACTGCCTCAACGAAGTCAAGAACCCAAGTGCGGGCCACTCGGATGGCATCAGACCTACTGCGCAAACATTTTCTTACTCGCGACTTATTGCCGGAAGTTAGAAACACCGAACGAGGATGTCTATTTTTCCTCTAGGGTTGCGGTCTAGGTCACGCCCGCAACCTTCCATACGGTCAGTGGGTGAGGTAGGAGTCAAAGTTTGCACCGACTACTCACATTGGCAGTAACAACGTGAGTGACGCCGAAAAACTCCAGGTACGGGGACGGTCGTTACCAATCTCCACTAGAGCCTTTGGTCAGTGCAACCTTCACCCTCCCTGCGGGGAATAGTATTAATAACAAAACTGAGAAATAGCCACGAAACACGAATCAACGACGACCACAAAGGAATCGCTAATATTCGTGTATCGAATTGACAGATTTCAGTGACTCAAGCGGTCGCTGATAAGCTCGTTCGTCATCGCCACGGAGAATCTGGGCTCTTCCAGCCAATACCTGGTGCAACCCACCACTAGGTTAGGTGCACAACTACGAATGAACTTGTGAAGCAGTCTAGTGTGAGGGAAAAACTTTGTAATGCGTCTTGATAAGATATATTTAACGGTAACTGTGTGGAAATCGTTAGCAATAACTTATACAATTATTATTAAAAATCGAATAATAATGATAATAATAATAATAATAATAATAATAATAATAATAATAATAATAATAATAATAATAATAATATGTTATATGCGAAGCAATACATAACTCGAAGAGCTTGCCTCACAGTTATTTTCACATTTGTAGAAATCGTACTTCTTGTTCACGCAATTTTCACTTTTTAGTGATTCTTTTGGTACGAAAAGTCGCCAAATTTAAAGTCACCTTTCTTCTGTTTCCAATAGCAGTTAATAATGCTCCACAATCCGCACATGGCATTTGAGTGGCAACGCGTCGATGTTCACGACACCACTGCACACTGGCTGCTTCATTTCCCACAAAATTTGATAAACTTATCCAGTTCAGGTCGACAACACTGAATATTATTTTCGAAGGTTGGCAGAACGAACCGTGAATATGTACATTTGTTAAGATGGCAAACCTGTAGTGACATATTGTGACGTCATGGATACTGACAGCGAACACAGACACGAGCTTTCATATAACAAATATTTATTTACTAGGAAAACACAACAAATATTTACAATAAATTTACACTTTACACCCTGGCTCTGAAAGACCTGCTATACCTTGATCGCGGGAGCGATCCCAACCCGATGGATGATCGGTTTCAATTGTGGCACTCGCCACTCTACATCTGAAGCGCGCGCAAAGCCAAGCTTCCGTGACCGGATGTCACACTGGGACACAAAAGTCCGTACCGGCGTACCAACTGATGGTTTGCCTCAATCGCAGGAGCGATTTTACCCGATTGAGAATCGGCCGCGAGTCTTGGCACTCAACCACTCCTCACCTCGGAGCACACACACAGCATCGCTCCCACGTGACCGCAGTCACCCAAGGACCCAAAGTCCTCCAGTGGCTCGTCAACACGTGACTTGACTCGCGAGCCCTGCTCGCCGCTGCACCGTCGTGACGCCAAGCTACCATCTATCGCCGCCCAAAGTACATTTTTTACATTTTCTTAATTTGTTCGTTTCCTAATAGTAGAACGGAAATATTATTTTAAGAATATTAAAAACGAGTAAAACTTCGTTCTAAATGGCAAATTATTTTGAAAAAATGGACCGTTTTTTAAGAAAATGGCATTATGCGAAACTATAAATTCGAAATTTGAAGCTCTTTTTCACAGAAAACTTTTGAGTTTTCGAAAAACTTCATTGGAAGTAATTTTAAGTACTTAAACTCACAAACACAATAGTGTTTATAAATTGCAGGAAATGTGTGTATCAACGGCGTGATAGATTTTTTGAAAAAACAAAAAATACACAGAAATGCACTTTACGTCGTTTTAAAGAGTGCAATTAGCACTATCCGTTCGAGACAATTGTGGTGTCATACGGGTGTAATCGGAACACAGACGAGAGTGACAGTAGACTTAAGTAGAGAACAGTAGATTTATTCACAATCTAGACCGTAGTCTCAATTAAACAACTACCCTTCTTACAATAAACTAAATAAATAGACCCACTACCAGGAGAGATAATTTACGAACGGCTACCACACCGCAACATACTACCAATGTTCCTTGCGTGAAGCACCGCACTACCTCGGGACCATCTACGCGTCTCGCAAGTCACGACAATGAATTGCCGGCCCCTCGCCCTAGTGCACCTACTCGCACAGACACGCGCATCACCTGTCGCCGACACCGCTAGAAGAAGAAGACTGGGGCATTGTTCTCCTGGCTTTATATAGGCCCTTTGACGCTACCCGCCGCCCCCATTGCCTCCTCTCCACCGCGTCCTGGCCACGATACGTCCACGGACATTCCCAGTGCATCATCACCAAACGTGTTTGACTCCGTTGTGTAGCGCGACACGACGCTACACAATGTAGAATCATTTTTGAGAAAATGGCGTTTGCGCGTTTCTGAAAATGCGGAATATTGAGCTAGTTTTCCTAGAGGTGAGTTTTCGAGAAACGTTATATGACATTATTTAAAGCACATGTACTTATAAATACAACAATGTGAATAAGTTGCTGCTAACATAAATTTTAACGACATAAGAGGCAAGTCAAAAAATGAAATTTTTATAATTTTTGAAAAAACAAAAGAATAGATCAATAAGACGTTTATGTCATCTTAGAGAGTATATTTAGCACTATCCCCACCAAAAGTGTAAAGAAAAAAATTGGAGCCGTTTTTGAGAAAATGCATTGCAATATTGCGCGAAAACTACTAAAATTTTCAAAAAAACAACAACAAACATGTGTATGATCTTAATGAAAGAACTGAATTTGGACAACAAATTTTATTTGATGGAAAATCTCTATCTTCAATTTTATAGTTGTAGGAAGACACCGAAAAACATTTATACTTGTGAAATTTTTCGAAAAGAGACTTATGCCACGTTTATAAGTGTATCTATTCATATAAGAAATTTAAAGAAAAAATTGGAGCCGTTTTTGAGAAAATTTTGAAAATGTCCGGGGGTTTACATAAAATACCCCCAAAATTTGAAGAATGTTTTTCAAACTCTCAAAGTTTCAACTCGAGCCAGATGGACAAAAGTTTCTTGAATTTTGCAAAAATCCTACGCATGGTTTAGGCGCAACTGTTATAAAAGGAAAATCTATCGTTGATTCGACTTGATAGAGATACGTTAGGAAAATATGTTATTGCATAATTACCCGGGCCCTAGTAACGAGGTTTGGTTTCATCTGAATGTATATGTTAACCAGCAAAACAGTAGACTTTGGAGTTCTGAGAGACCACAAGAAACAGTAGAGAGACCATTCCATTAAAAAAGATTGGAATATGATGTGCCATTTGTCATCGTGGAATAATTGGTCTGTTGTTTTTTCAAAGAAACAATAACGGCGGTAACATATCAGGATATGAGAAATCGTGTATTTCTTCTTGAAGAGGATGAGAGATGAAGAGAAAAAATGTTGATTTCAGCAGGATGGGGCGACATTACATACTGTCAAGTCGACAATGCACTTTGTCGAAGAGGTTTTTTTTGGGAACCGAATAATTTCACTAGGTTTGTGGTACTCTGGTTCGCCTGATTTGTCACCGCCTGATATGTATCTCTGACGATGTCTCAAAAGTAAAGTTTGTGCAAACAAGCCTGCAAATCTCGAAGAGCTCCATAGATACATCGAAGAAGCGATTTGCAAGGCTGAGGAAACAAACTTTACATCGGGTTGCAGCAAATTTTCTCAAGAGAGTTAACACTTGTTTGTTAGCCAATGGAGGGAATTTTGATCATTTTCGAGAGGTTTGCTTGTTTTCGACACCAATTTTTCTTTAAAGTAAATCATTTATTTTTCTCCTTTGCCGATTACTAAACTAGCTTTCTATTTTGCTTGCAGGGAATTTCCAAAACCTTTATCATTATGAAATAAATGAGATTAAGTGCAAGGCTGTGATGTATTGTTAACCAGCGATTATCTTTAACTGATAATTTCACTGGTGATTATTGTGCATTGATTACCGAGTTCGCTCTTTCAAAACTACTTTTATTTTTAAAGTAAGATTATTTCAACAATAGCAACAACAACAACAATAATAATAATATAATAATAATAATAATATAATAATAATAATAATAATAATAATAATAATAATAATAATAATAATAATAATAATAATAATTCGTTTTGCGTATCTTGAATTAATAATTTATTAATACATATTTAAACCAGCAAGTATAAAACATGAGTACGTTTCTGTGGCATATTTGTTGTGAAACTAAAACAAGCAAAGTTTGTTATTATATGTACCTCAATGTATATTTTGCTTGGCAAGCTTATTTCACTTTTAAACAATTTACGACGGGATCACAGTAATTGTCAATACAAGTTTCTTTCGACGCCAAAGATGCGGGCGTGTGCCTTTCTTTTTCAACTCGTGGCCACGACGGTGACCTGCTCTCCTCTGGCATTAGGAGAGAGGGGGTTAAGCGTACTTCCCGACTGTTTACCTGTTTACCACCAGACACCATCCGACCCACTCAAACATGTTTGCCAGTGCAATGGGCTTTCCTGCTGTCGGTTGCATTTTAAACTGATCACCCGGCTCTCTGCACCATATTTCGAGAGGCAGCCAACAGGTGTTGTCTGTTTTATGTGTAAAGAAAGGCGCATATATCTAAGAACTGTGATGTTCAAGATACTGCACCCGATACTGCGCAGAGGTCATTGGGGTTATAGTCCTTATGAAAGGGTTAGCTAAGCATGATTGCTATTGGATCGGTATGGACAGAGTTGCCGAAAAGCGGCCAAACATTGCGAAGCATGTCGAAAACGGATCTCTTAGCATGGATTTGGTCGGCGGAGTCTTCTTTTTCTTCTTCTTCTTTTTCTTCTTCTTCTTTTTCTTCTTCTTTTTCTTCTTCTTTTTCTTCTTTTTCTTCTTCTTTTTCTTCTTCTTTTTCTTGGTCATTGACTCACTTTGCTTTTAATGCGATTGTTGCTCTCACTAAGTATGATTTCTTTCCCACGTATCACTTCGACGTTATGAAAGAACTTTCATAATTTTCCATTTACTATAGGGCGGCGTATGCCCCCTACAGATAGCTCACTGGTCAGCGTGCTTGCTTTCCATGTCAGTTCACACCTCTGAATATTTTTGATACAGTGTGTTTCGCCCCAATTCACTCACAAAAACCGCAAAACGTTCGGTGCGAAGTCTGAAATGGGGTATGTAGTCTGACTGGTTATAGGGTATATTTTCCTAAGAAGCATTCTATTGTAGTTTGCAGTTCAAGGACGAAGTGCTGCAGCAACCTGTGAAGTTGACCAGCACCAGACAATCTGATATTTCAACTGATGAAGAGTTTGAAGGCAGTTAAGAAAACGATGATAGTGCTCGGAACAATGTAACCAGTCCCACCCAAATGTCTGTAATAGTCAAACATTGCTGTTGGTGAAACAACTCAACACTCGTTGAGGAACAGGTAAGAAGCCAGTGCGTTAAAGAGACAGTTCAACCTAGCGTCAACAACTGAGAGTGACTGAAGGATCCACCAAGACTGCAATGAAGGAAAGCTGCTGTGGATGAAGAAATTGAACCTCATCACAAGAATGGCACCCGAGACCTAGTCGACCTACCAGTAGGGAGCAAGACAATTCCAGTGGGTGTTTACCTCTAAGTTGAACGAATGTAATAAAGTAGTAAGACTAACTAGATTGGTTGCGAAGGGGTTCAGCCAGTGCCCGAGCATAGATACACAAATACCTTCAGTTCTGTCGCCTGGGTTGAGACCATGAGAGCACTTGGGTGTAGTTGTGCAAAGGAAGTGGGATGTCGTCCAATTTGATGTGAAAATAGCTTTTTTGAATGGTTCATTAGATGAAGTCATTTTTATGAAGCGGTCACAATATTATGGAGACAAAACAAATCGTATGTGCAAATTAAACCGTAGCTTATATGTACTGAAGCAGGCAGTTAAGTGTTGGTGCCTGATTGATTATCTCAACATTTGTAACTTGAACCGAAGCATGGAGGACTCCTGTATGTTTTTAATGAAGATTTAGCTATTTTGTTTCGTGTAGATGATGGTTTGGTGATATGTCAAAGACAGTCAGTCAATAATTGCATAAGACTTTCGCAAGCAAAGTTTGAAATTATAGTTAGTGATGTAGGCTGCTACATTGTGTTTGAGATACGAAAGGTTGGTAATACATTCTATGTCAGACAAAGTGATTACATCGAGAGAGTGTTCTCGCGGTATGGTATGGCCGAAGCAAACTTAATCTCGATGCGAATTGAGCAAGGATGGTCAGCTGGAAAGTCACCACCAGCTGATGATGCAGGTTGCTTCAAGGAGATCATCGGCAATCTTATGTACCTTGCAGTGGGCACAAGACCAGATATAACACTTGCGATGAATGTTGCTTCAAGGGCTCACGACTCTCCAACTGAGGCCCTCTTAAAACTGGTCAAAAGAATTCTGAGATACCTCAAAGGAACAGGAAAGTGTGATATTTTATTTTGTGAGACCACAAATGAAGGTATAGAAGCTTATAGTGATGCTGACCATGCAGGGGACAAGGAGACAATTCGTTCCACAAGTGGAATCCTCAAGAACTTATGTGGGGGACCAGTGATATGGGCTAGCAAACTTCGAAGATATGTCGCTTTGTCATCAATGGAAGCTGAATTTGTTGCTGCAAGTGAAGCGGGCAAATCACTGGTGTGGGTGGACGGTTTTCATGGGAGGTCCAAACGCACTAAAATACGCTACCAGTACATCAGGCACAAAATTATTATGATAATTTGCATGATAGGAATAGTAGATAGATTGGACTTCCAGTGAATGATCTGTTTGTGTACTTTAGTGTATAAATGTGTAATGTGTCGTGTCCTGATGATGACGTAAATAGGAATTTTATGGGGGAGCTTCAACAGTATTATATGTCACAAGATTGTGAATCTTGCGGGAGGGGTGTTGGGGAAAGTCAATATTCAGTTTTATGAGCACGCTCTATCGGTTCCCTTGGTGTGCTCTCCCAGTGCAGCTTCTGTGTGCTCGTCCAGTGCAGTTCCAGTGTGACCGGTGAGACGTATAGACGGGGTGTGGTGGAGACGTAGACATCACAAACTTCAAAACCTGGTGGTCGAACTATTTTAAGAAGACAGTCTCATGCTCGTCCTGGCAGTCCTCATTTTAAGCCTGGTGTGACTCTTTACAAGTAAAGCAGCTAATGTATGATAATAATAGTTAATGCAATTAGTTTATAATGTGAAACTTTATTACACAAGTGCATTTTTGAAAACTAGCTACGTTAGGAGCGAATTTTCAAATTTGTACAAATGCATTAAAGCAACATTATAAACGAGTTGCATACGCTATTTTTTGCACAAAAGCATTATAAATGTATAAGAAAATCAAACTTAACTTTGAGAAACAATTTTCTTGTGACGGCTCTGGTATTTGACATCTGTGCGAGAAAACGGTGGTCGGCTGTTCCGATTACCGAAACCTCTCCACAATTCTCTCGCTGCGATTGGCTGGACGCAATCATTCGTGCCGTAAAATGCTAATACGTCATTATTTGTGCCCTTTTACGAACGATTTCTTGCAACAGAAAAAGTTTATAATGCTGGTATACAAAAAAGAATATATTGGTTATCTCGTGGCTCGTGAGTACAAACATTGATGTGCTTATCACGTACTCAGTCATGTTGACAAAAAGGAAGGCACGTCTATTTTTGCCTTTCAAGAAAGTTAATGTCTCAGTAGTTCTTCCAATCAACGGAAAAAATAACCGATGTTCAAAAAATAGTAAAATATATCCCACATGAATATCTCCATTTCTACATAGTGTTGACACAGCCAAAGACTCAAGAGGAAATCGATGATGAGTAGATGCCGCTAATATTAATTTAGTAAGAGTATTTTTCATGTCCGTAATATGTTAATTCACATCATTATACATTCTATGATGATATTGTTTCATAAGACCAAAAATAAGGAAAAAATTGTTTTTATTCTTTTCTTTTTGACTTATAGGACTTTAACTATCCTGCATTACACATTCCCACTTGTTACTAATTATTTGATTGTAATACAAAAGTTTAACCTTCCAGTTATTAACGGGAGACAGTTGTTTTGGGGGTTTTCAGCCCAGTAGTACGAATGGGATATTTCTCGCTTGACCTTCAGAGGCGTGTGACAGCACTTACCTCTCGCCTACTAAGAACGATAAGGTGAGTCGCACTGATTCTTATGGCCAATCGCGGGCTGCTTTGATAGTTCGCACAATTAGTGTTGGATTATGCTGGGCAGCTATTTCTGCCCAGCTGGCCTGGTTACAGGCGGGTGAGTAGGTGGTTTCTGGTAGCTCAGAAAAGTAGAATGTAATTTTACTGATTTAATGGATTCAATGCAAAACAATACAAATATTGATGAATGGTTGTAATTACAGGTTACTTAAGATTAGATGGGGATGATTTAACCCTAGCAATTGGTAACAAAGTAAAGTAATATGAACAAAAAATAAAATACAAATAATGATAATTTAATTGCTTGATGTTTGCACCAATGAAATTAGTTATTGTGAATGTTCAGTTTGGAGTATTGTGCGACATTAAGTGCTATTATACAATCGTTTTGGAATTTACTATACTGGCAATAGTTCAAAGTAAGTTACTATCAGCAATTCAGGAGGATGACGTTTACTTGTCATTTGAATTAGAGAATGTTATTTTATTTTCGTTACTCGTCTACAAGCAGTATGGATGGCAGCAGTTGCTCGTTAGCGGCTTCGAGATGACAGTATGATGATTAATGCCTTCAACGACATCCGGCAGCAAATAGATGCACTTGTCGTTCTACGTATTTACTAGACGAACTAGAAGTTCCCTGAAGTTACTAGACGACCTATAAGATCTCGCAGTTTTATGAAGTTAAGTAGCACTCCGACATTTCTGAATAGACGTTGCTTTTTGATGTTGATCGCGATGTACAACACACAATTGTCACAATTGTTTAGAGACGTTTGCGTGCGTAGGTAGTCAAAGTAATTGAGGCATGCCATGCATCGATATACATGCCACGAACAATAGAGGTTATGAGAAGTACGTCCTTGTAAGGCGATCTGGAGGTTGGTGGCGTTTTGTCGGAGGCCAACTGTGAAATCAGGGGCGCCAGGAGAGAATATTTCCGTTGCCGATGGGAAACTGGCGCCGATGAGAAATGCAACTGCGTTCTACTCTATTATGATTTAAGATTGACCAAGTGTGTCATGGCTTCAGAAGCAAAGTAAGAAGAAGAAGCAAAGTAAGAAGAGGAAGAAGAAGCTAAGAAGAAGAAGAAGCAAAGTAAGAAGACGAAGAAGAGGAAGAAGAAGAAGCAAAGTAAGAAGAAGAAGCAAAGTAAGAAGAAGAAGAAGAAGAAGGAAAGTAAGAAGAAGAAGAAGCAAAGTAAGAAGAAGAAGAAGCAAAGTAAGAAGAAGAAGAAGAAGAAGAAGAAGAAGAAGAAGAAGAAGAAGAAGAAGAAGAAGAAGAAGCGGCTGCTTCAGGAATTGCGTGTAAAATCCCAGCGACTTTCTTCAGAATTGAGATATTTGTATGTAAATGAGCATGTTTTTCCCGCGTGAAAACAAGAAAAATAGTTCATTTTCAGATGTTTGCACTAACTATACTTGTTTTATCGGGACAGATTTTTTGTTTTTGAACTATTGAACAATAAGTAATGGACCTTCATACATAAACTTTGCTTCTCTTTGCAATCTGTAACTGAATTTTAGAATTCGCCGTGCAAATTAACTTTATTTATTTCGAAGCATTTCTAATAATTAAATGGTGACAGAAAGAACTTTTTTGCCCTTTTGTATAAGCAGCATCGCTTCATTACGTCATCCAGTAGGATAAAATCAAATTTAGAGGAAAGAAACCATTAAAAATAGTGTATTTCTATTTAAATATTTCAATCCCTGCATTATATATTATTATTTGAAATATCGCAAAATTTTCATGCATTAACATATAAACCGTCGCCATTTTCCATGCACTTTCCATGCATGCACGTACTATTTTAGCTCATATGTGTATACACATCGCCTTACTGTGGCCCACTGCGCGTCACGCGCCATTGCCTTCCTATACAAGACTAGCCCGCCTTGGCCCTCGTCAACACTCACTATAGTTTACCGGGATCAAGCATATTCGTTTATTTAAAAAAGTCCGCACCGCCAGGACTCCGGAAGGAAACAAAACTAAGAGGTTTGAAGGTATTTAACATTTTCCATAAATATTCTTTAAATATTTTTATATGATAGAGAAAATTCAATGAAGATCGAAATACTGGAGGATGGACTGATCACATAATTTTTGTTCAATTTCCAATTCTTAAGTCGATGAGTTAATTTAATTTTCATTCCAAATTTCTCTCTCACCTTTCTTTCTAATATATGTAACTTCTGGCACTTACTTTAAAATTTAGTTGTTCCAGTATGTAACGCATATGATTGTGATGATATTCTCTGTTCAGTCATGTAAGGAATTATTTTACACCAATTTCGCCCAAATCATTCTGGGGTACCGTTTCAATTTCGAATTACCTACTTGTGAACACAGTTTGAAATTAATCAGTTAATTTTTCATCCTATAACTAATCTTGTTTCATGTCTCTATTGAGTGGTATTATTTATTGAAAGCTGTAAGAGAAAAATAAATTATAGGACTTCACTTGAAATAAAAACTAACATGATCTTGATGTTATAAAGCGACCATAAATAAATAAATTAAAAAACTAACGTATTGTTTTAATAAATTAAAAACAAAATAATAATAGTAATAATAATAATAATAATAATAATAATAATAATAATATTAATAATAATAATATTAATAATAATAATAATATTAATAATAATAATAATAATATTAATAATAATAATAATAAATTGATAAATCCACTGCAGTGCACGTGAAAAGGGGAAAATCCTTGATCCTGACAAACTCATCCTGATGTGTGGCACAAGTATCCAAGACCTTGGGCAAGAGAATACCTATAAATATTAAGACCTGCACCAACTTTTGAGCACAAGTGAAGCCAAGATGAGGTGTGATATTAAAAGAAAAGTCTTGCAAAGAGTCTCAAAATCTGTCAAACTCTTTTAAATGGAAAGAACCTCATATCAGTTATCAACACTTGGGCAGTACCTGTCGCTGTATATACGTTTGGTGTTCTTCACTGAACAACAACTGCACTACAGGAGCTTAATCGAAAAGTTAGGACCACTCTTACCAAGTATCGTATGCACCATCCCAACAGTTCAATGGCAAAGCAATACTTACCTCGGAACGAAGGAGGTAGAGGTCTTCTGGATTTTGAGTTCTTGTGTGCGAAGCAGATCAGCAAACTTCGCAAATACTTCCTTCAGAAAATGACGGTCATGCATGAAGCAATTTGTGCAACGGGCGAGAATTTTACCCCACTGAACCTGAATCAAACGTACTCTGAAAGACAATGTATCACCACAAAAGATAGGCTGAGTGAGTGGACCCAGAAGCGTTTGCACGACAGGTGTCCTGCTGAGCTCAAAGGGAACGCCGTGAATTCGGGATCGTCAGTCTCCTGGCTAACAAAATCTAGCCTCTTTGCTGAGACAGAGGGGTTATTTATATTCAGCACGAAGTTACCTCCACTCGCAATTACCTAAGGAATGTGATTGGGGCTATGAGTGTAGAGGACCTCTGCCGCCTTTGCAATCAACCCGGCGAAACCCTTCTACACATAAGGGGTGGGTGCTCTTCTTTGGCACAAGGAGAATACCTGAGTCGGCATAACGACGTTGCTGCAGTTGTTCATCAGGCCTTGGCTGCAAAGTCGGGGATGTTATAGAAAGAGGTCCCATAATACTTGTTCACGCCGGATTCGGTTTTGGAGTCGAAACGGTGGAAGCTCTTGTGGAATGAAACAGTCACCACTGATCGCAGGGTCGAAGTCGACAGATTTGTCATAATATGGATTGATAAGGCCTCACGGAAAGGGATTATAGTCGACATAGCTATCCTTAGACCGAAATGTAGTTGCATCTATTGCTGAGAAGCGAAAATACCAGGCCTTGACTATTGAACTGAGCGACATGTGGCGGTTATAATCCGTTGAAATAGTCTCTGTGGTCATCTCTGCTAATGATCTGATCTCTGAAGTATTGATTTCATCGTCTGTAAGGCTTGGCCTTAAGAACTGACACATTCAATTAATGCAAAAGGCCGTTCTCCTGAGAACTGCACACTTCGCCAGGACGTTTTTGGGGATATAACTTCACGTTGGATCTTGACCGCCCGATTTTGCAAGCGAAGCAGATACCTTGTTTCTCCAAAGGTTCCGGTGTCTGCTGTAGAACACCTCGCTAAGCGACAGACTTGAAAGATAGTAATATAATAATAATAATAATAATAATAATAATAATAATAATAATAATAATAATAATTAAAGAAAATAAAATAATCTTAAAGAAATTCATCACCTCAGAGATGAATGGGAACGATGAGGTTCTAAGAGAGAGAACAGGGAGGGAAGAACGCCTGATTGAGTTGAAAAAAACAATAGCGCTGATGCCTTTAGCCAAAAAAATGTCTAAAACAGTGAGCAAACTCGCTGAGTTGCAACCTCAGAAGCCAAAGATAACGCTAGAGGTAAGGGATATCGACGAAGTGACAACCAAAGAAGTCATAGCAGAGGTGGAAATAGTGGTGGAGAGGAATTAGTCAAGAATTGATATTGAATGCGCACTGCCGAAATGTTATGTCGGAATGCAAACAGCATTAATAAGGGTTTCAGAGAATATTTCTTGAGATAGTAAGAATACGATTAGGGCTAGTGAACTGTGGAATTAGAAAAAGAATCCAAGTTTGTCGTTGCTTCCGGTGTCTGGGCTATGGCCAGAGGATGCAAGGGATCCGACAAAAGAAACTGCTGTTGGAATTGTGGTAAAGAAGGGCATACTAGGAAAGAATGCAAGGATAAAGAATGTTACGTAGCTTGCAAGCACAAAGGAGTTGAAGACGGACATGCGGGTGGAAGCGGTAAATGTTCCTTTTTCAGAAAAGCCCTTGTACGAATTAAACAAAGGACTTCTGGTTCCTGCATTTAAATCTGGGTAGAAGCCGGGAGCTCAAAATTTTCTGATGCAGACAGCGAGTCAGAATAGTATGGACGTGCTACTTCTTAGCGAACCTAATCGTCGACAGGACCTGGCTGAATGGTACCAGGATAGAACAGGGAGAGTGGCTATAGTTATATGTAACCCGCGAATCAAGGTGAGTAAATACAAGTCAACTAACCACGGCTTTGTGTGAGTGGAGACAGAGCCCCTGGAAATATACAGTTGTTATTCCTCCCCAAACGATAGACTGCAACAATTCATGGATAAACTTGAGGTACTGGAACAAAGCATAGGCGAATCCAAACGAGATGTATTGGTGACCGGAGACTTCAATGAGAAATCTCCCACGTGGGGCGAAGAAAGGTTGGACAGAACAGGGATCCTAATAAGCGAAATGATAGCCCGAAACGACATGGTGGTTAGAGATAGAGGAGTTACACCAACGTTTAATAGGAGAGACGCAGAAAAGTGTTCTAAGCGGTCATGGAAGACTCGGAAACTCAACGAAGAGAACGTGAAAAGATCCCCGACAGAATCTAGGTACATTCAAAAGCTACGGCGAGGAGTTCAACCCCAAACAATATACAGTATGGCAGTCATGTTATCCAAAGGGCCTGCAATTTATCGATGCCCCTAACGACAGTTAGCAGTTATCGTAGGGGACCAAAATATTGATGGACACAGGAAATAGCCCTACTAAGGAGTGATTGTGTAGCAGCCAGAAGATGTACGAGGGCGAAGGGGGATGAACGTCTGAAAAGGGATTACAAGCCGAAGAGGAAGGAATTCAACCGCGCAATAAAGAGCACGGACGTGTGCTGGAGAAAGCTGATATTAGATGTTGAAAACGATCCGTGGGGCATGCCTTACACAATTGTAATGAGTAAGTTGAATGGGAGGCAGAATATCTCTACTCTATAAAACATGTGTAGAAGAAATAATTAGACATCTATTTCCCAAACGCCCAAAAAGGAAAAGGAACAGCTATGACAAAACAGTAAAGGAAGACATGTTCACGACTCGTGAACTGCAAGAAGTTGGTAAATGTCTGAAAGCAGACCAGACACCTGGGTTGGACGAGATACCGAACGACGTACTGAAAGTAGACATTACAGAGTATCCGGACCTTCTAATGGAACTCTTCAATGAGAGTATGAGATATTCAGGCTTTGCCAAAGTCTGGAAGCGTTGTACTATCAAGGAAGGGACATAAGTCGGTGGATAGCGCATCATCGTATAGGTCCATCTGCTTTCTGGATACCATGGGCAAAATGCTAGAAGGCTTGATTCTTCAGCGCATGGAGAAGCACATGATAGAGCAGAGCAGCTTGGCTCATAACCAGCACGGGTTCCGTAAAGGCAGATCGACGATCGACGCTATCTGGGAAGCAGTCGAACTGGCAAAAACAGCAAAAGAAGGAAGCGGCAGGAAGAAACGCTATTGAGCCCTTATAGCAACAGACATTCGGAACGCTTTCAACTCCTTGGGCCGGGAACATGTAAAAGAGGCATTAGATAGACGGAATATCCCAGTCTATCCGAAGAATCTTATAGGTGACTACCTAAGCGAGAGAAGCATTAAAGGAGATAATTGGAGAATTAAAGAAGAAATGACATGTGGAGCCCCCCCCCCCCTCAAGCATCTCGGCTAGGACCAATGGTACAGAAACTGGTTTACGATGTCGCTCCCAAGGGTAGTAAATATTATTGGATTTGCGGACGACGCTTTGATTGTAGTCGCAGCAGGAAGCGAAGACATCCTTGAGATGCGAGCGAATGAAAGCTTGCATAGAGCAAAAATATGGTTGGGTAAACGGAAATTAGACATGGCGACAGAGAAAACAGTGGCAGTTCTGGTCACCAAGGAAAGGGGCTTTAGGAATTCGAGAATAGACGTGGGAGACAATGAAATACAATGGAACAAACACATGACCTATTTAGGAGTAGAAATCAACAATTTCTTGAGTTTTGGACCGCATGTGGAGAAGGTAGCGATGAAGACAATGGAAGAGGGAGGAAATCTAAAACGACTAATGCCGAATGTTGAGGGCTCGAGAGAAAAGAAAAGACAGCTGGTAGCAGGGTCAATTCTGTCCAAAATGTTATGTGCAGTTCCGGCGTGGGCGGGCGTTATGAAAGTAGAATAGTATAGGAGAAGGCTGCTGTCGGTACAGAGAGGGATAGCACTGAGGATCATCTCTGCCTACCGAAGTCTGTGAAAGTGCCGCTCTTGCGCTAGCAAGCGTACCCCCTATCGACTTTCTGATAAAGGAAAGGTCATCCGTCTACGAAAACCTGAAAGAAATACAGAGTCCAGAAAGGGAGAAGCAGAAGGAAAGGGTGAATAAGGTAGCAAGAGAGGAGCTCTTTCAGATGTGGCAAGAGCGTTGGAGAAAAGAAACGACAGGAAGATGGACTTAATAGTCCAATACTATACAGTATTAAGATATGGGTATAACGAAAGCACGGTGAGACCCATTACTGTACCTGACACAAGCATTCACAGGCCATGGAAGCTTCAGAAGCTTCTAATACCGCTTCAAATAGAACAGAAGATAACGCAGAACATGTGTTATTTTACTGCCGAGATTTTTAAGTAGACAGTGAAATAACAAACTCCTCTATGTATTGGAAAGGAAATCTCACCAAACAACATAGTAGAAGAAATGCTAGAAACAGAAGAAAACTAGACAAAAATTCATAACTTCGTGAAAAGAGTTATGATGAAGAAAGAAGCCCTCAGAGGACTGGATTAGAAGGATCCTAGAGTTCGCCGAGCCAGTCTGGCCTGCTGTTCTGGAAACCTTATGATACATAAAGCATTTTCCCTGCCTAAAGAAAAATAAATAAATAAATAAATAATAATAATAATGATAATAATTATAATTAAAAAATACTCTTTCTGGATCTAGATTTAATTTCTCATCCAATTTAGGTTTCGTTTAAAAAATACACGTTTTATATAAGAAATAAAATAATTTCATGCTATTACATGAGAACAAACATACAAGTGTACTCAACCTAAGACTATTAGCATTTGTTTTATATGAAACAAGAGGATTGAAGTGAAAAAAGGTTTCTTTATAAATAGAAAATGTTGATTAATTCAATTGTGGATAGATTTTAAATCTCAGTTTGGATAAAATAGAATAATTATATTGCGTAACTAAATAGTAAGCCAAATTTGAATTTTTAAAAGCTGCAGTTTGCAGTTAATGTTTATTTCACACAAGTGCATATATTTTTGAAATCTGTAGAGGAGAAAAGATAACTATTTAAAGAACAATATATCTGTGGGCACTTCTCTTCAGCTCAAAATTTATTGGGAACAATTGTTTACAGTCCTGTACAAATTTCATGACAAAAAACTTTTGTAGAAACATTTCTGTACAGTTTTATACAAATCAATACTTGAAGAAATTACCATTTATCACAAAGGATACTTTCTTCTTTTTTAAAAGAAGTTTATTAGATGGTTGTGGCTCAGCACTTTTCTAGAGGCAACTCACTCCCTTGGCTAGACAGCTATAAAACACCCACTAAGCAATGGTTGATCTTGTCTGTACCAGCACTGAACACAGCGTAGCAAAATTAGCTTCAAAAGGGTTCCAAATTACTCAGAAAATAAACAACTACATTTCATTGTAGTTACTTTCATTTTAGTATTTGTAGTTGGCATCAAAGAAATAGTATTTGGCAACACTGGAAAAAATCCACTGCTCTGAAGATGTACTGTTGTCCTCTTGCCATCTTGATTTGCAGATAATTCAACTTGCTTCAAACCATAAACAAACTGATTTCACCAGATGAATACCCCACACATTTAACAAAGCAAAATTACATTTTCTTACAATAAGCTCAGATTATCACCTTCTGAACCTCTTCAACAAACATGGACAATTCTGAAGCGGGGCATTTAAAATAAAGATAAAGAAGAGGGAAAGAAAGGGAGAATTGATAAATGTTTTGTTTTCTAACATAGTTCACCAAACACAATTAATTTTATTAACAGAAATTTAAATGTTATGAATTTCACTTATCCTGGTCCAGCCAGGTATTTGTGTTAAATGGCATGCAAGCTTCAGATATGTATTGCAGAATCTTTCCATCAATCCTACACATTTGAACAATGAAATGGAACATCTAGAACATATTTCAAGAATCATTGCATCTCCACTGATCAGTCCTGATTGTGTTGCTACTCTCTTGGTTTTTCACTGGATGTGTTCAACTGGAGAAACAATCCACAACAAGTAAAACTGGGATGAATGTGAAAAAATGACACTTTGTGTCAAGGTTGACAAAATTCTTTCCCAATTGGAAAAGTAAATGAGGCACTTGATAATGCAAACCCGAAGGTCTCGCCAAGTAGAGGGTGGGGCTTGCTGCTATAAGTGAGGGTCTGTGTCCCCATGAACTGAATCTCCACCAGAACTGGTCATTTGAAATGAGAGTGGACGTCCTTGGCGTTCTTGCAGTAAGAGCCGATGTGCTGCTCTGTCCATTTCTTCTTGAGTCATATCTAGAGCTTCTTGCATTTCTCTTGAAGTGTATCTTACAAAGTCAGGATCACAGTATTTGCCAAGGCCTTGTTCCACTAATACCTGAAATTATATGGTAAGTTTATATTAATCCTCTATTAAAGAAAGTGTGATTTAAAAAATCATCAGAGTACTTACTCTGCCAACTAAACTTTCAGCTGAACCCACCACCTCAGGGAAGTTAGGTCTTCGATCAGCTGGACTACCAGGAAGTGAGTGTGATAAACGCTCAGTAGCCAGACTTCCATTAGATTCACCTGTTCGAGACACTGAAATTGGAAAATAGACAATTTTGAAAAAATTTAATTGCATTGTCTAAATAATACTTCAAAGAATAATAAGAGAGAATATTAGTGTTCATATTAGTGACATGCTAAATGCTGAAGGCACATAAATTGCATTATTATCCAGTGCAATGGTTAATTAATACAAATAACTGTCATGCTTTTATGGTCACATCCTAAAGCATATAATGAATATGAAAAAGTTAAAAACACATTCACAAGGGCAGGTGAGGAACAGTCATGCATTTCTCAATTGAAAAGCATTGCTGTGTTGCATTTTTACTCGAGGATGCAACCTTGAAAAGCAGAACTGTCACTTGAACTACTATCCATTGTACTGTGTATGCTTGCAGGAGAAAGGGCAGGGGGGGGATCTGACCTCTGCCGTGGAAGGAAGCCCTGTGAGTGAGGGGGGAGCGTCGCCCATGCACTTGTGTCAGCACTGGCACCACTGCATCAGGCACGAAGCTTGCCATTGCCACTGCCATAGCCTGTGCTTGAGCCATCTTCAATCCACTTGCAATGCGAGAGAAGCTGGGCGATGTTTCTCGGGTGTCTCGTCCCTCTCGCCCCATGCAGCCCAGACGGAACGAGCCCCCCCCAACCCCTCTTGGGACTCGCCGGGGAGGTGGCGTAGGGGGGGTCAGCTCAGGGCTGTATTCGTCCTGCAGACTGTAAGGCAGGAGGGGCCACGTATTACATGTTAGTAGGAGCTCCAGGCACCAGGGAAAGGAAACAAGCCACTCGCACGCAGCACACCATGCTCCTCACTATATCCCCCACTCCCGCTTACCGTAATTGTTGGGGTGAAGAAACTGGACCCCGCTGAGTTTGCTGAAATTTGCACAAGAGCAAAGGATAGTTGGAGATAACATTATGTGAAAACTATGTGAGCAATATAAGCTGTTCTAGTTATTACAGAGTTTGATTAAACAGTATGTTACTTTGGAAGTTCTTTATTGAACCATGATTGATTCCACGCTTCTTTACTTACTCTATCACTTGATATGGTCGATAGCCCTTCTCAGGATCACCATTGGAAACAGTCAGAGGTCGAAGAGGAATGGATTCTTCTTCCTTGGGCCCACCAACATCTTGCACAGACATAGCACTGAAACAAGTAGAAATTGTGGACCTTGTCCATGAAATTACTGTGTACTGATCAAGTTGTGTTGCATTGTTTCAGTTGAGTTGGTTATGCCATAGCTTTCTTTGCTGTCTTTTACTCATGCTACTGTTATGGGAAATTGATCTGAAACACTCTGAATTCATAACAAGAGGGAACTAGGAATTCTGCAATGTCATATCATCCAATAATACTTATTTAGTAGTATATATCACTCACTTGCTACAACTACTGCAAAATTCTGATTTTGTGTATTTTGAGTTAATTGTGAGATGCAAATGTTCTGAAGCTCTTTTAATGTTATCATTATTCAACTCTATGGCTATGTGCCCCTTAACCCATACCCCTTAACCCATGACCACAAGACCTGGACGCTGCTGGTTGGCCTTAGCTTGTAAGAGCTCTTGTGCCAAATACATACATACAATATTCAACTCTACTTCAAAAACAATAAATGAGAGAAAGAACTAGTGCTGCGCATCTACATTACATTCATGAACTTGAAATATCAAATGTGTCTTGTGAATGCATCATTGTTTTAGCAAGGAGTAATATGTTTCAAGAGAATGGAGGAAAACCTTTAGCTTCTGAGGAGTGAAAATTGTAATATTTTTATGTTAAGTCAGAAGAACTCCACAAATTTTGTTGGATAATTTGAACAGAATATGTTTGAATCATATGATTGGTTCGAAAGCACCAGAAATGTAATGTTTACCGAGTTAAGAAATATGTATAATATTAAATTCTATGAAATGTAAATTTGTTTGGAAGGAATTATGGTGTATTTAAGAATATATTAAAAATTATTAATGTTTAACATTTATTTACTGAATATATTAATTAAAAAGTATAAAAATCATTATTCTTTGTGTTACAGACATAACAATGTAAACTTAAATTCTTATTTCATTCTTTGGTTCTGCAAAAATCTAATGTCTACATTATATTCATATTTTTTCACATACATTTTCAAGCATTACATTATATTTCCCAATAAGCCAAGAACACAAAGCCCAATAACTTTTTATTAAAAGTGCAGATTCTGCATACGCTTTGCAGAAAGTAACACTGTCATGGAGTCTCCTTGACACTTGTGACACTTAAAAAAACAATACTTTCGCTGAAGAAATTTCAGACAATAGTGAGCAACTGCATTTTTGCTTGAGACAATAAAAGAGGAAGGTACTAGGAAGAAGAATATTTTGAAGTAAAAATTGTAATGGAAATCTAAACAGGGCAGTATGACCTGGCAGTATGACAGACTCCACCTCAGCAGCAGAGGGTTAATTCATTATTAGTATGGTAACCTGTATCAGACCAGCACTTAACTTTTCAGTATCTTTATATTATTGGCCTATAAAATATTTGTGTAAATTATTTGGAAGCATAGAAAAACTCTCTTCTGAGATATGGGAAATTTTGTTAATTTACCTTGTTATATGCGGAACAAGAGCACTCTTCGTTATGCTGGTGATGTGATTCATGCCTTCTGTTACAGCTCTCTGAATTGAATTGTAAGGCAGATAATCTATTGAGTTGGTTGGAGATACCTGAAATAAGAATCAGTAGATCATAAAAATACAATTTTACCCTCTCTTTGGAAGTTTTGAAGACCATTAGTAGTTCTGAAAGCTAAACTTCAGCTTCAATTCATTTAAAGGAGTGCATTCTGACCACTGTACTATTCAATACTGTACTTCTTTCCTTTGCAACTTCCATAATTGTTCTAGAAAAATCTTTCCAATTATTTGATTTTAATAAATTTGATAATCAATTCTCTATTGAGACCTGAGAAATCCTTTATGAGCAATCTTGAATTTATTTTTAATGGTTTATGTTTCACCAGATCTATTAACATAACCTTTATAATTGCTTTAGAACATTTTTTATTAATCTTGCAAGTTATAATTGAATTACAACAGAATTTTTTCTTAGATAATTTTCCACACCCAAAATTTCATTCTCATTCCCACAGAAGCTTCCCATTCACAATACAATACTGCAGATAATGAACATAGCTTCTTTTTTCAGGGATACAGTAGGTACTGCAGGTAATACATATAGCTTAACACATGTATTATATAACTGCATGACTGGTTTTGATTTTGATAATCTTGTTTTGGTGATTCACGTATCGCACTTTTATTTATATTTAACCAACTTTCATTGTTAAGGATATTTCAACCATATTATCTTGTGATCAATTTTAGAAGTACATAAAATATTTTCCAGAAAATTTTTTGTATAAATTTTAATTGATTTTGGCATTATATTGAAAAGCTTAATAACAAACAATAGTGAAAACTTAATTATTGGTACATGTGGAGAAGCGTTCTATCTATTTAATGCTGTTTTTAACTAATTTTGTACAGAGCTGGGGTTATATATTTCAGTCAAAATTTACAAAAAAGTTTGATATATCTCTTCAAAACTATTTTTTTCTATTAATACTCCTAAACTGTTAGTTTAACATAAAGTAAATTAAATAATCCATATAGTCTACTTAAGTGCCCTAGCAAAACTCAATATGTGTATTATGTTGTCCTGTTGGTAAATCTATTGCAATGTAATTAGCATCAGGTTGCATTGGGTGCATGTACAGTACAATCTGAAATATCAATTGTGCTTTCTGCATGCGGAACGAATTTAGGAAGCAAAGTGCAAATTAGTTCAGCATTCATGATGATCTCATGCCTTTTATTAAAATTAATTATTTAAGCTTATGCTAAAGAAAAAGTGAAAATATAAAAATTTAGCACAACAAATACTTCTATGATGCACAAATAAAATGAGAGTATCAACTCAATTGTATAGATCATGTACTTATGTAAAGCACTTTGTCGTGACACTAGCATACACTTCTTTAGATGAAGCTGTGAACTACAAGCGTAATACATCTGGAACAGCTATGTGCTCTTTTGTGTCAACTAGAACAATATTAAATTTGAATGCTATATACTACTATATTTGGTGGTTGTGTTCTTTAGAATAATTGTTACTAGTAAGTTAAAAGATGTAATGAAATAGTTATGCATTATTTTGGCAGATACCAGTATTTTAATGTTCTTTATAATGTGAATTATTTGTAACACAAGTGATGAGGAAGGAATAAGCAAAATGGAAATGATTTCTAAACAACTATTAATGATGCACCTATTAGATGAAACAGTGACAGTGGACTAAAGAATGAAGCAAAGAAAACAAGAATTCTGGATTTTTATTAGGGCTGAAATGTGTATTGACTTGGTCAGTGGTATTACTTTAGTGAATATCTATACAAAAATGAGTCTATTATATTTGTTATTTCAAGTCAACAAAGTTGAATGTTACCTACACAGATCTCTTTCAAAATATCTTTTGTAAATCATAACATTATTTAAATCTCTGATAAAAAGTGCACACAGATAGTTTTATTCTTTGTCAATTATTTTTGCATTCCAATTTGAACTGAAGTGAACATGAATAGCTCAGTTGTCCATACAAATCGTGCCTATCACTTCAAATGTAGTTAATCTAAGTTTTCTGACTTGTCTTTAAAAGCTACCATGTGCACTAATATTGTATCATGCTTATACAATTTTCTTTCTATATGCCCTTTTTTCTTTTTCCCAACCTTCATATTTTTCTTGTAGTCTTTCATGCTTTTACTGACATATGTGCCTATATGCTTTAAGATCTATGTTGACTTTACATTTACTATGTATGTTCACATGTCCAGGATGATTCATTGCATTCACAATTTTCCATCAATGGGTTCATAACTAATGGCAAAGAAATTATTCCTGTATTTCTCACAGGTGTCTGGTACTTCTAAAAATGCTTCCTACCAAGTACTACAGAGTGTTATGACTGAAGGAAGCTCCGCTGATCGACAATATGGTCCAGATACAGGACCTATGGTTTTTTGGACCCCAATCCATGGAATTAAAAAGTTAGCATTTTGTCACTGTGTGTGTCAAGAACATTATTTCCCCTCATTAAGTGTAGAACACAGTGAAATGTATTACCTTAGGATCTGCTGATCTGATCTGCTGACCATATTAGCTTTTCTAAACTAATAGATATTGAAAAATATTGAATCTGAAAAAAGAGCTCTTTACCAGAGCATTTGCCAGCAAAATGTCTAAAGAGTTTTTTATCAATAAAATATTCGGAAAATATTGACGAAGAGTTTAGATGGAAGAAACTAATTTTCTTATACTGTAAATGCATGTTCAGGTTATTTACAAAAGCATACATTTTTTCTTTCAAAGCTGTATGGACTAGATGCTTTTTGCTCATGGAATTACAAAGACACTTAGTCTCATGAAAGATTCAATTTAACATTTTCAATGATATAAGTACACTCTAATGTTCACATATAATGTTCACATGTTCCTTGGCTTACTCTAGAGTGAAGATCTACAGATGTTAATATGGTTATCATATGTCTTTATATAGTATCTTTCAATTTTGCCACATTTCAAATATCAACATGAATATTTCCAAACGTTTGTTTATGTTCACAGTCAATGATCACAGCACAGTGAGTTGTTGAATAAAAAGACTTTTGTGTATTTTCTTGTAAATGTGGTTTAAATTATTTCACTTCATTTCAAAATTTTCTCATATATAATTATTTTGCTGTTATTCGCATTAATATCATTACCCAGAATGATCAGAATACATTTTTATAACTTGAAGTCAAAGATCAAGATTTAACAATGACACTTACTTTTAATGAACGGATGTAATTTTACTTTGTGTGAGGAATTTGTTATTAGGAAGATTCTGGTTTTTGACTCCTAAAATTGTTTTAATTATTACATATAAAATCATACCCAATTAACAGTTACATCATGAAAAATTTTTAAAACGACCTAAAAATTGGATAAAATATTAATTTTCTTATAGAAATATTGTACAAATAGTGTACCCTAAAAGGGTGGATATTTCTAGTCTAAAGTAGGTCAAGAAGAAAATTTAATTTATGCGAGCAAATGCTCATAATGTATCTGCAATAGAGTTTAAATAAAATTAATGGTGAAATTATAATTTATTATTTCTATTTAAAAAAAATTAGTCAATAATAAACTCCGTTTATACGTTGCTCTTTTTTTTTTAAGTCCCGGATAAATTTGTATAACTCCCGCACCAAATTATTTCAGTTATGCGTTTTACATTTTTCACACTTATACGTTCATTTTGATAAATAAATAGAGATATTGTCAGGTATCAATATTTTAATTCAACTAATGATCATTTCGATCGCGTAGCGATCATCCTCAGAGCTTGCAGCTTCTGGGCCGAAAACAAAGTTCTGCAGAACTTTGTTTTCGGCCCAGAAGCTGCAAGCTTTGAGGATGATCGCTACGCGATCGAAATGATCATTAGTTGAATTAAAATATTGATACCTGACAATATCTCTATTTATTTATCAAAATAAAAAAAAAAAAATAAAATAAAAAAGGTATCTACTTCACCAACAATCCAATTAATTATACGTTCATAATAAAAGTCCATTTTAAGACCGTATAATGTTCGGCCGAAGGTATTTTTTCCAAGCTAACCAGTGTTGTAATATGTGGCTCTGAGGCTCTGCGTTAAACTCAAAGTATAGTTCATCTTCTATCGGTTTTTGCGTCAGCGATATTATACGAAAAAGGGTGGTAGATAAAGACAATCCCTTTCAATATCAGACAAAATAAATATTATAAAAGTTGGTAGAGCAGCAATAAAAAAATTGATATTGCTAAAAAACTGGTAAAACTATGGTGTAAAAATACTGAGTTTTTATGTTGCTCATAATAATCAATTTCAGTTATGCGTTATTCTCACTTACACACTTTTTCCTTTCAGTCTCCTGAAAAACGTACGCTATAAGTGAAGTTTTTACTGTATATATACACATTTTGTGTTTTTTATTACAACAAATTCCATTCCCTGGTTATAATGCATGAAGATTTTGTATTTTTTCTTTATTTATGGTGGTTGCATAAACATCAAGGTCATTAGTGATTAAGTTATTTGAAGTACAAGTTTTAGAAAATTAGTTTAATCACTTGCACTATTTGCTACCTGTTTTCAAGCGTGTTAAAAAATATATTCAAGCAACTTAGACTCGTAAAAAGGTATTAGATGAAGAGTAAAAATATAAAACCTTTAAAAGTATGAAATTATGCTAGGAGGTATAGCTCCTGCATCATGCTAAATAAAGGGCAACTGCATTTAGTTGCTTTTTATAACAGTAAGTTGGTTACATGTCACAGTTGAAGCTTTTGCACTTAAAAGGCGTAGCAAATAACATTGCTCAAATAATGTGATTAAATAAATTCGTGATTTTAATCCCTCATGACCTGTAACAAAATTCTACAAATAATGCAATTGACATTTTTGGGGTTTTGGAACTCTATATTATTAATTTTGAAGCTTCCCAATCTATTCTCTGTTGTTCATTGAGATTATAGGAGCAGGATTCCACAAAATCTAGGCCTTGCCTCTTAATGAGCCTTAAAGTATCCTTCATTGTGTACAGACTATCTTCTCTTCCCAGGACAATCCTATTTGTCATTGAATATCATGTTGAAAACTTCTGGACCACAAGTAATGGCAAATTGTGTCAATGTTTCTGCAATTCTGCCAGACAGTTTTTAGTCAACTAAAAAACTGATGATTGAACATTGTTCAACATTGATTTAATAGCAGGATATTGTGTAAAATTTAAAATTGGGGAGATAAAATCTTACTTCCGCTTTAAAGTATCATAAATTTTTTCAAAACAGCATTACATTTTTTATTGTAAGCTCTAATTCTATAATGAACTTGCCATGTAAGCTTTTAAAATCCATGAACAAAAAATAGTTTTACAAATGTGTAATTTCTTATGTATAGTTAGGCATTGTTTTATTTTGTTGTTTGTTCAACATTGTTGCTTCTGCTTATTGGAGCTGTTATACTGCTTATTTAACAGAAATGCAAAAGTGCCATTGTTGTGTCCTTAATATATTCCAGGTCAATAGAGGTTTTTTATTTTTATTTATTTATTTATTTATTTATTTATTTAACTTAGAGTATGCAGGAGAACTAGAGTACCAGACAATGAAGTAATGCAGAAAACTACTACTCTATAATATTTTAAATTATTTTTGAATCTTCAATATCTACTTCAGTGAAAAGCATTGTTTCCAAGTTACAATGCAAAGTTTAATTTTTCTACGTCTTAAAATTGATAACTAATTTAATTCTTATAATTGATAATTGATTAGATATTAGTTTCTAATGCTTAATTAAATTTAAGATCTCTTCAAAGAGACAATTCAGTACTTTATTCAAGTGTATCCATTTATATCTGCACTACCACTGAACTTCTTATCACATTTTAAAAATCTATTTACATTTTATGCTTCTAGCAACTCAATTTTTACAAGCAAATGCTACATCATGCAAACAACAGACTGACTACCTTTCTAAGATTTCTGCCCGGTACATCCAAGTGATTCATCTGTGGAAGAAAGTAATCAATTCTGAACCAGGAAATTTTGTGTTTCTATGGCAGTGCGACAATGTGCTCACAGGTGGAGTTGCACAGTAGGATAATAGTCTGTCTAAGCACTCAAAATCTCTCTTAGCTCTGACTCTAGGAAAAACATTGATGGCAGCAAAATGTAATGAGGACTGAGTTTCCAAGATGTTGATTAAATGTTGACATTCATGCAACATGGAAGCAAAAAGCGTAGGGGTGAGATGAACGTGGACTGTTGGAAAAGGAGGAGGAACTGCGAGACATTCTATGAAACATATTCAGTCAAAGCATTAAAACAATTATTCTACTGCCTGCACAACTTTATGTACAGTCAATAAATTTACTGAACCTTGCTCAGAGAAAGATAGTATGGAAACAAGAAATTAGAGAAAATCGAAGAAATTAGTGGCAAAGGTTGGGAAAAATAAACAGAGATTTTTTTCCATTCTGTAGAGACAATAGCTGGAGAAAGAACATGATGGACTGGATGAAAATGGTATTTTGGAGAATTTTGGAGAATATGAATTCTACGTTGTCCTTCACAGGTGCCCAGATAGAGGATCAAATAAAGATTTTTTTTCACTATTTAAATAATAGTTTTATGGTTTTTTATTTCTTGTCAATAAATCAGGATCTTACTGCTTCTTCTAAAATCATGACATTAATAAAAACCATGACAAATTTAAATGGTGATGTTACAAAATAGTAACATCACCATTTAAAATTTTAACAGGGAAAAGAAAACACAAACAAAAACAAGGGAAAGGGATAAATTGTTCCATATATTTAAAGAAAGATTCTATGTGATTATCTTAATATCACATTTTACTGTTCTCTTTCAGTTGAAATGAATGTGTGCTCTGAGAAAATTCTCCAGTGTTATCAACTAGTTTTGCTAATTAGATTGAAAGCAAGTTTAGTGATAATTTTCACTTTCTCACCTTACTTCGTACAATAAAAGTATTGAAATCGTGTGCAGGAAAACAATGACTTTTCATCAGAAAAGCTCTCATAATGAAAAAGTGATGTTAATGATGTGCTCTGATAATGAAAAATTCTGTGTATTCAGATTCCATGTTCTGTGGGTCCTTGATATCACAAACACAATTGACAGCAAAACGTCTGTCTGTCTTTGACCCTCTGAGTTTGGAATGGATTGTTTCTTTTTCGTGGGTACTTTACTTGAAGCCTCAACAACATTTTCAAAATATTCTCAAAAATGGCATCAAATTTGTTGATTAAAATTTGTTCTCAGATAGACTACAGTATATTTAAAAGAGTGGCGCAGGTCTCATTTTTATTGAAATCCCCAGGTTTTTTGAAATTGCAAAAGTTCTAAATTTTGACCATGTTTTCCTATAATTACAATAAAAAAGATAGAGATTTTTTCCTTAAAGAAATCTGTTTGAAGGCAGATCTTGAAAGAAGATCTTGTACAATTTTTAGAAACTTTATTAGTTTTTATATAATTTTGTGTGAAATGTAGGTAATTTTTAAACAATTATTTCTCAAATTCCCAATTCTAGCTTCAAATGTTCTCCTCATACGTATTAAAAAACAGTAAGAAAAAAAATTGTGGCAGATCTATTTTCAGGGAACTCTGAATATTTGAAAATGTATCATTGCAAAAGTACAATATTAATGATTGAGATATTTTTCTTGAAGAAAATATGTTCTGAAAATCAGATCTTTAGAATAGGTCAAGTACAATTATTTGAAAAAAATTAGTTGTTTTCATATAATTTCTGCTTGAAGTTAAAGTAAATTACTAAAGAAAAACAAACCATTTTCTCAAAGAAACCCTTAACATTTTGTTATTTAACTGTTTTGCACTGATAGAAACAAGAGACATCTAAAAGAATGGCATAGGTATCTTTTTCATTTAACTCTCTGAATTTTTTAAAACAGCAAAAGTTAGAAATAATACAAGAAAATATATGCTGTTGTAGCATCACTAGTTTTTCTTTCTTTTCATTTTCATTTTCCCTCAGCTGTACATAGTATTGAGGAAAAATATTGGATTTAGCTAACAATTCAAGATCTAGATTCTATTTGGTAGTAAAATTTGTATTATTGACCCTTAAAAAAAGCGATTTTTACCATTATGTTTGGATGGATGGATGGATGGATGGATGAATAGATGTGTGTCATGCATAATTTGAGCACATCAAAAGCTTCTGACTTGGTATACATTTCAGAAATAAGTTCTATTAGATCAAAGATCATTAAGTTAGTATAATTTTTGGGGATACTTCATATACTTTTTGAAAATTCTCAAAAAGGCTTCAAATTTTGTTTTTAATTTTTTTTGGTCAAAAGAGGACAGTGCACTTGTAATTATGGTAAAAGGCCAATTTTCATTAAAACCCTGAATTTTTTAAAATTGCAGAAACTTAATTTTTTTCAAATCTGACATTTTAAAAACTTGTGTTACTGAAGCTTGAGATTCTTAATACAATCCATTCTTCAATCTTAGGTATTTAAATAATTTTATGCGGAGTTTTTCATAATATTATTAGTTTGCACATAATTGTGTGTCAAATCGTGACACGATATGTAAATATTATATTCTACATTTGTTGGAGGATTAAATATTTTCAGAATTTTATTTGTTAATGAGTGTAAGGATAAATATATTTAAGCTGTCACTTTCAAGTAATTCATAAAGTTAGGAGGAAACAATTTAGTATGCCACGTCTCATTTATGTAAAGGAAGAACTCTTGTTATGAATGTAAAAGAAATGGAAGGTAATGAGAACTGAGGTACCAGTCTAGTACAAAATAATGTAAAATTTAAATCTCATGAGGGAACATTAATCTTGAAAATGTACATTTTTGTTTCAAACTCACTAATAGAAAATTTGATGAAGTTTGGAAATATTTGAAGGTAGATTGCATTAATGGGAATGAATTCTAGAACGATGATGTAATGTATACACACCAAATTTATTTTCTGCTTGGGAAGTCTTGGCTGTTACCTCTCAGTTCATGTTATGTATGGTAATTCTTATAATGCAGTAAGTCATCTGACTAAACTGACAAAGAACAAAATAACTGAAATCTAGTAATAGTTATTCCTGAGAAAAAATGTAATTAAATGTGTGTTGAATGTTCTCATTATAATATTGCAAAATTGATTTTTAATTAATTTACCATTTATATAATTTTGGGCACCTGTTACGTGTAGTTATACATTACGATTTGTATTTCTAATTTCTCAGTTGTGAGACAAGGTGTTGTGTGTTGCCTAACACAAAAATAGGATCAATGTTGTTTTCTTTGTATGTCATCTCATTTGTTTAATTTTCAGTAACTCTTAGAATGATGGAGTTGGCTTCCAAGGGAACTGCCATGGTTGTAACTGTTTTACTGTGAATTCAATGAGCATTTCCAGCTGAAGATAGCAAATTTTATAGGCCATGCAACCAGACTTAGGTTGAAAAATGTGTGTTGTTGTGCAGTAAATCTCTTACTCATCAATTTGTGTTGGTTTCTTCTCTGATTCAGTCAAGCTTGTTGCTTCCCAAGAACAATGGTCTGATAACTACTAAAAATAATGAATAGTTACATCATCTCACTTAAGAGTTAGAATTTTAGATAAAGTACATTACAAATTTATGATATGTAGGAAGGGAAGTAAAACTATGTCAAAATAACAGCAATCAGTATGATTTTTTTAAAGTGTACTAATCAGTAAATCATTCATTATAATATTAAGTTATACACTCTCACTAATATGGTCGGCAATGTCTTAGTACCATATTATTTAAAAATGTTCATTGACCCATCTATCATGTTCTAAAAATATTTCTCTCTCAATTCAATATTAACTTATTTGAAGAAAGAAGTATAAAAAAAGAAATGCAGAGACTAATGTTACAAAATGAATTTAGTTATTTTGAATAATAATTGAAAGAATAAAATTTAATTATTTAATCTGTTTACAAAAAATTTAATTAAATAGCCAGATGCTAACAGAGAACTTTTTGACTACTAAAAGAAACTGATTTGAGACTGGAAGGACAAGTTTGAAATGCTGTTTAATTTTTTTTTTTATTAATACACTTATATGAATTTGACTTCTATAATGGAATGATCTTAAACGATTTCCATAAATCTGTCAGAATAATAAATCAAAAAATTTGAAATACAGTCAGATTTCCATATATCAAATCTGATGTCTTCAATAACAATCTAAATATAGAAACTTTGATACACAGAAATAATTATAAAAAATGTTTGCATACGTTTTAAACAATTTTAGAAATTTTGGGTGAAATGGAATACTCAACAATAAATAATTAACAAATATTTTAATTATTCATACCACATACTTATGTACAGTAATGTACAGTAACATGAAATTAGTAATACATAGTACCTGACCAAATCATTAAACTGAAATTAAAAAGAAATCGAATGTCTTGTTGCACATATTTTGCACTCAGCTCAGAATACTGTTCACACACTTGATAACCCAGTGAAATGTTTCATCTGAAACATTTCCTCTCAATCAAAAACCCTACTGATTTGTTGAACACAATTGATAGTATGTAGTGTACATTTTTATTTCATATAAAAATAAATTAGTCAAGTCAGAAAATGAGTTCAATATATAGAAATGTTTTTAAATGGAATATTCAAGGAACAGAAAAATAATTCAATTTGTAGAAAATTTTGATGTATAGAAGTTTGATATATGGATGTCCGGCTGTATAGTGAGATAGATTCAGTAGAACTTTGTTCTAAACTTTGTTTTGTATTTTTTACAAATTATATGAAACAAATTGTTTAAATTTTGAGGAGAGATGTTTTTAGAAGTTTAATTTTTCCATTTCCAACTCTAATAGTTTAATAAAATATAATATTTGGACTTTCTATATTATTTGTATTGAAATTTCATTTTATTGTCAAAGTAAAATTAATCACAATTCACGTTTAATGTGAACCATAAATGTAACACCTATGAAAGATCATGCAATTTTACCTACCTTAATCTGAGTTGAGTTTACTTTAAGAGAACGGGCTCGGTGAAAGCCTCCATGTCCTCTACGCATGGAAGACCAAACACTCCCGAAAAGAGAGTGATTACGCTGGAATTTCAAAAAAAGGGTTATGAAACTGAAGTGAAAATCAGGTAAAAGTTGTTTGATACATGGCTGTTACAATATTGGTACTACAAACATACTGATTTTAAAATGTAATTACTAAAGTAGTGTTAATTTCACAAGAGTTTTACATACCCTATGCATTGGTTCTGGATTGTCATCAATTAATTCTTCAAGATTTCCTGAAATTGCTCTCTTTAATTCAGGCCCTGCATCATGCAAAGTTCGAAGTCCAGCCTAAAAAAAAAAAAAAAATAGTTAGAAATTAATTTGCTGTGCCTTCTCAGAAACTAGACATTTTATTCAGAATTTAATTACCTGAAGAGTAACAGTGTTATGAGATTCTTTATCTCCATCTTTCAGTTCTTGCTCTTTCCTCTTTTTAAAACGTCTGAAATAATCTTGAATGAGGAATGTAGCATAAAATTTACCCACTGTTACTTCATCATCAACTGTAATGAATAGATATTGTTAAATTTGAAAATATCTTTCAATTACACTGTTGTGTACCATGCACAATAGTTTTCCTTCCCTCTTTGAGGACTTTTTTTTACCTCCTGGTGGTGGTACTACTTGATCAAGAAGTTTAGGACTTGTTCGTTTCCAGATTTTCTTGATAACTGCTCTCAGTTCTGCATTTGCATCATCTATATTTCCTTCAGTTTTTATTCTCAATGATGTACGAACAACGGCAAATAATGTTGCATTAAATAGGACAGTGCCATCACTATTTAGAGGCATATTCATAGATACAAGTCTCTGCAAAAGCACAAAAACTGATGTAATACTATTTAAAGATAAAATTGTTTTAATTCAAGCATATAAAGTAAAAAGATCATTTAAATATTACAAACATACATACATTCATTTATACAAACATTTATATAAC
This sequence comes from Gryllus bimaculatus, assembly GCA_017312745.1. Classification (NCBI taxonomy): domain Eukaryota; kingdom Metazoa; phylum Arthropoda; class Insecta; order Orthoptera; family Gryllidae; genus Gryllus; species Gryllus bimaculatus. The sequence goes on from BOPP01000272.1 coordinate 934,585, forward strand.
TTAACATTTATATATTCATACAAACATTTACATAACTTAAATATTTAATGTACCTTACAAGCAACTCTGTGAGGACAGAGTTTACCAAAACCTAAAGGTGGAGAAATCTTTCGTAATAGAGTTACTACATCCAAATGCTTTATTCGCCCTTTAGCATCTGGATCATATTCACTCCATAAGCGAATGAACTCATCCAAATGATGTGGGCCCAGAATTGACCAGTCTCTTGTAAGGTAATCAAAATTATCCATGATGACAGCAACAAATAAATTAATGATCTGAAACGAAAAGAATATTGAATTGTCTGAGTTGTATTTTAAACAGTACTATTTCAATAGAATTTTTGAAATAGGAAACCATCTCAATGGTTGCAGAATATGTATGAAAATCATCACATTTATCAAGTGTTTCACTAAAAATTTCCTCTCATTAGTTTTCCCTAAGTTACTGTTCTGCTTAGTTTCAAAACTATTTAGATTAAAATTTATGTGATTTTCAGAATAAAAGTGTATAAATTATATATTCTTCCATAATTTCCTTACATTCAAAGAGCTGCAACTATTCAAATAAGAGTATATACATTTTGGTTTTGCTCAAATAAAAAGTAGAAATTTCAGAAATCTAAATGTTAGTGTGAATGTAATAGGATATTGATATTAGTTTCCAAAAGTTATTGTTAACATTTGTAATAAAAATTTCAACATTTTGATAGTTAATACTAAAATACTGGCACTTAAAATATTGACATTATTTTAACTTTCACTTAAAATAACATAAATGGACACTTAAAGTAATGATATTATTAATGATTTGATGAATTATGGGTTTTACAAGAAAGAGAGAAACATTCTCATACATACAAGAAAAGAACAAAGTACGTAAAATGATATGAAGTAAATGTAGGCAATATCTGAACCACAAATATTGGCAGGATCTTCATCAGATTTTTTGTCACATTTCACGTTATCAATAGCTGCACATGCCAACATAATTTCTTGCCATGCCTCTCCTGAAAGTATATCAAGTTTGGAGAATTAATTTAATTTTTTTGTATAATTAATATTTGAACATTACTCTAAGTAAATAATTTTACCTGTTGCTGAACGGAAGAGTACAAGCACTGCTTGTGGAAAAGTTTGGAAATTATTATTACGGTGTATTGCTGTTTCTTCATCTAGAGCAATTTTTCCAAAGAGCTGTAATAACACGTCAGAATTAATAATTTTTAATTATTTAGGGGTAATGAGAGATATTTAAGGATATTTAGAAAATTACCTGCATTCCAATAACAGCATAAATGAAGAAAAGCATAACAATAAGAAGAGCAACATAAGGTAGAGCTTGGAAAGACTTAATGAATGTCCATAGGAGAGTTCGTATACCTTCCCCTCGACTGAGCAATTTAACTAATCTCATAACTCTAAATAATCGGAAGAAGTTAATTGATATCATTGTTGATCCAGGCTGTAAAACAAAATGAAAAAGCATACCAATTAAAAATTTGTATTGACAATTTAAATCAAGGACAATATTTTAAAGACTTTTTGATTGGAACAGGTCATGAAATTTATATTTTAACACAGTAGTGTACATGTGAAAGCTAATTGAATGGAATTGCTCAATCCCATATAACTGAAATTTTTTTTAAAGATATTTCTTTAGAGTTGTTGGCAAATTTGTAAATTTTTTGAAAATTTATTCCAACAAAGTTAAAAGATATTAAAGATTAAATTAATTGAAAATGAAATCGAAGCCAAAACTGTATTTTTTGATTTAAATAAGAAAGAAGCAAGTGACATATTGGTAAACTTCTATAAATAATATTAAATTTAGACCTCAACATCATAAAAAAATTTCTCAATATTTCTAAGGAAAATTACATATTTATCAAAGCATTGCTGGTCAAAAAGACCCTAAGTTGACTCTTCATTTATTCAAATACCCTTTATCCTCTTGTTGTACAAAGTGCTGTTACGAATCTTAAATGATTTTAAAAATTCATTTTATATTTATTTCTAACCGATAAGCTTCTTGTTTACCATATACATAATTTTCTAGAATTTATTCAATGTATTGGAAATTAAATTAAACTGGAGAAGAAAGAATCACTTCAACGGTACTATTAGGTTAAAAAAACTATACAGATTATATTGGAATCGCAATTAAACAGTAACTTCTGTTCTCAATAAGCAAACCAAATAGTGTCCTAAATAAGTTCAACAGAAACAAAATTGATGTCATAAGTCTTTAGTTAACGGATAATATTACATGATTTAAGACTTATGGCATCAATATCACAAGTATTTAGGGGTGTGTATGTGCATTGTGTATCATACACACATAAATGCATTATGATACTCTGTGTCATATGCACACTTGCATTGATATATAGAAGTCATTATGTTTCAATCATATCCAATCCCAATGCTATTCATGCTTTCATGCTTTTTTATCATTCTAATAAATTTGCAGTCTGCAAATCCTTGCAATATTAGAGAACCTGTGCGCAGCTGTATGGAGTATAATATAATGTTTTACATTAAATTATAACATATAACACTGTACTGAACATACTCACACCTGAGCTTCATAAAATAATGTCTCTTAAAAAAATTATCTGATTGTTGTATGAAACTAATACTTCCTACCATTTCAAACCATGCAGTTATTGCAACACACACATATATATATAGAGAGAGAGATCCTTTGCACACAAACATTGAATAATATTAAAATGCCATGCAATGCAAAATTTTCAACTGCATACAAAATTCAGAACTTAAAATTACATAGAACATACATACAAAATGACCATTTTACACATCCATCAAATCAAAGCATCTCAAGACAATGGTACTTAAATTCAGTCCTTATGGAAGATGAACATACTACCAATGAATATAACTCAATTAATGATATCTCACAAAAAGTAAGTTTGCATGTGATAAATCCTTTCAATTAAAACTAGTAAGTAGTTAAAAGTACTCCAAGAAATTCATTATGCATAAATAATGAGAAACTGTATTTACTACAGAAAATGGACTTTCAACACATAATATTCAAGAATCTTATCATAAATAAAGATGAAGATTTTCATGAAAATCTCCTGAAAGTTTTGTAATTATTTCCTTCATAAAGAGGGAACAAATACAGAAATAAGAAACAAAATGTTAACAAGAGTAAAAAAATCTACAAAGTAGTACTATTGAATATTATTAGAACTAATAAATCAGTGGTATGGTCTACAACCTGGAAAAAGCAAGGCAATCGGTTTCAAGCTACAAAGTTATATTTCAACTGATACTAAAAGTATGTAGAATTAGAAGATCAAATATTACGTACATTGTATATACATTACATTCATAATGAAATTAGACATTCTTTCAGTTGATAACTTAAGCTTTCAAAGAGAAGCTTTTCTAGGATACTCAAATGATCCAAAAAGAGGAAAAGAATTATGATACATTCTAATGTTAAATTCTCCACAAATATGTATAATATTGGAGTCGAGTCATTTGGAAAATTTTTATTCAAGGTAAATTCTAATTTTTAGAAATAAGTTTAATAAATTCATAAACAAAACAGAATTTCACCTCATAGAATCCTCTTAATCTCTAGAACCTAATGAAACTCTGAAAGTTTTATAATTCAATTAATTAAATTTTACACATTTCAGAGAATTTAAACATTAGCACAAAATGTTACACATAATCAATATTCTCCGTATGTAATATCTAAAATCCACTCATTTCAAACCTTTTCTACTAGGTGAAATAATGTAGCTACATGAAAACTGAAAATTCTGTGGCATTTTCGACATGCATATATATATTCTATAACATGAGAATGCTACACTAGCAATAAGGATAGAAAAAGATAGAGACAGAACATTACACTGAAACTATCATGCGGTTCAACAAATGCCACTATATTGGAGCCAACATCCAAATATGATTGGGCATTCACAGATATAGAACCTAACTCTCAGAAATAATTTAAAATAGATAAGTTAATTTATTTATTAGAAGACAATCTTTTGTATTCTCATGAGTTGGTCTGTGGTAAAGAATCAGGTTTCTTTAAGAAAGAATTTATGCTCAACTCCATTTCATTACAGTAGAATTTATAAATTTAGGATGAGCAGTTTTAATTAAATATTTATAGTATTTTTAAATGAAAATGTATTCATTATTACTCTAGTGTAATCTAAGAACATGGAACACTCGGAACTGTTTAATTATCAATTTTAAATACAGTTTACAATATTTTAATTAGTTTTTAAATTTCAATCATATGTATTATAATGAGATATTCATCTAAATTCAAAAGTAAGTTTATTCAAAATATTCTGCCTACACCAGTACAGATCTATTGTTGTTCAATATTCAGTTTAATACATCCTTACATAGGTGACAGTGTTATCCTTGTTCCTATCATAATAAAAACAAGTTCCTGTATTTAGGTAGATCTGTGCCAGGAGATTCTTATGAAAGAGAGTTAGCTTCCTGCTTTCCCCCTCATGTCTATTTTACAGTCATACGCAACATGAATGCGACTGACTGCAATAATCACAAACCTTAAACCTTGTAGGAGTCTGCAATGATGAGACATGGAAGGAAAGATTTTTGTTAGTGATTCATTTTTTTTAAAGATTTTGAAAGTCAGCAATATTCACAGTGTTTTGTGTTTGTAAAGTTTTCTTGGATGTTGTATACCAGTTATTCAATAGTTTGCGTTTAAAGTCATCTACAAGATTGTCTAACAATGCTACATTTTCATCTAATGAAAATCAGAAAACAACATCCAACTACACTTCACAATAAATATCGAATAAATATTACATGTAAAATTGTTACTGAACAAAATAATTAGCTGTGTATAATGAATTCTATGTTTTTGTTGATTAAAAGCTAACTACATGCATCTATGCTTCCTAAAGTAAATACGTATTACTTCACACATATCTTATAAATATGAATGAAAATTTCAAAATATTATTCAAGATACTGAATTAAAGTAATCCATATTGCTCCTGATAGCAAGCCAATATATTCTCATGAGTTTATATTTTTGATATTGTATTATATTTTATTCAGGGTACAAATGACAATAATGCACTTTTATGGCAAAGATTGACTTATTGTTCTTGAATTTTTTTTGTATCAAGCAATCAAAATACAAATAAATACAAAGTTTTGAACTATTTTATCATTATAATTTTCAAGTTAAAAGTATTACAAACAAAAAGTAATGAATTTAGAAATAACATAATTGTAGATGTGAACGTAAATTTTGGAAATATGATTTATTGTGTTTTTAATTTTATGTATGTACACCTCCAGAACAGTGCTGTCCTTATTAGTTAGAAATAATACTTTTTTTTTTTTGTTTTGTTTTTTTGTTTTTTGTTTGTGACACAAAGAACTTGCTATACAAGAAATATTTTATTAAATGGAACATGTTTCACTAATAAATAAACTGACACGATTTTCAAAATAAGTAACAATCTTTTAATGTATAATCTGATTTGTCATACTGTATATTATTTACTCCATATATACAAATAATTAGTAGAAGTAAACTTATGAATTAATTTACAGCTACAGAAATGTTACTACAATGAGAATTTGTAATACATTTTTCAAATACAGGGAGAGACATATAAATATAAAATGTGATTTTCTTTAAAAAGGTAATTGAAACAAAGCTTATTTATTTGTATAAATACAGAGTATTGTGATCAAATTAAATAAAGTCGTAAATTGGTTCCTATTCTTCACTTTTGTCTTCAAGGAAGATATTTTTTAGGATTACTGTTTAATCATTCTTGTAATGGACCAGCTCTTTTCTTTATTATGAATTTAACTATTTTAAAATGTTATGTTTCAAAAAAAGAATTGTTTGTGCAGACACTTTTTACATTGTGAAGATGCTCTAATATCCATTTCCAAATGCAATTAAATAGTATTTCTTTATGGTTTACAAATATTTACTTGACTGAATTAGCTAATTCCAACTAATTCTAAATCAACTTGTTACATATTTTGTCATTATGATTCTCTCCTCTTGTGTTTGTTTGGTAGTTTATTCTTCTAATTGATTTGTACAATTCTTTGTTTTCTTTTATAAGAAATTCAATTTTATAATACATTATCTATATTAAAAAAAATATTTCTAAGTTATGAAAGCAATTTTAATATTCTTGTTTCAGTTTCACCCAACAAATGTCACGATTGTTAAATGTTGCATAATTTATCCAAAACTTAAAAGCACTGTTTATATAAATGAGAATATAGAACAAATTATATACAATTCAAACTTATTCCTCTTCAATAATTTCCCTTGAAATATTCTTTTGAGAGAGTGCACTTCATATTTTAGCTGTCAGTGAATTCATAAAACCAGTAGTGAGGACCAAAACACAAAATAAATTAGAGAAGCAGAATAGTTGAGATACAGAAAAGTTATTTTACTTTATTTATTTCATCTAGAGTATTTTGAGGCACATTTCTATCAAATTAATGTCTGTATGTATTTTAAGGCAGAACGTTTCTCTATTTTTCCACATATCAAAAATGATATTGTAAATAAAATTTATTTTAAATTTTTTCCAAGTCTGTCTTTAGTTATTAGAATATTGAATTACTCTAGATGTAAATTTTAAGACCATACCCACATCACCACATACAAAAATACACAACATAGAATAATGCAATGCACTCCTATTCTGAGGACACACACTCAACATCTCTATACATCACATGCTTTACACTTTTCCCACCAAAAATACACACTGGAAACACACCATGCATTTACATGCATTACTGAACTGGCCTTGTACACCCATGTCCAAATAATACCAACATTCCTCAACTTATCATCATGAAGATAAAATATAATTGCAGCAAACTACCATATATGTAACATAATATAGTAAAACATAGAACAACTGATAAACATGAACATTATTACATCTTGAGATATTTTTTTTCTAGATTCTTCAACTAAAAGACACATAAAAATAACTGATTTCTATTTCACAATTTAGAATATTTTGCTCTGTATGAGAACAACCATGCATTAAATCCACCAAAAATATGAAAATTCTAGAATTTCATAACATAGCTTCAAGAACAGTCACAAGTGCACAGATAGATCATTGGAAAGATTTCAATATTGGTACACAATTTAAATTAAGAAGAAAACTTGAAATGTAGGAAGTACCTCATATTTTTTGTTACTAGATATATTATTTCATGTGGTTCAGTACATGATATGAGCTAAAAAATTGATATCCCATTTTAAAGTAAACATTGTAGCATGTATTTTTTTTAACAAAAGAAGGTTTTTGCCCTAGATTCCCCCTTATTGCCCTTGATGTCAGAAAGACTTATATTAAACTATCACATAACTTAATTGAATGATGGGTTGGGATTTAGGATAATGGGAATGAAAAAGTGTTTATAAAAAATTTTATCCCACAGAACCAGATATACAGAAAAATGTAAATGTAAAAATATTTCATTTCCTAAGCATTATACACATTTATTCAAGTATGTGTGTGGTTTCTTTTTCAGAAAGAGATCTTTTCATTCCATTTCTTTTCTCCTCTTTTTTAATGTAATAACATTACTGTGCTTGGACATGCCTGTACAAGGCTCCTACCAAAGTCACTCTCGCCAGCCCCAGAACACATCACAACCTGTCAGTGTCCATATGGAAATATCCCCAAGCAACCCTCTGATAATGGACTTGCCACGTCATACTTCTTGGAAAGCTCACTGAAAACTTGAGTAGAAACCAACATTGATACAGTATTCTGAAAACTGGAGCAACAATGTAATGCAGTTGTATTAATAACCAAAGGTACTGAAGCTATTTAATGTGCCAAAGTAAACACATTTACAAAATAAATATATTTCTTGATATTTTATCATACTATAATCTTGAAATTTATAAAATTTCAGAAATCAAGTATTTATTTTTAATTTATCTTAATACGATTATTATGCAACCATAATCATTATTATAAATCTATCAGATATCTTGTCTTAAGAAAATAAATTTTAGAAAATTGTTAGCAACTGTAATATAAAATCATCACAGTTGTCATTTTTTGTTCAATTTTTTTTATGGCTTAAGTTTCATTTTGCCTATCAGTGTGAAAAGAATAGTCTCTATTCCCATGAAAGTGAACATTTATTTCCACCTAAGTCCATTGGTGTTATTGCACACAAAAACTCAGCATTCTCTATAAATTTTACTCACGTTCACCTCATCATAGACGATGTCAATGAAACTTCCCAATACAATGATGAAATCAAAAACATTCCATGCATCACCAAAATAATTCTGAAAAAAGAATTCGATAACAATCAGATTTTGGAGAACACAGAAAAAAAATCAGTGCTTCTGTTTACACATTATAAAAATTTTAAGAGGAATTACAACTATGGTAAGAATATATTTCTGCTTCATTCATTAAAATTTTTATGAAACTTGAAACTAATTTATGATGAAGAAAATATATAATATTTTTGGCACGTACAGAAATCATTTAAAATAGATTTTGAAATAAATGTATTAACACTAGTAAAATTATTATATATTACCTTAAATCGAAATGCTGCAAGTTTGAAAACAAATTCCATCGCAAAAACTGATGTGAAAATGATGTTTAAGGCATCTAATACATCAGTGTAAGCTTTTGGCTGGTTGTGAAATTTCATAGCCAATGTAATTGTATTTACCATAATAAGTATAAATATTGTATATTCAAATGGTTGTGAAGTTACAAACCACCAAACTTTATACTGAAGTCTGTGTTTAGGAATGTATCTGCGAACAGGCTTTGCTTTTAACGCAAATTCTATACAATTTCTCTGTAAATGACAAACAACTTGTATTAGAACCACTGTCAATTTAATTGTGAGGAAATGCAAGTCAAATGTTTTTTTCCAAGCCATTATTAATCTTATTAAAATTACCAAATGCTATTAATGGAGTAATTAATTCAACACTAAGCTTTAGTACTTTATATTTGAAATTATGTCTAATCTTGCATATTAAAGCAAGAATCCTTATTTTATAATTTCCATTAATAAGCTCGTAATATTAAATTTCTCATTTCCATTAAAAGCTCATAAATTAAAGAAATCTTAAGAAAATTATATCGGTTTCAAAACTTGCTGTCCACTTATTTTGGAACAACAGAACAATACATACAGTACACACAATATACTTATACATTTATAGCCATATTGTATAGCAATACATATACCTGATTCTTGTCCAATTCACAGTTTTTATACTCTTGTTCACCTTCATTCTGAAAAGTGACGATAACAAAACCTACGAAAATGTTGACCATGAAAAATGCAATGATAATGATGTATATAATATAATAGGCAGCCACAATTGGGCGAAAGTTGTGTATTGGTCCGTAGTCTTCCATATTGGAATCAATAGACACATATAATAGCCTGAAAAAAAAGGATGTTAAATTCATTTATTTTATTTTCTGACTGTCGTATTAACATGCCCTTTTAATATAATTAAAAACATGAGGTTACCCTGGCCAGCCTTCAAATGTAGACACTGTGAAAAGAGTGAGCATTGCTTTTGCTACATCATCAAAATGAAACTTGTTGCGTGTCCATTCTCGATGTTTCACTGAGGGTTGATTTATATCACCTTCTTCAAAAACTAAGTACGTACCCCTGAAAGAAGTCAATATGATTTTACAATAATCACAGTTCATTTCATTTTTCTGACCTGGACTTACAAGAAATACTTTAGAGTTTAGAAATAGAAATATTTAATAGATTCATTGCACAGCTTATCTATCAATAATACGATTTTTATTTCTTTAATCATAATAAAAAAAAATTAAATTTGTATTTGGCATAATAATGGAAACAAAAAAGTTTAATTATACTCACTGACATTCTTCTCGAGTCATTTTTGATCCGTCTGAACACATGAAGAATTTTCCCTAAAAATTATAAAAAAATAATTATTGTATTGTCTACAAGTCTTTTATATCTCCTTGCCATTTTTATTACCTGTGAATGTCAATGTAAACATGCATTTATTGTCAGAATAGTTACTCCTATCATTCTTACATTTAAGAATAAACACTATCCACTGAATAGAGAAAACTGCTCCTACAATTAGCTTTACTGTCTGAAAAGATTGTAATATTTTACACTTTTTTTCAATAAAATGTAAAATTGATTTATTTTATCAGGGAAGCAAGACAATGTAATTATTTGAAAGTCTACCATTCTTATTTTCAAGTGAGCCAGATTCACACATAAGCAAAGCATGCAACAGGCCTCTAACACTTAAGTTTTAATTATTCATTCTTACCTAAATGAAAAACAAATATTCTAGAAAAAATCTGACTCTAGATAATCAATTCATTATTACTCCTCTATAAAATGCAATTAAAAATCATATGTAAAAATTATAAATGCTTCCTTTTCATGGTTTTAAAAAGTCGAAAGAAAATTATTAAGGGACACAATAATTCTAGTCAAATGACTTAAATGTATCATCCTATCTGGAAGAAAGCTATGAGAAAATTATACAAAACATAAAAAGTAGATAATGCATTGCAGTAACACATTTTCTTAACTTCAACCTATATCAATGCTTAAACATATGTATAATTATCTTGTATCTTGTATCTCTTATCTTGTAAAGAAACAAAATATCTGTAATGTTTCTACCTTCTGATATATTCTAAGTGTTCAACAAATACAAGAAATGATAAATTCAATTTTAAGACAATGATAAGTTCCCTGTAAAATGTGAGAAAATAGCTGGAAGTTGTGTCAAACAAGGTAGAAAATTAAATTTAAACTATTTCATAGTTCCAAATGTGCAATAAATGAGTGAAAAACACAGTTATTGATGAAATAGCTTTTTAAATAGGTTTCAGTATTTTTGACTGTAGGTATTGCCTAGCATCTAATCCTTAGGTATTCTGGAAAAAATTTAAAATACTAATTGGAAATAATATTATTTTTAATTCTCAAAAATACTTAACATGCATATACTGCATGCATTCTATTTTGGTGAAATGTGAAACAATTTTACTACATTTATGAATAGTATTTGAACAAAAAATAGTCATTGGCATAAGCATTTTATGCATTCTATATTTTCAGTGCATTAAATCATGCTTTATGCTTTAGTTTGTTTTGGAAAATTTCTACGAAGCATACTATTAAGCTTCCCATATACATGGTGAGCATGGAATTAAATATGTAAATTATCAATGACAGTTTCTAAAAGTAAGTTTAAATGGTCATTTTAAAAATCCCTTATACACAAATTTCTTTTTTTTTTATTGTCTATTGTTTCTAAGATTTTTTTATAAATACATAATTATATCTGCAATTAGAAACACAAACCTTTAACCTTTTAGGCTTGCTTCCTTTCCTCAAGTTATTAGATTCATGCATGGTTTAGCAGCATAATACACCAAGGAATATTAATGCAAACTATCATAAGGAACGAGTATTTTACAGCCACAGCATACTTAAGTGTTCCAACAAGGATAGCTACATGATTTGGCATTATTTCTCAAAATTAGGGATCATAGGGTCTTGGGTTTGAGTTCCAGGACATATGTATCTCCATTTCCTTCCATGTTTCCTATGTTTTTGTCAGTCTCATCTTACTCCACAGACTGGGTAAAAATGCATCAAAAATGTCTCTCCCTTTTCCTCTCCTTTAATACTGAGTATAATTAAGATAATGTTAAGTTGACCCGCAACTGGTCTTTGAGAATGCCTGTGGGGTTTGTAATAAAAGGTTTCAGTTATGAAGCCTTCACTCCTGGAAGAGGGACTGTGGCAGTAGCATGCTCCAGCCAACTTAATGCCTGAAACATTCGGGTACTCGATGAGTAATAATAGTAGTAGATTTAGATTTAGATTTATTCAGTAAAAAAAACGGTAAAAACTGTATGTGACATAGGGGGTAAAAGATTATCTGTGCACATTTTCTTGAGTTCCAGAATCCCTTCCCATCATTCTAACTATAAATAGTTGAAAGGTGAGTAAAAGTTTAACATAAATAAATAAATAAATTTGAATAATCGTAAGATTAGCAACGTTTGAAAAATAGTCATTTTCATTTCTTAGTTATAAAAAAACTTATTTGCATCGGTACACGAATTGCAAGTAAGATTTTTATGCATTGCTAACAACATAGCAACTCGCCCTTACCTCTACTCTTACCATTACTAGCAAAAGGAGAGTTCAACAAAACGTGCACATAGTGAAGCTACATTTATGTCCAGAAGCAAAACAAAGGGCCATCTCAGCATTTGCTCAATGGATCAGGGAAACGACAAAAACCTGATCAAAATGGGGGTTATTGACCCGGAAGCAGAAGTACATTATTTCTTACAAACATATAGCCTTTTTAAAAAAATTATACAATATAAATGTAAACTAATTCATTATATGAGTATATTACTGTTTTGTTAAAATAAACATTATTTTTCTTTTTGATAATCGGTATAGTCTCTAACAGTATAGAAATAGAAAATATTTTACTTTTAACTTAAATTTGTGAACCGACTTTAATTGTTTAATAACATCTGGCAGTGCATTGTAAAGTAAAGTACATGTATTGTATGTGAATTTCTGATCGTGAGCTGTTGATACTGACACTTGATGAATGTGATTTTTACGACATGTGTTATAATTTTAAACATCAGTATTGCATGAAAATATGTTCTCACCATTAAGTCACTTTTGACAAATATTATAGATTCGTAAATATATAGGCAAGGCAGTGGTAAGATTTCAAGCTCAATGAAGAGAGGCTTTCAAGGGTAACATGGAATCTAAAGGTCTGAGTACTACATGAGGAGTTTCCCCAGAATTTTATACCATATCTCAGGTGGGAATGTACATTTGCAAAATACACGCAACACGCTGCATGAAGGATGACAGAATTAGTAGTAGCAGTAGATTGAATAGATGTGGGAGCCATTTTAGATAAATGAGAATGAGATAAAATTCTTCATGCTGCTTCTGTAGAATGAATTGTGGTCTTCTAGCTAGTAGCCAGTTACCTCTCTTAGCTACTGCTCCTTGTCTGAGAATGGAATTATTCCAACATTGTTCCTGAAGTGAACCTGTCATATGAGAAATTTAGCTGCTATTTTATTTCATTAGTCATTGCATTTTTGTTTCAACCAGCCAATAGAATTTTTATTTTCAAGTTTAATAGTATATATTTGGGATGTAGATTTTGGATTTAAACAATGTTTTAGGGCTGTATCATATAGTACTGTTTCATGAGAATATTGGAAAAATTGTTTCAAAAATGCAACACAGTTACATATTCAAGATACATAAACATGTGAAGACGTAAAAAGGAGGAATTTTGATCCACCAATTTATATCACATGATTTTACCAGTTTTCAATATCCTAATTCTGGACATTACCGGTAACCATTTTTTTTTCAGTGGTTTATGAAATGTAGTTTGTTCAAAAAGAACAATAGTTCTCAATAGCAATGTAGAATTCTAAATGACATCAGTTAGGCAGACTCATTTAGAAATTCTAAATGACAAAATTTATTTATGAAGGTAAAGAAAAATTATTGTTATTTCATCTTACAATTATGCAAAAGTGGTAATTTCTTTATTTAATTCCATGCAACATGAACAGTATACTCATTTTATGCAACTAGGTGTGACATTTAACTGACATACATGACAGTTTTAGAATCTATATAGGTATATTTAGTTTGTGTGTATTTTTATGTACATAAACATTAACTTTTATTTTCAAAGTAAGAGGTGATAAATTTAAAATATCTACATTATCATGCACTTTTTATATTTTTAGATTGATTAAAGAAGATTATTTCAATACTTTTATGAATTAATGAATCGTAAATTGGAAATAATACTTTTTTTGAAAGAATGTAATATAGTATCTATTTTCTTGTACATTTTATGATGAACAACACACATTTGGGATCCTTATGCATCTTCCTATAACATGAGCACTAATAAACATTCAGGCAACTGACTAAATAGTGCATTCAGTGAATCTGACAGGCATTTGTTAATTGTGATTTATGTTTGAATGCAGTGTGAATATTTGTCCATGCATTTTGGTTACGGTTGGCATTCAATGTCTCTAGTAACATTGTGCAGCATAGATAGAGGCTCTGGAGGGAGTTACCTTGAACAGCTGCACTCCAATGACAGCAAACATGAACTGCAGGAGGTAGGTTACCAGCATGATATTGCCGATCGTCTTAATGGCTACTATCACGCATTTCACTACGTACTAGGGAAGGAGAGAGAGAGGCAAGTGTCAGTATGGAGGTCGGAGATCACCATGGTTATGCTAGCCCAAAGCCCTCAACAGGCAAGGCAGGCAGGCAGGCAGGATTCCAGTCAAATGCACCTAAGGGAGAAGACTGAAGGAAGCTGGCACTCCATGCCAGGGCAGAGTGAGGGCATAAGGAGCTGTAAGCTTTTCCCAGTAAGACCAAGATGTTGCAGTGGCATATTTATCAGTGTATTTACAATGTATATTCTTGATCATTTTCTTTGGAGTAATCTTTGCTAAAAATTATTTGATGGCTTGCAACTGCTTGATCTTGGAGAATATACAGTCTCCTAACAAATATTCACTCCATTCTTGGATAAATTGTCAAAACCCAAAACAAACCAAAAGACTGAGTCACTGGAGTTAAGAGGAGAATGTTTTAAATAGCATATGTAAGGCTGAGAAAGAGAGAGTACAGAGAGCCAGCAAGCAACCTTAAACAAATTTGTTGTATATTTGGACTTGGAGGAGGAGGAGCCCACAAGACACGTTATCTTTAACCTTACTGTGAAAGGTGTTTATATACAACTTACATTGCAGAGAACAAGAAAAATGTTTTCTAATGCCTGGTGGCTCCCTATCTGTTAAAATGAATAATTTTTGCCCTTTCCCCACACCTTGTAAAAACTGACTTACTCCTCCCTGAACCCTGTTGGTTAGTATTGTGTCGGCTGGCTCCTTCTAGGCTGCACAAAAGGAAACACTGGCAGGGCACGACAGAATTCCTAAGTCATCACACTGACATGCAAATATTAGTTAGGGCATGTACACAAATGGCGCAGCACAACGCAACAAGGCCAGGAGCTGGGAGTACAATCTTGCTGGCTGACTCCCTAATACTCCATAAAAATAAAATAAACAGTAAATAAATAAAAAGGAAAAACCAACCAATTTACCAAGGAAATAACATAAGAAAACAAATGTATGAAAATACGTGACATGAAATGTGTAGAATATGAATTAATACTGTAAATAAATATGAATAAACACAAAAGGGGGAAAACCAGAAACCCATTAAAAGATTAATCTTTACCCAAAGGTGCATTTGTCAATAACACATGAATTGCTCTAACTGCTGCCTACCTTAAACAACTGGACTCCAATTACAGCGAACATGAATTGTAGAAGGCAGGTGACCAGGACAATGTTGCCGATAGTCTTTACAGCAACTATCACGCACTGGACTACATGCTATAGGACAGATATATAATCAACAAATACTAGACAATTATTGTGTCTGATGCTGCCGATGTGCTGCTATTCAGTCTTGTTCTCGTTTTCTCTTTTGCCTGCATTTTGGAAACAATAAAAAAAACAAAGAAACCTACTTGTCTCAGTGTGACCTGAAAACATTCTTTCCCTGGAGCTCTTGCTGCAAATAAACTAAAAAATTTATCATCATGAGAAAGAAGCAGCTTGCCACTGACAGAAACATGCGATGGCTTGCACCTCTTTCTTGACTGATAGCATGTTAGTGAATAACAAAACAGCAAAGTGAACAGACATGTACTAAAACAAAACTCAGAATACATGAACAAAACTGTCCATAAATGGAATATCTCTTTACAGTGCATTATATGAAACAAACAATTAAATCATCTTTGAACTCATCAATGAGTTTCCAGAAGGTTACTAAAAGACTACTTTCCTCACCTTAAGTCCTTTTGCTCTGTTGATAGCTCTTAGAGGTCTCAGCACCCTACAGACTCTCAGAATTTTGACTACAGAAATAGCATTTGACCTAAGAGAAAGAGAACACAAATAATATCTAGTGCATTATAAGTCATGTATATATACCAACTGATTGCATTTTCAAAAAGTTTATAAGAGAAATAAAAATCTTTGCAGGTCCAAACATTCTTGCATATTAATGGAATATGATGTTCTTAGGACATTTTAAATAGAAAATTAGCTGGATGTGAACTATATCCCTTCAAGTGGCTATAAAGAATCACCTAAACTTGGCAAAAGTAAAAAAAAAGTGAATTGTGGTAAATAATGGTATGAACCAATTTTGTTACCAAATTCTTCAGGATTTTGATTCATTCTTTCATTTCATGAAGTATAACAGCCTATCAAATTTACTTGTTAATGTCTCTACAGGATGTAAAATGTTCTTATCAATGTTTGAAACTTTTTAAAAAATTTATTATATAAGGAGAGATGATTAATTTACTTTAAAACTAAATTTTGAAATTTAATTACAAATTTTCAGAATTATTTTTAAGAAACTCTAAATTCAATATAAAAGGAAAAAAGTGGTTAAGAAAAAGAACGTACTGAACAAACATTGCAGTGACTGACACGCAGACCACCAGCAAATCAAGGAGATTGAACGCTGAGCGGCAGAAGGCACCTTCGTGAAGAACAAAGCCATAGGAAATCATTTTGAAGCAAATCTCAATTGTGAACACAGTAGTGAAGAACATATCAAAGTAACCAAGAATCTGTAATAGAAAAGAAACAGTAAGTTGAAAAAGATGTCTTAAAAGATGGCATATACCAAAGAAAGTTAAGAATGAATTCTTACTTCATTTCTAGGAGTATGACTCCTAAGAGGATCTTCAGCTGCCAGCATGGCAGAAGAAATCATAATGCATACTAAAATTACATTTCCAAAGTAACTGTGATTGCAGAACCAATGACAGAATATTCTGAATCTGGAGGGCAAGAATAACAAACATAAATATTTTTATTTCATATTAATGAAATTTAAAAAGTTTATTAACCTAGGAAATAGAGGATGAGATGCTGACTTCTCTGCTTGTTGATCTGTTTCATTTCAAAACAGTCATACAATAATAAAAAGCAAAAGAAATAAATTTCTTCAAGAAAGATTCTTGTTGTTGAAGTAATTGAAAGTTTTAAGAATGAAAGTATGTTGCCTAATTCATTTCTTTTTGAAACTTAATTATATTTTATGTATACTATTTTAGGTACTAAAAATACAATTTTTGAATGTGTAGTATCAGGTGCACTTTGTTTTGACTGCATTAAATTTTTATTTGAAATTTTAGTAATGAAAGCATAATCATTTTTATTGCTGTACTATATTCTGTAAATCATACTAGTTTCTCAAAGTACAATATTTTATCAAAAAAGAGAAATAACAATGACAATTAAGAAAAACACACACTTTTAGTGAAACTTAACATGAAATGAATTTTGACTAAAAATACTTTTTTAAACAAATGGGTAATTGCTTTTAAATATAAGTTACTATTTTCAAATTTTATCATGCAGTGACAACCACACATAAGTAAAAATGTTTATTGAAGATATTTACTATTTGAGTGTGACTGGAATGGTTGAATTGAAATGTAGTATTTATGCAAAAGACATTTATTATATACAACATGCGTATTTTGTAAGCCTGTGTGATGTAATTTAATAAGTAATTTTTCTTGCAGCACATATGTAGCTTGGCAAACACCCCAAAGGGTGTACCAATAAAAAATTAAAGCTGTTGATAAAGAGTTTATGCATTCAAAATGTTTAGATTTGACATTTAATAATTTAATGGTTTCACAAACATTAAAATTAACTTTTGAAGAGCTTTTAAAAGAGACTTTTCAATTTGCATGATCATTGTGTACTGTAAACAAATTGTTTGAAAAGCTGAACTCATCAGAACTGCTTTCTATTCATGGCCAGAACTTATCATTTAGTTCACATATCATACAAATGGTTCATATGTACTGCAAACTCAACAGCACAACAATTTTTCATAAGTATCTTTGAAAAAAACAATTGGTGCAACTAATAAAATAATAATTAATATTTTTTTCTATTGAGAAATTAACTTTGTATCAAACATTAATTTATAAAAACCTACAAAAAAATAAAAGTCCAAAAATATATTAACATTGGGATGCTAAATAGGTAATCATGCATTTTATATTTGTTTGCTTCTCAGCATGCCAGGCCTTTGCATATATCTACATGGATACTAGTGTCAACAATACAACATGTAATAAGCTGCATCTAACCTAAATCTAGAACTATGGAAAAATCTATGATCATTCACTACGACAAGTGTGCAAAAATTAAGTTAAAAAATCTGCAACTACTTTTACTACAGCCAGTGACTCGATAAGCATATCTTTCCAACTGTAAGATAAAATGCAACATCACAAACTGAGAATAAATACTATTTACACTACAAAATAATGCACAATTAAAGACAAAAACATTCACAACACACTTCACTGTAACTAAAATTATGACAATGAAGCTTGCAGAAGGCGACAATGTAGTGTGAAGAGCTGCAGGCAAACACTAGTGGCTTCACAACGGACGCTGGAACGAGTGGACGGTTCTAGCTATCACCTGTTGGACTGAGAGAAAATGAAGAAGGAAGATGCTGGAGGTATTGGTTGCTTCTTTGTAGCCATGTTGAACTCTGATAGTCGTCGGGGGCGAGCAGACACTCCATCTTCCATTTCCTCCATGTCTGTATACATAAAAGCAAGTAAAGGCATGAGAAACTCATTAGATATACACGACCGCTACCACCAGGCATTCAGGAATCTTCTGGAACAATTCTATGAGTAGGAGGATGTTAGAGCACTAGTAGATGAACTTTGTCAGCAGGTAATGCTATGAAAAATAAGTTTCTGAACTTTTCAGAAAACTTTTTGTAAACATTCCAGACATTAGCATAATCTGCTTAGTACTGAAGGAAACCACAGTTTTTAAAAGCATATTATAGTGTTCTCAACAAATTGGTTATATCTTGCAAGGATGCTGACAATATAAAGAAGAAAGAGAAAAGATAAATTAAAGAAAATACCAATACATTTGTATTGCTCAGAGACATTTTTGAAACAGTGAATATGTTTGGCATATATTTAACGTTTCAGTTCTTTTCTCTTACAATTTAAAAACAAGAAATTATAGTTTCTCACTTTCATAGTAAAATTTATCTAGGAGTTAATTTGCTTTTAGAAGGTGGCTTCATCCTTGAAATGTTCATCTTCTAATCTTCCAGAGCTCTTAAATCCACAGGGTTCTCTGCATTTTTTGTATGTTCATAATCAATGCAACATTCATAACTGAAATATTCTGTGATTTGAGCTAACTATTTAATTAACAAATTTTCTACACTTTTCATAAAATAATTTAATGCAAATATCTCATATGAGCTAACTTGGCTAAACACATTTATTATTTCTCTATTATTCTGAAGCATTTGTATGAAATATTTGCTCCTCAGGAAGTTCTGATTATTTAAGTTATGAAAGTATGTGAAGAAAAAATGTAAACTAATATTTTTAAAGCATAAAACTGTTTTAAAAGTTAAACATTTTCAACAAGATTTGTGTAAACATTATTTCTCAGAAAACTAAATAAAACAGTTATTTAATTGTCTACATTTTTGAGCTTTTGAAAAGTTCTTTAAAAATTACATGTTTACAATATCTTGAATGAATATTTTGTCTTTAAATTCATTGCTGCTTCAACATTTATCATATATTCTAATATTTCATTAGCCTTTTTTCATCAGAATATTACATATGTTGCTGCACTGTTAAACATAGGAACTTCCAGCACCATGAACCTCAGGAATAAATGTAGCCATAGCATAGCGGTCGTTAAAGGAACATTGTTCACCTTACCTGTTGGTGTGGGAAAAGATAAAGAAGGCACTTCCTTGAGGGAGGGGACGAATAGTTGTTTTGATGCTCAACTCTGACATTCTTCTTGGTCTTGCTGTTGCTGGCATGTCATGATCTTCATCTTCATTATTTCCTTCATCTGAAAATTTGCATTGCAAGATCGCATTTCGCGAATAACTAGTTCTTTTCCTAATTTTTTTTTATCTCTGATCATTTTGTTTTCCTTATTAACTTGATGATGATGATGATGATGATGATCCACTCCTCTGGACTTCACAATCTAAACACCATTTCTGGAGAAAGCTATTTTTTTTCTGACAATGCATTTGTTAAAAAAAAGCCAACTATCTTTGATTTTGTTTCCCATGTTATTCCTCCAAAAATTACTGTAGATGTCTGGATAAATTTTCTCAAAATAAAATGAAAAGTTCAAAAGTCAACTGCATCTTTTAGTATAGGTACTTTCTTGGATTTTGTAAATTGTTTTGTATGGATTAAGTTCTTCAATTTTTTCTGGCAAAAATACTCTGGATGTTTTGCCTTTTTATATTAATCACAAAATGATGTTTCTTGCTATTATAAAATTTGGTTGTGTGGCTGATATTTCCTTCATGAAAATGCTGTCCTTCCATATTTAATTTCAAAACAAATAGGATTGTAGTGATGAGCATCAACTTTTATGTACAGTATCATTTCTCTAAGTGTCAATTTCCTCTAAATGTAAATTTAAAATATTTTGTTTCAAATATAATTAAATTCCAGGAGAGTAGGGATAGTGAGTATTTTGTTATTGAATTATACACACATTAAATTTTAGGAACTTTCTGCTTTTAGTAATATTTATCTTGTACAGATAGCCATTTGTATTTCTAATCAATTTTCTGTGGTATTCAAAGTTACACTCAGTGCTTAATTTGAAGCAAATAAGTGAAGGAACTCACATTTCTTATTAATTCAAGATGAGCACTTCTCTTCACTTGAAGAATCTGCATAACATTGAACTCTATCCTATTTTATAAATTATGTTATATGACAGTCTTATAAGGCCTTCCTTTTGTGCAATAAATTAATTCAATTAAAAATATTACACTTTATATAATTATAAAATCTCCCTCATTTCCTGAAAAAAAAAAATGATAGAGCCTCTCCTAGCTTTCCCAGAAATGAAGCACTGGTTACACTTCTTCTACATGTATTATCTTTGAACAAATCATGTGCAAAGGTCACGAAGAGCTGCTCAAGTGAGCAGCTCACTTGGCATGATCTAACCCAGTGCTTATCAGCGGAGCAACAGGTGTGGCCTGCTGCTTGGCGAGTCAGCACATTGGACGGGAAGGGGAGGGGGTAGGGAAAGTAGAGGAGGGAAGGATGGGAGGAGGTTGGGAGGGGAGGGGAGGAGGATGGGAAGGAAAGTGCAAGGGCTAGTTGTATCTAGTCTAGTGAAAAGCACATATCATATGGACAACTGCAGCAGACAACCTAAGGTAGTTAGGCCCAATCTCTTGCATACGAATTGCCTTTATATAGAGCATTCAATTTTGTCTTTCAAAATTATGAAAGAAATTACTTTTAAAATTAAAAAAAACAAAACATTAAAGTCATTGTCTTATTGACCTAAAAGGATCTTGGGTCAACTTGGCAACAATCAAAGGAAACTTGTCTTAATGATCTATGCTTATGCACAATTGAAAAGTATTAGTAATTCTGGTACATACAGCAACAACCAGTGTGAATAAGCACATTAGTTAGTTTGAACTACTTTTCTGGAGAAGGGAAAGAAACCAGCAAGATGTCATTAATTATTTACTTAAGTGGATCTACACACATATATTTTAATGAAGTCTTTGACTTATGGGCTTGTTTACATTAACAATAAAATAATATTACCACAACAATCTCTCAATGATGTCTTTGATCTCACTATCAGAATTGTAACTGATAAAATATTTCAAATCAGTTCAAATATTCAAAAGGAAAAGAGGAAGGGAGAGCGAGAGAGAGAGAGAGAGTAAAAGAAGGAGAAGTAAACACAGACCAGAAAGCAAATTATTATTTTAATTCATCCATAATTTGCTAAGAGTTCAGTGTTTATGAAGGAAAGTATATTGACCAATAAAAAAAAAGTTATCTCATTCACTTGACATTTACTTTTAATGAGATTTTAAAAGTATGGAGAAAAGTTCCTGCCAGGATAATTGAACTGATTTGAGTATAAGAAATGACTTAATTGAAGCTATCCTTTATCTCTACAACTAATGTAAAAGATTTCAAATACATTTTTGCTCATATTAAATTTTAATTTAATAACATCTTTAAAGATTATTTCTTACCTGGATTGTCAGTCTGTTCATCGTATCCATATTCTTCACTTTCACCAACTTCAAGACGAACTCTTGTATGACTGCCTACTTCTTCGTCTTTTTCTGAGCTGTACACATAAAAAGAAATATTTTTAGTAAAATAAGATAGAAATAGTGTAGTTATAGGTAAACGCAATTCAACATATAAATGGATTTGGCAACAGTGTTAATATTCATTTTGGTAACTTTTGTAAGCCAGGGCAAAAAGAAGTTTGTGTAAATCAAGACATTTCTCAGTGTGCGTATGCACTTCCCACTGTTTTTATACACATAATGTTCTATGAACAGTTGTGTTCAGGGTTTGGATCATAATACTTATTTTTTGGGGAAATTCTATGATATTTATTTTGAATGTGTGAAATGAGCTGTATCATTATGTTGACCCAACCTCTAATATGACTTTATGAGTATGACATTTTAAAAGAAGGTCAATGAGTTTCAGAAATAATGAAATATTGAAAGTTTGTATTCAGTATATTTGTATTTAAAATTGTGCTCGTAGCTTGTATGATTTTGTTTTCTTATTATTGTTCTTTGTGTTTCATTTCTCTTTCTTTTTGTAGGAATTTTGGCATCCATTATTAACTAAATTGTGTCTAGTTATTCTCAAAAACTAGACGGCAGGCCTGGAGCTTTGGATTTTCAATATGGTTTATAATATATTCCTATGGGCTGGACCACTTACATTTTATACAAAGAAAAAATCCTGTTCTATAGGTTTGAAACTGCAATTATTTGAATTGGCATTATTAGATCTCTTGAAATTTATTGGGGGAAGAAAAAAAAGATTGCTTAGGAAGACTATCTTATTTAAGAAGTTATACAGTACAGTACAGTTCTTATAACAAATCAGAAATTATATTAAGTGTTAGCCATTTATGTAATTTATTATGTTATTTTTTTTCTTTCTTGCCTAACCATGTAAGAAGACAAAGTAAAGTAATTGTTCGCAGGAAATCAGCGATTTTTGATAGAAAAACTGTTATTGCCAGGCCCTAGTAAAGAAATAGTGGATGAATCTTGTTCCAATTTGTAGTAAATTACTTCTTCTAACATGTTGTGGCAGAGTACGTGTACTCAGAATTCATGTAGTCAGAATCCATGTTTTGAGGGTCCTAGACTTGGCTCCAAAACATCCGTCCGTCCGTCCACGGTCAATGCTAGTGCGTGAATTCTACAAATGATTTTCGCCAAAACTGATACTCCCTGATCAATCAGAACGCATTTGAGGCCCTGTGAGTTTGAAATGGATATTTTGATTTTTGGGGGTTTTTTACATCAAGCCTGAAGTTGATCAAAATTTTCTCAAAAACTGCTCAAAATATCTTGCTTAAACTTGGATAGCATAAAGATACTTGAAAGAATGGGGCAAGTCTAATTTTTGTTGAAATCCCTGATTTTTCCAAAATGGCAAAAGTTAAACATTTTTTTGATGTTTTTCTACAACTATAACATATTTTTCTTCTTTAAAATCTGTTGTTTAAACACATATCTTGAAATAAGGACAAATACAATTTTTCCAAAATTTTAATAGTTTTTGAGTAATTTTGCGTGAAGTATGGGCAATTTTTAAACAATTATTTTCTCAAAGAAGCTTCAAACTTTTTCTTTACATTTTCTCCTTGTGTGTATCAAAGAACAATATAAATAGTGGCACTGGTCCAATTTCTGGCAAACACTGTACTTTTGAAATTTGCAAAAAATGAACATTGTGAAATTACAATATTGAAGACTAAGATTTTTGTCTTAAATAGAATATGTTCTAAAACAGCCGACCTTTAAAAGAAATCTTATCTACTTTTTAAAAAAGTGAGTAGTTTCCATGTAACTTGTACTTCAAGTTAATGCAACTGATAAAAACAAAACTTTTAAAAACAAAAGTTTTTTCTTTACATTGTTTCAAAGGGTAGAGTATGGGACACTTAATAAAATGGTGCAGATCTGTTTTTTTATCTCAATTAATTTTTGAAAATTGCAAAAGTTGGAAATAATGTGAGAAAGTATGTGCTGTTAAGCAACACCAGTTTTTATTTGTACAAAACTAATTAATTGTATTGATACCATGTATTGATCTTACATCTCAATATCTTCTCTGTTTTCCTCTTCTGTTGGCTCTTCTGGTTCTTCTCCCTCACCTGCTTCTTCTCTTGCTGGTGAAGCACTATGAGATTTTTGTTGTTTCTCCGCCTCAAAATGGATACAAAAATTAAGTGAAACATACAAAATCAAATAATATTCAGAAAGAGCTCTATATTACTGGTTCGGTATCATACCTCTTCTTCAGCTTCCTTTTCAATGGCCGTTAAAGATTCTGCATCAGCTAAGTTATCCACAGCGATAGCCAAGAAGACATTTAGAAGGATATCTGAATTATAAGTGAAGGAATACTCTTATTCTTTGGATTTTGGAAAAAAAATAAAAACAATATTTGAAATGTAACCTTAAATTCTGGGAAAAACTATCTCTTTAAGGAGGGATCTCGAACATTTCACTTCAGAAGAACAAGCCATTTGAGCATTTTTGTAATTTTTCGTGTTATACACATTATAATGTTCAGTTTATGTGAAGTCAAGTCTGGCTATGGACTCAGAATCTGTCTATGATATGTTTAAAATAAATAGATTTATTGAAATTAAAACTAATTTTATATAAATATTTTCATAGTTTCATAAAAGGAATATTTACAAATATTACTGATTGTAATATAGAATGGTGATAAATTGTGAAGGTTTATGTTAAAGGATACAATTACCACATATGAAGAGAATAATGAAGTATATGCATGCCAATATGCCAATACTAGCAACACCACCGTATGCCTGTATTCCATCATACATTACAACATTCCAATCTTCACCTGTGAGGATCTATTTACCAGAGAGAATATTATTTTTTTGAGAAATATTTTCTGCTATTATAATTGTATATAGAATTATTTTCCACTAGTAATTACCTGGAACACTGTGAGTAAACTTTGCCAAAAGCTATCAAAATTGCTTCGGGTTTTATCTTGAGTTCCAGCAAAATCAAATTTTCCACCAAAAACTTGCATTCCAAGTAATGCAAAAATTACAATGAAGAGAAACAACAGTAACAAGAGAGATGCAATGGATTGAATGGAATTCAGCAGAGATGCGACAAGATTTGACAGTGATCTCCAGTACCTAAAAACAAAACACAATTACACATCAGTGCTTTTATATAATAATTTTCAATTTATATAATGTTATTATGCGGGGAAAACACGAATAATATATTCCAAAATTTGAAAATACTGTTTTTTCATTCTGTGAAATAACGATAATTCCTAGAAAAGTAAATTTTAAGCAGATAGGACCTGTTCTATATTCTTAAATGGGTTCACACATACAGGTTGCTTACTGTAAACTCACTTGGTCACCTTGAACACTCGTAGCAGTCGAACACACCGTAGCACTGACACTCCAAGAGGAGGCATAACTTTAGTGTGCGTCAAGACAATCTCACCAATACTTCCAATTACAACGAAGCAGTCAAAACGGTTGAAAAGAGAAACAAAATAACCCTGGAAATCAAGAAAATATGTAATAAAGTTGATCAGGAATTAGAAGTTCTCTCTTGTTCTTCACAATATGTCAAATACGAGATAAGATTATCTAATGAAAGAAGACAAAATTACAAGTGAAATATATACATTAATTATGTTAGGAACGTATATCCTCTAAAAAATTAAATATCTCTGGAAAATGTTATTAAAATTGCTATATCTTTTCGTTGCTGTGCTTTGTTAGACTGTCAACATGAATTTGGTATATCTCTCTGTCTGTGTCTGTGTGTCTGTGTGTCTGTGTGTCTGTGTGTCTGTGTGTCTGTGTGTCTGTGTGTCTGTGTGTGTGTGTGTGCGCGTGTGTGTGTGCGCGTGTGTGTGTGCGCGCGCATGTTCATATGTTCTTATGTGGGTGCGAGAATGTGTGAGTACATGCATGTAGGTATGTAAGTGTGTTGATGTGCGTATGCATCTGTGTGCATTTCAGAGTGTGTATGGAAGTATATGTACATCTGTATGCAAGTGGGTGTAGAACTTAGAATTTGATTATATTCTGCCACAAGACAGAAAACAAATTCAAAACATAGAGCAGAAACAAACACAAATTTGGGTAGCTTAGTGTAATCCTACAATTAAAGTTATGTAACAATAAGCCTAATTTTTATAATATTTGATTGGAATTATCTTCAGTCAACTGGGCATATTTACATATATAAATATAAAAGTCATAGAATGTTGAATAAGGTAATGGAGAGCAGATTATAAGAGAAGTACATAGTCATTGGATTTAGGTGGCAAACATTTCCTTGTGAAAATAATTTAGGCAAAGAGGAGATAAGTTTATTATGCTAAGAAATACATACTTGTATGTATTTAGGTCTACATACCCGGAAATGTATATAAATGTGCAGATTAAAGATAATGTATAAATTGAAATTTACTGGATGTTAGCATGCAAGATAACAGTCTAGTTTATTTTATTCAATATGTAGCATTAAATTGATTAGAAATAGAATTAAATTCATGAACTATATTTTTAATATTCTACTATTCTGTTTCCTATGAAAATATACTTCTTTAAATGTTAACGAAATATTTAATTTTTTTTACGTTGATTCCCAATATTCGTTTCTTATAATTATTGTTTTTAATAATCAAGGAACACAATTAATATTACATACATAAGAATTACTGTAAATTAGTTATTTTACATCAATACAAAAGTTAACTGAAAAACCTTATACTAGTATTACACATTACATTACCTCAAAAATAACTTTGTCATAAAAGACTCACCTGAAATCCTAAACTGTACATTTTTACTAACATTTCCATAGAGAAAAGGGCTACAAAGAATAAATTAGTCCAGTCTGAAATGATAAAGTTCAATTTATTAATTTAATTATCTGTCCTCTGAGTACCACAATGTTGCAGATGAAATTATATTTCAAAATAAATTTATATATTATTTTTGTTTACCTTGAAAATCATCAAGCCACGGAGGTTGGTGATAATGTTCTGTGGCCAAAACTACTGTATTAAGGAACACAAGCACAATAATAAGCCAGTAAAACACTTGAGATTTTACTGCTTTCCTGCAGCCTCGTCTTAAACGTCTATTAACCCTGTAAATTTCAGTTTTCAAATAATCTTGACTGAACATTTCCATAGAACAATATTATACGGGAAGAAAAGGAGGGGAAAATGTAAGAAATAATTAAAGTATTTATGCACAATAATATTAGAAGTGAACCTGTCAAATTCTTTCTTCTTTTTCCTCCACCATGATTCTTGTTCTACTTCTCCTTCCTCTCCTTCTGGGTTGTCTACTGCTCCTGCTTCATTTGCTTCTTTTGCTGAAATTAATTAAAATATGTTTTATTGGACCATGTACCGACATTGTATTTGAATAGTCACAGCACACTTATCCTCAACCTCTGATCAATGGAGTTCGTATGGAATTTAGTCACTCCTTGTGAAATTAGTGGTGAACAAAATATATTTTTCATAATTCATGAAATGGACAAATCTTTGTGGGAAAGTTGAAAACCAAACTACACTCTTATTATTATTATTATTATTATTATTTTGATATTTATTTTTATTTTGGAAAGCCTACAATGAATTCTTATTTTGGTAGTCTTATCCAGGGGAAAATTATTGAATTTATATAATCAGGAAGTAATATTTCAAATCAATGAATGCATTGAAGAAAACATATCTGGAGAACATTTACTGTTTGATTTTTATTTCATGGTAAGAAGAATACACAGAGACACGCCTTGAGAATTGACATCTTACATTTTTTTGCTGTCAGAGTGAAATTATTTGGGGATTAAAAAGATTGTCCTAACAAATGCTAAAGGAATGGTAACAATACAAGGAGAAGTATTTGAAAACTTCAAGAAAGAAATCAGACTAAGTTCAATAAGTAAAACTGTCAACTATTCTATTCAATCTAGCAATGGAGCAAGTTTTTGGAGGAATAAACATAAGATCGAAGGAAACACTATATGACAGAATGGTACACGTATTAGTGTAGTATGCAGTAGATATGGTGTTGATGCAACTAGACATCTTTTAAAAAGATGTCAAGAGTTGGAGGAAGGAACGGAGGCAATGAGGTTAGAGATGAACAAAGATAAGATTAAATACACGATATGCAGCTGAAATAAAGGAAGGTATGTGAGATATTTGTATATTTAGGTTCTATCATCACCAAAGAAAATAATTTAAGTCTAGGATAGCAAAGGGAGACAAAGTCTATCATTCAGTACAATTAATCCTGAATAGTGAATCTCTCTTGGAGGAAATTGATAAGAATATCATTTAAGACAGTTATAAGGCCAGAGCTCACATACAGATCAGAAACATGGACCTTAAATGCAAAGGATAGCAATATGTGGAGAATACGGGAAAGGAAGATACTACAAAGGATTTTTGGCTCTAAAAAGAAGAGTACTGAGTGAAAAATTATAAATAATATGGGTATAGAACCAGTTTACAATGCACCAAATATTGTAATAGATATAAAAATGAGATTAAAATGATTAGATCATATTGAGAGAAAGGATGCTGAAGAGGTGCTCAAAAGAATGTTCAAAGGAAAACCAAGTGGAAGAAGAAGGGTGGGATGACTACAAGTACAATGGCTGGATGATACTGAGGAGGATTTAAGAGAAATGGGTATAAGAAGATGAAGAGGGAGAGTGGAGGACTGAGCAGAATGGAAGATTGTACTCTAACAAAAGCTGCGGTTCTTAATGGAGCATAGAAAGGCCAAAGAAGGAAGAATAAGAAAGAAGGAATAAGAAGAACAAGAAGGAATAAGGAAGATGATGAAAGAACAAAGGATGAAGAAGAAGGAATATTAAAAAGAAATGTTAATAGTTGCTGGGATTACTTTTAAATTAAATATAGTAAATCCAGAATTTAATTTTACAACTTTATCTTTACAATCTTTTTTATAGGCTTAAATGTCAATAAATGAATATTTCTATCTAATAATTCTTTGCTTTTTTTATTTTTTGCTAATTATTTTTATAACGTATGTTTAAACTTGTTGCAACTAAATAAATTTCAACCTGTTGTGGTTATGGGAGTTTACATTTTTAAAATTTTGAACAGGAAAGGCTTTTCTGGCCTCTTTTGCCTCTTTTTGTTCCATTTTAGATTATATTATTCCTTTAGCAATTAATTTTTCCTTTATGAAATAAATGAATAAATTAAATACATATTAAACATTTTTGGAAAATATTCTGAAGCACAGAAAATAAATATAATATTAATTCTTTATTGTTACTTGAAATATGGTATATTAACAACCAAACATAACAGACTTAAATATATGAAATTAAAATAGTCAACACAAGAAAAAAACAACAACAAAACTTTCTTCATTGTTCAACAATGTTTCATCTCAGGGAGTCTTCTTCAGGTTACATTTCATAAAAGTGGATGACCCATAGAAATACAGAAAAATCATTGAGTAAATTGATCATTATTGTTTTGTTGTCAATTTTATGAGGATATGGGCCGATTGATCCATTCACTCAATTTTGTTCCCCTTTTGGGAAGACCTCAAAGTTGCAACTCAAAAGTTGCATGAATTTGACAAGTTCCTATTGGAGTTGTGAAGGAGAGATGATTCAATGACAAAAAAGTACACTTCATGAAATTACTTTAAAAGAATGAATTAATTTTTTTATTCCTGCTGCGCTGTTGAATCAAGGTGCATAAAGTTTTCTTGCATCCGGAATCTACTTTCCGATTTCAGACACTTCTCGTATTTCCTGTGTTTTGGCGCGCCGTTTGAACTGACGCAACAGACCGACAAGCCGCGTACCGGTGTTAGGAAGCACTTCACGAGGAGAGTGTTTATAACATTAGGAGCAGAACAGGGAGCTTGGAATATTTTCCTAAAAAGGTGAAACAACAGATACTCGTAGACATCAAAATTGCGATTGTATTTATTGGCGTTCCACCAACATAGGACACTTCTAGAAGATTCAACGCACGCACGCACGCACGCACGCACTTTATAAATGGATATTGGTGAAAAGTAAGTGCGGTTAACTCCGACACCTGTGAACGATCTTCATGAAAATTGGCGCATCTACGTGTATTTTTTTTCACACAGAAGGTTTAAATTTGTGTAAATTGGTGCTGTTAATTTTGTTGTAAATCAACAAGATGGAGCTCTAGAACAAAACTGAATATTCATGTCAAATAAAACTCTTTACACTCGGCAGAATTTTTGAATCTGTATCGTTAAATAGCTCCTGAACGAAGTCTTCTAACAACTAAAATATTGAGACCAACGTCATCAAAGAAACATTTCCCACATCCTAATAAACAGGGTGAGATCTTCCTGAACATTCTATTACTTTTTGCTGATCCGCCGCTTCTCGATTTTGCCCCACCTGCTCAGAGACGTGCAGAATCTGTAACTCAATGTGATTGAGAGAGACGGAGAGAGATAGAGAGAGACGGAGAGAGATAGACGGAGAGAGAGAGAGGAGAGAGAGACGGAGAGAGAGAGAGACGGAGAGAGAGAGAGACGGAGAGAGAGAGAGACGGAGAGAG
>BOPP01000272.1:966183-1025960 GCA_017312745.1 Gryllus bimaculatus
AAAAAAAAAAAAAAGAATGGAGACATATTTTCAAGAGAGAAATGTAGTAGGGCAACATGAGGCAAGAGTCCGCACTTTTAGGAAAAATGTGTTTCCTCTCGTGTAATTGGTATATTACTTCGGTTTTTACACTGTGATACCCATAATGTATGAAGAATAAACTGCCCAAACATGAACAGCGTATGTTTAAAAAAAACACTAAAGAAAGAAGCGCACTATTTGGACCTCTGCCCCAGGAATGGGGTCAAAGGAACAAACAAAAGGGACAAAAGTCCGAATATACAAAACATCTAAACTTCCTTAAAAATAAATTAATAATGTGTACAAGGTTCATACGCATTAAATTAATGTAACATTAGTTATTTTGGTAAATGATTAATTCTGATACGTAAATTCTGAGGGGTCTTAATAAAGTCTCCAACTGCAAATTATACTCTGTTAAAGAAATCGTATCTCATTAAATTCAAAGCAGATTCTATATACATTAATTCTCGTACAAATCATAGAGAAATTTCGCTCCCTCATAGGAAGTCCATATTTCATGCCACCACTCTACACAAATCACAGTGGATTCAGTCTCCAGCTGGAGGGTCCAAGAATTCCACTTCGCAAGCAAGGCATAGCCCTATCGAAGGATTTTCAGTGGCAGCTTGTTTCTTATTCGTTCCCTTTCATCTTTTATTTGTGGAATTGCAAAGATATTTCTTATTGGCATTTCTGGGTTGATATTTTTCCATTTCAAGTCATTCTTGTGAGGTGACGATGCCAGTATGTCCGACTTCTTTCCTCGTCGCGTTCGTTTTCTATTCAATCCTGTCTTTGCAATGAACATAATGTTCGATGGAGAGTAGTGTTGTTGTAGAGAATCGCGTTCCCGGGAGGGGGAGTGTTGTGACCTTGCTAAGTATCGATAACCATGACTAATTTTCTACAAGTAAGGCAAAAGTCTGCACCAGGGCTCTTATACCAAATTGAATGCGGGCCTTTGCCTCAACAGACGAAACAATATCTTTTAATTTGTGCTGCCTTCTGTCAGACATCTACGAAAGTATTTACTAGTTATTGCGTAGGTCACATTTCACACATTCATACTCTAAATTGTAGATTTTTAATTACTGTGATTTTAACAGCGTAAAGATACATCCAATATCTTGCAAAATTACGTCTAATAAGTTCAAATAATAGCTTAGCTCATCGTCGGAGCAGTTTTTACACAGAAACTACCTAACTCTCCTCACAAACATCAGTCATGACATTTTGTATTGTTACCAATTTATATCGCAGAAGTGCTAACTTCACTACTCGAAAATAGTAATAACGCTACATAAGCGGACTCTTACCCCCCCCCCCCAGCTACTCCACGGTTTATTTGTACTTACAATATTCCTGTAAGTATTGAAGGTACTCCTGGGGTTTGGGATAGGCTTTGTGACAGTGCAGCCGGTTTCGTTCCCCAGTTCACTTTTACCTTGAAGTGTGATTTTTAAGGACTTACATTTAGTTTCTTGGTTTCTCATGTCCTCCCCCTCTGGTTCAATGTCTTCCGCTTGTGTAATCCAATCTAGGTATCCTCTGAGATCTTCCTCAATTTGTTGTTTTTCTCGTAGCTTGTGAAAGTCTCCTCGGGCTTTGGCTTTCTCTCTCTCTTTGGAAAACTCTCTGGAACATGCAAATAATGAGATATTTGTCAAGTCCATTATTAACAAAAACTTACATTTCGGTGTGTAAATGTTTAAACATACCCGCTGAGGACACCGAGAATTAGGTTCATGACAAAAAATGCTCCAAGAATAACCATTGAAATAAAATATATCCACTGCCAACTGTTTCCCATTGCATCTTCGATCTGTGAACATAGATTACTGTTGTAAAATTTTGGGCTTATTTATCAATGTGAAATAATTATATTTACTTCTGTTTTTACACATAATGCCATAGATTAAATGATAGATAATTCTAGGGCATCAAAGGGGTCAAAGGGTATCACAGTTCCAATGAACATATGGTGCAAAATTTCATACAAATGTAACATTTGGGTCTGATTGTTAGGCAACTCCTCATGCACAGGTATCCGGCAAGGCACTCGAAGTCTTTTATTGCGTCAGTACGTGACCCGCCAAACACCAATTCTTGAGAGGCAATTATCATATTTGCACCTTAATGAATTTTTTCACCACATGTTCGTAGGCAAAAAGGGCTCATCGTAGATCCCTCTACATGTCTAGAACATTGTTACAGATATTCTGAGACATCCTCTAATTAAATTATTGTCTTCATATTTTGTTCATTACGTACATCATACAGAACGTCAGTCCATCCTTCCAGTGTCACACACTGGAACACAGTGAGCATAGCAAGGCCAAAATTATCGAAGTTGGTGATTCCATGATTAGGGCCGTCCCAACTGAATTCTTTACAAACCATTGGTGGTACGAGTGTACTACACTGGAAGCCACTCTCACCAGCCTTGCCGCATGGATGTGGATCATCCATCATTTTGTCTGTAACCATAAAAACGTTTTAAAAATATTTTTATTCATATACAATACATATCTAGCAAAGTCAAATATCATGTGTCGGATTGTCAAAACATACGGTATGAATGCCAACCTCATTTGGGAGAACAGTCGTCCATTATTACGAATTGTTTTTTCGCACTCCATTTATAAGTAATATTATCATTGTTCGTACAAATAAAAAAAATTCAATAATGCCCCCGAGTCTTCCTATTTTATATCTAATATTACGAAATATATATCATCAATATTAAATGTTACGAGAAATATCTTAGTTCAAGTTTTTCATTTGAAAAACAACAATAATGTATTCAGTTAAGATAGTTTAAGAATAGAACATTTGACGCATTTTTAATATACTCAAAGAATGGCGCTGTAAGATAAACATTATTGCACAATAAAGACACACTAAGTTAGCAGTAGTCCCTTTGGTATTTCCAAACACGTTTGCGTTACATAGCTATAAAACATTTGTTAGATGTCCTTTTTCTTAGAAGTTTGATAACCTTGGTAAACTATCTCATAAATAGAAATTATTCACTCAATTCAATTGCGCAATGTTACAAGGAAATAAAGATTGCAAAAAAGTGAATCATTGTCTAGCCTTTGGTTGTTACTTTTTCTTTCATTTTTAATTTTTTTAAAAATCATTGCACATGTACAACGCGCCACAAAGCTCCTGGGACATTAAGCGCGTGAAGTTAAGTAGTAATCCTCCTCTAAGTGAGTCAGTCATTGTCGTTTATTCCTTTGTCCAAGGGCTCTGCTCCGTTAGATCCCAAGATTCCCAGACTGTCATCCGATCATGATCTCGCAAAGTCTCGAATTGCTTCACTTCCGTGGCTTCACGGAGCGCAATTTTCGGAATCCTGCCAGCGATGGCGGCTTAATCAGAGAATGGTCCTTTCAATTGAGGCGCGCACGTTAATAACGGCAGATCCAACCGAAATCGAATTTTCAGTTACAAGTGGGACAGTAAACTTCTGTCGCATACCTATCATGTGCTGAAATATCAAATTAATTGGGATGTGGCAAAATCCTCAAATTCCCCATTTAAAAATTTATCCTCAGTGAAAGTGAACGAAAATCGAACAAGTGGTGCTTTAACAGCACATACGTTCTCGTGATATTGTTAATGGCGATGTAATATTGTAATATGAAACTTTCTGTCCGACACTTCAACTACCATTTGAAAAATTCTTCAAGAAACGAAACGTGAAACACATATTTTTTTAAAAAAATTCAAATGTTTAAATGAAAACAACTTTCTGCTATTGAATTAAGTGCTGTGTGAATTTCGTTTAAACGAAAACAACTTTCTGCTATTGAATTCAATGTGAATACACAGTACGACACGCGATGCGTAAATAATATTATTAGTTTATATTAATGTGAACCAATGGCTGCCGACATTATAGCCTTCTAATATCAGTGCAATAGGGTTAATGATTACATAATATTAAAAAGTAATATTTCTTTTCAAGATTTGAATGAGAGCCGCGAAGCTCTTTAAGCTTTCCTTATAATATCAGAAATACAAAATTTAAATCCACGATTTACATCCACTATATTCTGTTGTCGGTACCACCTTCTTTCACAGAAACACTCTTCTAGAAACACCGCCTGACTATAAGAGATTATTCTGTGAACTTCACGTCGTATCGCGACGTTCCTATTGTTAGATTGCAACTTCACAACCAGAGTGACCAGATAGCTGAAAAGTGAATCTCAAATTATTGTACATTAAATAAGTTTGTACAAAATTATTTTCAATAGTAAATTATTATTAAAACGATAATTATAAATGAAGTAAGAATATAATTATTAAAAAAGGCGGCAACACAGCGCGTCTGTCCCTCAAGATAAATTAAATAAATCTTAGTAATTATAATGATCTCTAGACAATGAATGGAAGGCTCAAATTAATGAGTATTGCAAATTAATCACCTGGATATTACTTTGTTCTCGCGCAAATGGTTGCGAGAAATCATGTTCTTTCACGCAATATTTGTAACGCTTACGTAATATGCATTTATATCGCAACTAATATAGATATAAATTATCACACCTAATGTTCTACGATTTGTAATACAGGATGGATTAAATTAATTTGGATTAAGATAAACAATGAGAAGGGATTTTCAGAATATTCAACGGCCTCTGCCTCTCAAATTACATTTACAGACTGACACCGCCTCAAACGAAGCGCTAGAAATTCGAGTTTACCATTTCAAATTCTTTTCAAATTTACGCGAAAAATATTCACAATTAAAAAAAATCGAACATAAGGATCTTGGAACACGCTGAAAGTTTCTGAATGCTTTCAGTTTTCGAAAAATATGGTTTTCAATGAGCATGAGACCTACTTCATTCTCTTAAACGTCCTTTGGACTATCCACCACCATAATTTAATAAAAAAATAATGAAGCTTTTTATGAGAAAAATGTTGAACAAAAAATTAAAAATTACCTCATGCAAAATTACGCGAAAAATACTCAATTTTTCGAAAAATTGAACAAGACCTTATTTCAAAATATATCTTTATGGAACAGATTTTATTAAGAGAAAAATTTCTATTTTTAATATTTTAGTTGTAAAAAGACAGCGATTTTTTTGAATTCTCTCATTTTTCGAAAAATCCGAGCTTCCAACGAAAATAAGACCTGTGCCATTCACTTAAACATCCATTACACAACCCAACAACAAATTGTAAGAAGAAATGACGTAGGTATTTTTTATTGTCACAGGGGCTACATGTAAAGTATCCCCAACATTAAAATATCGGTTTCAAATTCAAGGGATCACGACGTCAGGCAGATCCATCGATTTTTCGGTTATCAAGGATCCACAATACAGGGATTCTGTCTAAACAACGTGTTAGATGATTTTCTTTCTTCTAAATTTAGCATCTGGATTTATGCATTTTTTCGTTGCGATGACCCTGTAATAATTTTGGTGTCGAAAATTTGTCGTTTTTTCGCGCAGCATTACATAACTTTCTCTCTATTGCGATAGGGGTAGCGAAAAAGTAAAAAGTCATTTTTCTCGAAAAGAACTTCTTGGATCTGCCGTTATTATTCTGAGCGGCTCAATTACGATATGTGTGCATACCAACAAAATCAATAATCAGAACAGGAACGTCGCCATTTCTCTGATTCCTCAGAGGCTTCAGACTTGTAGCAAAATGACGATAACATAACCACACTATGCACCTACATAAAAACGGGAAAAGAGTAACTATATCGAATGCGTCAAAGAAATCTACTAAGCACAGCCTTAGATGTCTCTACGTCTCCATCCATGATATCCATCGTACCAAAGTGACTCACCAGGAAGTAACTGTATGACTGAGCACGTTAGTCGCTAAAATGGGTTGTGGAAGAAATAAGTATTATGATTAAAAATATATTTATGACATTACCTGTTGTGTTATCATAACATGTGTTGTGCAATTTTCCTGAGAATAATTCCAGACCTATGATTGCATAAATAATGATAACAAACAGAACCAGGAGAGCTATGTGTAATAAAGGCACCATGGCACGGAGGATTGAGTTCAATACGACCTGTAGACCTGGAAACAAACATTATGATTAGATAACAGAACGTCTTGACAAAAAGCAATACATAATGTGTAATGGGAAAGTTTCAATGTAAGAACTTATAGAAAAGCAATAGATATTGCACATAAAGTCGATACACAAGAAAAGTGATTTATCAGAACAATCGTAATTGTTTAATTAAGCAAAATAATGTATTTAGAATATGTCTACTTGTCTAGTAAATATTTCATATAAATAGTTTATGACACAGCGTATTTAGAGTAAAATAGTTTACTTTTGGCTGTGAAATGAATGACTCGAAATAAAACTACCATCCTTCAAAATGACATTTTTAAGATGAGTCAGCTTTCTTTTGCACCAACAGTAAGTATAGGATCGTATAAGAGTAGTCAGATCCCTAAAATGTCTAATCTGTCTAATACTTCGTATCACATTTAGCTTTCTTCAGTAATTGAATAGGTCATTTATACCTTAAATCTTTTCGTGGAACGTAGAAATTTATGAATTATTATTTTTCTATATTTTTCAAAACCGATTGATCAATTTATTATAAAATAATCTGTTTTTAAAGAAGTAAATTTGTTGAAATTGAGTGCAGTACGTCTCATCAATGAAGTACATCACGTAAATTCTTTATAATGTAATGCTTTACTGCAAAATGATTATGCTTATACGTACTTTGTAAAAGATCGACCTTAGGAGCGAGTTTTCAAATTCGTAGGAAGGCAATAAAATAGCTTTATCTATAGACGAATTGCCCACGCTATTTTGTTGTGTAATAATGTTATTAAATTATTAGAAGGGGCAAATGATTACTGAAACTGGAACTTAAGTAGCGTGATATGTTAGATTCATAAGATAGACTAACTCCCTTCGAGTTAACTATATTAGATTGTAAGTTGTTTATTGTTCATATGCGTGAGCGCGTGGAAATCGATTCATTATCCAAGGAACTTCGGAGGTTGGCGTTCATCTAGTGACTCACAACAGTACACGTAGGTTGGCGTTCATCTAAGGACTCAGAACAGTAAGTACATCGAGGAATCAGTGGGAACTTAAATTTGAATCGTCAGGCGAATTTCATCTGGCGGAGAGACACTAGACACAAAGGAACCTTCGAAAACTGACACTTCAAATGAATTTTTGGAAGCCGTGGATTCTCTTTCACGATGTTTCCTATTGTACATTACATTTCCACTATTCGTGTTTTTGAGAAATGACTAGTTATATTTCTATAAATTGTTAGTGTTTCCTTATATTGTTGATAATTGTTGTTTTCTTTGTTACGAGTAAATAAATACGACGTACTCCAGACAATTGTTTGAAGACTTGCGTTATTTGATTGAACTAGGTTTATAATCGTCCAGATTATATACAACTTTCGGCGTCATAAGAGATTGTTTATAATGTTGGTAACGTATCACTTCCAAACGCAAGTCGCAAGACAGACAAACTGCCTTAGTTTAATATTTTTACAAGTAAAGTCAGATTATAAGAAATCTTAGTAGCCTTAAATCTTAGTATAATTGAGAATGTTATTTATGTATAAATAAAACTGTCGTACTTGGTACTCCCGATACCAAGCGAAGAGGCCTTAACACTCGGAATGCACGCAATGCTTTCACATCGAAGCCATCTTTCATTAAATTGGACAGTGCTGTGCTTATTATTCTGGAACAAAAAGAAAACAAAACAACATTAATTTTGCTCCCTGCTGTGCGAGTTTCTAGGACTCAAGCTAGTAAAGTCAGGAGTAAACTAACGCAAGTGAGGAAAGAACAGAAAGGAAAGATGAGAGTAAGAAATTTGATGACAAATTGTGAACCGGTACGCAAAATGCAAAGGGAGAAGAAAAATACGTAGATGGGAAAACCACTGGAAAGGAGAGTAAGATGATGGGAGAAGTATTTCGGTGTTTTAAAGTGATAAACTTGCAGGATTTGTCATTCATATAATGAATTAGAACAAGTTCCGCATCACACGATATTGATCACAATTTTGCCATCAGTTTAGTTTTCTAATATTATCCCCTCTTTTTTCGGATAAGATTAAAAATGAAGTAAATTAAATTATACAATTATTTCAGTGATCAATTAGCAATTTAAGAACTCCTGCCGACGACCAATATGCGATGTGGGAGCACGTCTCTTCGGTAGACCAAGATTCGAGTGGTTCAAATGAAGCTGCGTCTGTGGAGAATGTGGGTTGTTATTTTGAAAAGCTTGGAAATTCCATAATACCCCTCTACTCATAATATTAAGAACATAAAAATGCGAGAAACAAATTTTCAAAATGTCTGAACAATATTAACCCATGTCATTTTCCACTGAACCCATTAACTGCCTTCAACCCAAGTTGAAGTTCATTTAGGATAGTACAGCATGCTGTAATCACAATTTGGTACAAACGCTTCATGGTCCTAATTTCGACTGTGTTTTTATTAAAAAATATTACTACGCATGAAATATTTCCCCATTGCATTCCAAAGTGAGCTCTTTTAATACACATGCACGATTATCAACCATGATTTTGTGTTAGTTTTCTTCAGTCATGGACGGTGAAAAAAATGTGTTCGGAACATTTTGTATGACAAGGATTGTCGCAGAAAAAATTTAAATTTTACTATTTGGCAATTTTCAAAGATACATCTCTTATAGGACTGCTACCGTTTGCTAATGTTTTTACCTACCGTGAAATATTGCTTCATTTTTTTTGCAGTTCCCCTTATTAAATCCGATAAACCTGGGATATTTTATTGTGACCTATTTGATTAGTAGGGGGGTTTCTAAAATTACTCGTACATCACGAATTACAGAAATTTAGAATTAAATTGAGGACATAATACTTTTTTAAATGTAAATATAGAAATCGTTAATTTTTTTATATATAATATCTCTAGACACTAATGGATTGTTTTTTTTATTGGTGGGTTTAAAACACTTATATTTTTGGTATTTCTAATATCACAAGAAACATGCATATTATGACATGGAACAAGTGAGAAGTATATTTTTTTTAATTAAGGACTGAATTGTCGCAGTATGTATGTAAGTTCAGTGGTTAGGCGGAAGAGCAGGCCCTATGGCCTGAGCCTCGCCATTAATAAAGACATTATTATTATTATTATTATTATTATTATTATTATTATTATTATTATTATTATTATTATTATTATTATAATTGTATTTTTTCTTAATGCAACATGTTGATGCTAAAATATCTAAAAACGAAGGAAATTGGATTGTCAATTTATTTTGAAATGGTGAGAAATTTCTTACCTTAATCGTATTTACTTACCCTATAACTACAATAGTAAAATCTAGCAAATTCCATCCGTTGCGGAGATATGCCCCAGGATGTAATACCAAACCATACGCTACAATTTTCATAGCACACTCAATCGTAAAGATTGCTAAAAACACATTCTCAATTTTTTCCTGAAACAAAAAATAAGTGGCATTAGAACAATAAATAATGACATTTTTAGTGTATGAATGAAATTGAGGCGCTCAGAATAATAACGCCAGATCCCAACAGAAGTTTGTTTGGCATATAAAATATTTTTCTCATTGTTCACGTTAATTTTCATTCCGGACAACCTTTTGAAGGCGGAATTTGAGAGTTTTTCCATATCCCAATTTATTTTATATTTCGGCACACGGTATATGGCAGACGTTTACTTCTAACTGAAAATGGGAGGTCGTTTGGGATCTGCCATTATTATCCTGAGAGCCTCAACTCTATTAGTAATTTCAATTAAATTTAGCATGAGTGCGTATAAAACATTAATGACGAATCCACGAGTCAAGCGGCAAGAGCTTTTAGAGGAGTAGTATGTACTCGAACGTTTGTATTACAATATTTATGATAATAATAATAATAACTGATAATCATTACTATAATGATATTAATAATTTATAATTAATTGAATATGCACTTTGATGCACATGTGAAGATTGTGCACGTCGAGGGGATAAAAATCTAGAAATTTAGCGATAAAGCCACACAAATCATTCGTAACAATATATTCCTAAGGCACGTCCGAGGTTAAGAATGAAGTAGTGACTCTTGCGGCAACAGTGAAACCAAACGTGGCGCTGTCTTGCTGTACTGTCTGAATCGAAATCTACGCGCTTGCTGGTGACGACAAATCCCACAATGGGGCGGAGCGCTAGTTTAGCGCTAAAGCAGTTTGTCTCGAACCATTCCAATTTTACGAAAGCGTATTTTTTTCTCCTTCCTCAAATATAAAACTATTCCTATGAGACTTCTATATATTGGATACGTTTCTGTTAGGCTTCTCATGTCTTTGTGCTTCGAAATGCCATTAAGATCTCAGGAAGAAATATTCATTTTGAAGTGCACCATTATTTCAATACAGCATATCCAAAATCCAAGTCAACTACATGCAGTTGAAAAAAGGCCAATCCTCGTGTGTTGTTTTTAACAATACACAAATAATAAGCTTTTATTATAAATAAAATATTTAAAATTTGACGACAAAATAAGTGGGGCCCACAGGAACAAACTGATTTAAAAACCGAGCTACTTCGCGCCAGGAGAGCGCAAAAATTTCCATTCGCTTACAGAAAAGCTTCTCAAATATTTTTAAGGAAACTGGCAAAAGAGAAATTGGCCAGTAATTTTGAATTTCATTTTTGTTTCTTTAAAAAAAGGATTAATTTTTGCTGTTTTAAAAATATCTTGAATTGTGGTAAATATATAATGTATTCGATGTATTATTTTGCTAAAGTAATTGTGGTCATGAAAAATTATGTTAATGAGTACTTAAAACCGTTTTGAAATCTTAAAAACGGGGGGGTGTTTATTTACCGGAAAAGCCCCTAAGACCGCGTACTTCATTCTTAAACTCGGACGCGCTATATAGGACACAAGTTACAGTGGCGGGATTTCAGAGTTCCTATTGCAAGGATTCCTTAGAAATTTGAATATAAAGTTAATGTATAGGCAACTATTTTCTTAGTTTTACCATCATTGGGGAAGGGGGCAATTGCGTTCTCCCTAATCCGCCACTGCAAATTTATATAGAGGAAATTCTCAGTTTGTAATTTGTTCATATTTTATGAGTGTAGCTATTAATAAATGATATGAACAATTAAATGTAATAATATTCAGTTGATCTGGAAATGAGATTTTGTTCACTATTTCTAATTTCGATAATAACTTACCTTCTTTCAATAAACTTACCAGGTATAGATTGGTTGTATTGGAATCGCTGTTGGGGTAAGGAGTATACACAGCCAAGGCAACACAATTTGCAAAGATGGTCAGCAGAATCAGGTACTCGAAAGGTCTGTACGCTGAGTTAAGGAAATAATCTTAAAGGGAGCGAGCAAACATACAGAACGAAAAATACATAATACAAATCTCTTTGTGTTTTTACATTTTCAACCAACAGAATTCAACAAACTGTTAGCTTCTCAATAAATATTCATAATTAATTTTTCCCATTCATAGAATTATGCCAATATATGATTTTATATATTCTCCCTCCCTCCCTCCTCTCTCTCTCTCTCTCTCTCTCTCTCTCTCTCTCTCTCTCGAGAGAGAGAGAGAGAGAGAGTATACATTCAGGACCGTGATCCAAAATCATGATAGATGCAATTTTATACTTACAATTACGAGTAGGATGTCTTCTTTCCCTTTAACTATCTTCTTTCTTTACTTATACTTTTTGCCGATTTGTCCTCTTATCATTTATACAGAAAACAGAGCATCTCTTAGATATCATATTTTCCTTTCCATTAATTCATGTTTGAGATGTAATTTCGATAAACTCGAATAAATGGACGAAACAAGTTCCGGAATACCAGGTCCTTCCATTTATACAAAAAATAAAAAAAACTTGAATATTCTCAAGTTTTAAAAGAAAAAAGAGTTTTTTTTTACTTTTCGTAACTGATGTGTCATTCGCAGCAACATTCGGACCACTCATTACTTCCCCTCGAATTCCCCTCTCAGTATGGACGGGTAACATCCATGGTAATTCGCGAGCGGTAAACGCATAAGTTACACCAAAAACCTCGCTGCAGATAACCACCATCAGATTGGATCATTTTATAGCTCTGATTGGGTACTCTCAACTGTCTCTGCTGTCTCTGTTGTTGCCAGAGACAGCATTGGCCTCAGACGTAATCTCTTTATCTCACACCGCTTTTTGGCATACAAATAATGTTCTATTGGCATGTAATTAACTAACGATATACAGAATGTCTGAGGAAGAAACGTTGAAATTACGAAAATTAAGACAATTTTAAGCATATTTTGTCTAATAAATTACGCAGATATTCAGAATAGAATAGCCGCAATAAGCACTCAAAAGTTGGTTTGAAAAGATGATTACTAGACAAAATTTTGCATTATAAAAGCATAGACACACCCCAGAAACATGTAAATTGTTTATTATTTACAAAAGAAATGAATATATTTGTTCAGAAAGAAAAATAACTAAAAAATAAAAAAGTACCCAATGTACACAATTCGACTGCTTTTTTATTTCTGACCATTATATATATATATATATATATATATATATATATATATATATATATATATATGATTTTGTAGTTTTATTTCACATATGATAACACTATAATGACAGAATTGAATAACAAGAAGGTTAATGGAAGATAAAGGAAAATAATACTCATACATGTGTGTACTACTTCCATTGTCTTCCGCGGAGTTAGAAAGATAGGA
Organism: Gryllus bimaculatus; assembly: GCA_017312745.1. Classification (NCBI taxonomy): domain Eukaryota; kingdom Metazoa; phylum Arthropoda; class Insecta; order Orthoptera; family Gryllidae; genus Gryllus; species Gryllus bimaculatus. The sequence goes on from BOPP01000272.1 coordinate 978,983, forward strand.
GGGCAAGAATTATGAGAGGAGAATAGAACAAAGGTGTAATCTTCGTCCGTCGTAATGCAATTTACAAAACGGACGAATAATATAATCCTCACTACGATAATGTTCATATCTTTCAAATTTTTCATATCTTGAATAGCACGTACCTATTGTATTCGTATCTGAGGTGTAAGTATTAATTTACACCTCAGATACTGGCGAACGCTGCATGCAAATACCTCGCATACATTAGTGAGAACTACGTTCTGAACCAAGTCTGTAGTGCTTTGACAGCGTAGAAGTCAAGTCTGTAGGGCTGTTGCAAACTGTTATCATAAAAATAATGAGAACAAACCATTACAACTACAACTCTATATCTATCGTAGTTTTTGCAAAATTTTCAGCGTTTCTGAGAGCAAATGTTTGTTTCTGAAGAGTAAATGTAGCTTCCCACTCCTCGCCAAACATCAGATCCAGTAGAAACGATCTGAAGATTATGAAATTATAATCCCTATTAACGATCTATTTGATGGTTTGATGAATGTGTTAATCAGTTTGAATCATGATTGTCATGCACAATTTTTTTTTCAAATTCATGTGCTATGTTTACAGCCTCAGTGGGTGCCGCCCCCTTTGTGAGCTTTGCCCTTGTGTGGCATTACGGAGATTTGAGTCGCGAATCTGCTTACTTGCGTCCAACAGCGGTTTATGCGTGCCAGTGTCAACGCATTAAGGCGTGTCCACGGGCGAATACCGCGTCATGTGCCGGTGTGTTCGGATTTATGGGTTTTGTAGCCACCAGCCAGGTCATACGTTCCCGCCTCACCAGCAGAATCGAAAAAAGTTAAAAATGAAAGTGCGATTAATATTGAAGGAACGTACTTTGTTGAGACGTCAACGATTGCATATATTGCAACTAGTGGTTCTACATTCCGTGGAAAAAAATTGGAACGGTTTTAGGAATTTTTTATACATTGCATTAATTTCAAACACAAAATTAGCGAAAAATACTTATTTTTTCAATAAATAGTACAGTTTTTTTAAGAGCTGACATTTTAAAACAGTCTTTGTCAACAAGACAAAACTCTATTTTCAATTTTGTAGTTTTAAAATTTTAACTTTTCGCAAATTTCGAAAAAACAAAACAGAGTTCGCAGAAAATGGGACTGTCACCGAAAATTAAAATATCCGTTTGAAAATTCCAAAACCTCAAGTTCGTTCAGATCGATCAAGAAATATTAATTTTGGAATAAGTCGGCTAAAAGGTTTAGGCGCTAGCGTTGAACATGGACAAAGAATCAGACGACAGACGTTTTGCCGTCAATCGATTTTTCGATATCAAGGACCCTCAAAACAAGGTTTCTGGCTACACTACGTGTAAGAGGAAATCATTAACTATATATAGAAACATAATTTATCCACTTTTTCGTTCCCAGGGCCCGACGATAAAAGTTTTTCAGTCGAAAAATGGCCGCTTTCCGATGCACGATTACAGACTATTTCCTAAGAAGGGCGAGAACATAGAATCACGGCTCTGTGCGCGAGTCAATTGTTGGACCCCGCATTCTGAAGAGAGTAAAATGAGTCCTTCACATGTAAAAGCAATGGTGCTTCGACAGCAGCTTCTAAATTTGGAATTTTAAAAAATTTATTGTCCAACGAAAACATGACCAACACTATTCTTTCAAGCGACTCTTCTTCTATACGTGAACAAAAGAATGAAAATCAGATTAGGAGCGGTTTTTGAGAAACTGTTTTTAACAAATCGCATTAGTTTGAAGCACAAATTACAAGAAAACTACTCGTTTCTACAAAAAGAATTGTACATGACCTTTTTAAGAGCTAATGTTTTAGAACAGATATTAGTATTATAGGTAAAACTTTCTATTTCAATTTGTAGTTTTGAATTGTTAACGTTTTGCAATTTTTGAAAATACGACGAGTTCGCCGAGGGACTAGAACCATATTTGTTGCCGTCCCTTCATAAATACGAGGAGAAAATTTAAAGAAAAACTTCGTGCAATTTTCGTGAAAAACATTGTTGTAGATAAAGTAAAATTTGGTATATTTATTGCAAAATTACACGAAAACTACTCATATTTTCGAAAAATCATATATGACCTTATTTCAAGATTTGTTTTTAATGAACAGATTTCATTAAGGAAAAAAATTCTTCCTTCATTTGTAGTTGAAGAAAGAAGCCCCAAAGAATTGCACTCTAGCAATGGCCAGCACTAACTATTCCTTTACCGCCCTTAACGCCATCGCAGGACAAAGTTTAGTAAAAAATGAAGCCATTTTTGAGAAAATTGTGAAAATGTTTTTGAAGCTTCATGCATAGTACCTTCAAAAATCAAAATACCCCAATGGAATTCTAAAAAGATCGAATTTTATTCAAATCGTCGGGGAATATCAATTTTGGCGAAAATCGGCTGAACGGTTTAGGCGCTATCGTTGATGGTGACGGTTGGTTGCGTTGATGGTTGAGGTTGACGGCGCTAGCGTTCACCACAGGCGGACAGACAGACGTTTTGCCGTGAATCAATGTTTCGGTATCAAGGAATTTTACAAATTTTATGAGTATTACGTAGATTTTCTTTAATTAAAATGATTTTTGGAACGTTTAAACCATTTTATAAAACTGTTTTACTTAAAAATACTTTTAAATGCCTTCGATTTATTCATAAATTACAAAAGTAATGACTTTTTTAAACAAAAAGTAATCATTTGAGGCTACTGGTGCTCAAGGATTTTTCTTAGGTTGCCCTTTCTCTCCCGACTACGAGTCGTTGTAATGGATGAACTCGTGCAACATAATACTATTACTGTACCTTTTCAGAATTGTTTACGTCCAGTGACACTTTCTCCAAAGTTTGCATTCTTGGGGTGGCAGTCGATTCGTAGGCTTTACCAAACCAACGCCTCTCAGAATTCTGTCGTCCACAGCGCGGTATTCGAATACACATCCTTGCACCGTACTGCACTCTGCCGCCGGCTTCGTAATGAGATTCTGCAGTCAGCTACTACAAGACGCTTGAACAGCCTTGCGGACCCTCGAAAAACAGGAAAGTTCAGGCTGGAGCCACTAAGCAGATTTACTTGTGCATTGCCTGCACTTTGCTAATTACTGCAATTAATTGAAATGCCCACTATTCGTCGACTCATCTCCTTAACGACTATTCACCTTAATAAAGCGACAAGTTAAATTACTTTGCATCACTTCGGAGAGACGTTGCATATGGTTTGCTGTCGAAGAGAGTTCTGCTTCTTTGTGCGAAATGCAGTCAGCATAATTGGATTATTTTAAGGACTCTCTATTCAGTAATTGTTACTTGAAGCTTTATAATACACATTAGTTGATTAGACGGCAAATATACCGAACGTAAACAATTTATTTTACTTTAAATTAACGTTTGATATGAAATTTCCCATTTCATTGTCCGTGATTTGCTGTTTTTACAGGGGGTCCGTTTCTGCAACAAATTGACATCTCACCTAAGGGGATCGTACCCATTTTTACACTGTCCGTAATACACCAGTCTTTATATAGTTTATTATTGCTCCATGTGTCATGTTCCTTTAAAGAAGTGATGATTATTAGAGAATATAATTTTAATATTTTCTTGTTCTGACACTGAAATTATCCCAATTAAAAAAGTTTTTTATATATAAATACTTCGTATGCATTTTCGGTATGCAATTATAGTTTCTAGTGTTGATTTTGAGTGTTGTTTTAAACAAATTACAACTCATAAAAGTACAATAAGTGGCAAATATTCTCTGTAGCTCTGTATCGCATGAGAGAAAAAAGTTTCTCATAAAAAGATACAGCGCGCTAACAATGTCTGTCCGCACCGATCCGAGTCAGTGCCTGGTGGCGCCGCCTCTGCTTCGCGCCTCTGCTTCGCCGCCGTGCGGGGCGCTAGTGTCGCGTGCGTGCCGGCACCTCGCCCCGTCCTTTGCTGCTGCTTGCATCCCCTTCAAACGGTCCCAGCGCTGCTCGGTGCTCGTGATACCAAAATAATTTATGTTGCTAGCACTCTTATCAGTAGAAGATTTTAGGCGAACGACGAAACTGAATGCCATTAAGTTTGATGAATTTCTCTATCCTTAAATGCTTTATCATATTCGTGTATTAAACAAGTTAGAATAGTCATCAACACTAGTGTCTTGTCGTATCGATAGGTTTTCACATACTTCCCCCCCCCACTGATCCTATGCCAAACTTTTTGGCCCCAATATGTTGCATGAACTCTGCAAATCTCTGCTGCTGGCCTGCCTGTTCACCTCGCTTGGGAACCTTGAGCCGACACGAGTGTCCTAGGTTATGACTTACGCGGTTCATTTGTCATTTTCTTATTGGTGATAATGTCATCAGTTCTTTGCTCATTTCTGACCCAAGTAATTATCTTTCTCCTTGCTTACATTTTAAGTTAAACCCACATTTAAATCTCACATTTTATAATCCAAATTACTGATGAGCAAAGATAATTTCATGTGAAATTACAAAGCTTAAATTAATCAAATATTCAAATATTTTAAAAATAGTTAAGGGCTTTCCTTCTCAAAACTCTTCAGAGATTATGTGCGAATGCGGTAAGCCATTTGGTCTACGTACAGTTGTGTCCAAGCAGCTTTCCCGCCTTAGGAGACCATAATGGCACTTTTCTCCTTGCGCACTGTCATTTGTTTTCTCCACTCCTGACGAATTTTGATGCATTTCCCCCTTTTTTGAGTTTTCCCATTTTGCTCTTTGCTGAACTTTCCGGTAGCCCTCAACATCTAGATTTAGATACCTACATTCTTGACTTCGAGAGTTTTATCTTTTTTGAATAGTTTGTTGAATTTGCAGTCATGTCTCGTCCAAGATTATATTCTAATAACAGTAACTTTTCTTTAGCGATTTCAAATAGAGCACTTTTCTTCTTCATTGCTACCGTACAAAGGCAAACAAACACGAACAAAAAAATTACAAAACTTCGAAATACAGCAAAAGGAACACTTAGGTGAACGGGCACATGACAATGGAATACCGTTTAAACACTGCATTGGACCCCTTTCCTCAAAACGATCCGCTCCCTTCCAATATACTGTTTCATTCTTCGGAAATAAACAATATAACTTTGTATATAATGTATGTTGAAAGTTAATGTAATGTATTATGAAAGTACAATTCCCAATTTGAAAAAAATATCATAATTATTTTAAACAGACATACCTGAAAATGGCTGTAAATGTCTTAGCTAAAAAAAGAATAAAAAATATGTTCTATACTACTTGGCAAACATTGGATGGCGCATAATAGGAAAAAATACACCTGATCGTGATTCCTTTGTAAGAAGTAAGCTACCCTCTGATCACTTGTGCTCAAAACAAAATTATTTTCAGGCACTAAAAATTATTTCTCTAACCCACGTTCAGAATATCAGATGAAGATCATGAAGAACGATAAGAAAATAAAGGCGATTGAAAAAATTGTATTTTGAAATTTAGAATTAAAAAAAGGTTAAGCTACTGTGGATCGTAACGGTGCATTGCTTTTTTAAAAACCTTAACTAATGGAATTGATTTCAAAAGTCCGCAAACACTGAAATTAAAGGGAAAAGGATGAAAAGGATTAGAATGCAAAGTTGAACAGAGGGCAAGAAGGAAAAGAGAAGGATTTATTTTTGTATGTAGTCTATGTTTCATACACTAGATACAAAAATGAATCCTCCTCTTTCCTTCTATATAAAACACTCTACGCATGGCAATATATACCATTAATAAGAAACCCTTTTCCAGTCCTCCATCAAACAGGTTTAACCCGAAGGAAGAAGTTAGTAAAATATGATATAGGATATGATACGAGACGCAAAGGCGCACACGCAACCCGCAACGCGAGCTTCTTGGTGCAGACCTCAGAAGCAGGGCTCTTAAAGGGTCACGATTTATACATTGATTATTGATTTCTAGCGCGTGAACTGATGATAGGTCGTTATTCCCGTAAGTGTGGTGTGCGTTGTTATCGCGGAAGGTAAGGGTGATCTTCGGCTGCTGGATGGCGAGATGAGGCACCTACCTACGTCGGCTTGCGAGGATATTCCCCTACCAGGTATCTCCTACCAGAGCGGCACCGCCTAGCCGGGACAAGCTCTACGGTCTTGACTGGTCTTCCGACAAGTGTGGTATACCTGCATGTGAGTGTAAATGTTTATAAGGGATAAGGATATTACTATGAAGAGGAAGAAAAGGTCGCGCGGTTCGTGGCCCATTTCTTAGGGTTTTCCTCCGGCATTCGTCTGATGTTGATCGGAGAAACTTCAGAAAACTAGTGATCAGAGCAGCCGGCCGCTAGAATTCCCCTCCAGACAGAGAATGAATTCGACCTAGTTGACATGCTAGTATCGAAAATCCTGTCACCGTCGGGAATCGAACCATAAGACATCTCGGCCAAAGGCCTGAGTCACCTTGCCAGTGCAAAATTAAAGGTCATCCTGGAAATTCAGAATATTCTGATTTGATTTATTTTGTCAATGAAGAGTGAAACTGTATGTGATTTATGGGGGAGAAGTACAGTGATGAATGCAGTACCATGAAGAACGAAGTACCATGAAGACACATTATATGGAAACGGTTATCTGTATTCGTTTTGCGGATGGTATTTTAAATATGAATATTCCTGAAAAAAAAAAGTACCTGAAAATATGAATTGATCAGGTATTTGAAAGATTAATACCCGGAAAAATATATCTTTTGTTTGTAAATGGAAATTGTTTGTATGAAGTGTAGCTTTCTTCATATTTTCCTTTCCTTTCGTCAGCGTGATTTTTATTGAAAACGGTTTTAGGCAAATGTGTCTTCCACGACATTCGAGGAAATGTAAATGTAAAACTAATTGTAATCGAGTGTACACAATTAAAAAGTTAGCTAATTGTCAAAATATATGGTAGGTGTGAAAAATTTTTTTTTATCGGAATATTCTACTCACTGGCTCGATAAACGCAACACTTCAAATCAGCGGCAAGTATTGAAGTGTTATGTTTTTCGTGTTGCTAAATTGAAGTGTTGTGTTTTTGGCGTCTCTGAGTCCGTGAGTGCAAAAATATTAAAACGTAGAATTTACCAATTATTATTATTACGACTTTGGACCATCTGCACTTGCTTTTTCCCCTTTTGTGTTTTGTCCGTTTGAATAGTTGCTTGTGGCCACTGTAAAGCTTTGCGCCCCCGCTGGCTATCTAATCGGCGCGGAGTAGCCACCGACCGCAGAGCAATTGAAGCGTTATCGACAAAACACCGTGATGTCCGAATGCGAAATGACGTGAACTTGGGGCAACGTCCATCCATCCAGCAAATGTCGCGCGCGATGTTTCCAACGTAAATACGGATTTTGTCGAGATAGTGCGATGAGGAAGCTGCGGATATATTCGTTCGTTTCCAAGCCCACACTTTCCTCTTTTTGACGGATTTTTCCAGTTTCCCTGCAAATTCGCAATGAAACGAGAAGGAGTGTTTCTAATGCGACTAGTATCCAGAGTTCAGGAACTGACGAAGCAATATTCGGATTCAAATTCCGGTTTAGAAATATGTTTTTCGTGTAAACCTTAAAAAAATATTTACCGCTTGTTCGCAATGATATGCCGTTCAGGGGTTTTAATATACATTTATTTATTATGGATAATACTGATCTTTCAACTAACAGTTTTTGAGGAGGGCCACATAACTATCTCTTGAAAATGCTGCAGGCCAGTAATTCAGAAGTCATTCTTTTGCAGTCTTTTATTCCGTGTGTTCTGCATCGGAACTGGTTTATGGGGCGATTGGACTGAATCGAATCTACGGTGGTTTCAGGGAGGTTGTGGTGTAAGGGGATAATGGAGTTTGGAATTGTAGAATATTTGCTGAGATTAAATACCTGTGCACGTGTACAAGACGCAAGAAGGGTAATTGGTAATTTGTTCTTTGCCGATCTGAACTTTTAGTTCTCTGTGATTTGCTTATTACGAATGAACCATGGCGCATGTACGGCTTTTGTCAAGAATTTGATTTGAACAATTTGTCATTTTTTTCAAATGTGTTTGCTATATTGTTCCAAATTTGACTGGCGTAAGTTAATGAGGAATCGTTTTAAAGGTGGATAAAGCGCGTTCCAGACCTAGAGATGACGTGTTTATTATTGGGTAAAGTGAATTAATTTGTGTATGTGTTTTGATAGTTCCGAGTAAAACTAAAATAAAATTATTAATTTACAAAATTAGCTGTATTTTAGAATAAATATATGAGTTTTAATACCGAGTGAGATTGAAAAAATCACTTCAGCCATTTTTCCCCACCACGTGCGGTGCTGTTTTTTTAGCCATAGTGGTGTTTCACACGTTCCTAACAATTCCACAGAGTCGCTTGTGTTAATGCCCCCGCCGGTGTCGACGCGACCGCGCGGTTCCTACCAGAACCCTGTAATGTAGCGTGAAAAGAAAGTCGCTGATGCATTTGGCCAGAGAAAGGACCTCCGCGACATTAGGCGAAGCCCACCCCGCTCCACGAGGGCTCGCCCCACCCCAACCCTGCTCCACCAGATCGCCTCGCCCCGGACAGCCACGCCCTGCACCAACCGGACCTAACTCGCCTCGCCTCCCCTCGCCACATTTCCTTATTCTTTATTTATCGTGAAAAACCGTAGACACTGAATGTGATATATCGAGGACAAGATCGCTCCACCCCAACTCTCAAATTCGCGCGCAACTGCACACGAGATTGCCTCGTTCGAATCCGCCTCAACCCGCTTCGGGCCTGCCGAGTAGACTCGCCTCGCCCTGCCCTTCGCGTCTGCCCTTCGCGTCTGCCCTTCGCGTCTGCCCTTCGCGTCTGCCCTTCGCGTCTGCTCTTCGCGTCTGCCCTTCGCGTCTGCCCTTCGCGTCTGCTCTTCGCGGCTGCCCTTCGCGTCTGCCCGCCACGACGCCCTGCCTCGTTTCGCCAAGCAACACCGCCAACCACTTGCAGGCTAATTCGGCGCGGAGACGCAACTTGATAATTGCATTTTCGCGCAAAAGCTGCTGCTGTTCTCGCAGGCTGAAGTGGCGGTAGCTGAGTGAGACAGGAAGAAGGCAGGAACGGAAGCAGAAAGAGCGGAAGAAAAGAGAGAGATGATTGTGAGAAGTTAGAAAGAGATGGTAGAAAAATGAAAGAAATTCTGAAATGAAGATTGAACACGGCCTAAAAAAAGGCCAGAGGAAGATTATTTAATTATTCAAATCAGGAAGAGGTAGGGCAATGTTTTCAAAAGGACAAGGGCACCGCTAGTTTACCACGTACGGAAAGTACACTAAATATTACAGATCCCGAATGTCGCAAGATGAGAAAAGTAGCTGAAAAATGTCATCCTGAATAAAGAAGGAGAAACAAGATCTCGGAAAAAATAAACGTCTCCCGAGAAGGGAAAAGGAGGAAACGAAAATGTTCACTCCAGTCTCTTTCATCAGAAGTGTAAAGAACGCAGGCGCGCTTTCAAGACGCGGAGAATCTCCGAGTGCGGCAAGACGAGGAGGTGCAGGCGTACGTCATGGGAGGATAAGAAATGTTAATCATTACAAATAATTCTATTTTCACTAAATTCAAGTATAACAAATAATTCTAATTTTACTAAATTCAATCAATTCATCATCAGCACTAAATTCATCATCAGCAATTCCTATTAACATTGCAATACATATTCCTTTTCAAATTTGATCAGTTTTGATGGAGTGTGATCAAAAAAATGATGAGTGAAGTGAGGTTGGCGATAGGGACACGGCAATGGGAGAGAGACGATAAATGAGACAAGGCGATAGGAAAATTAAAAGGACACCATAAAAATCATGCTTGAAGGAGATCATTGGGATGAAGGCTAAGAAGATCGAAAGTCGACGTCGGAACTAAGTACACTAAGAAACACTAAAATGCACACGTGCGTGTATTGTGGGAGAAAAGCTTCAGAAAGCAGGAAAATGGAATGGTAAGCGAGACATGTAGCAAAATTCCTGGGGAAGCGAGGCTTCTAGAATGACTTATAGTGTAGTAGAGCGCTCAAACACGGATGTATGGGTGGGACTAATGCATTGATTCGAAGAAGCCTACGAAATACATGTCGCACAGGAATAACCACGGACAAACACCAACGCATGCGGCTGTAAGTAAGATACGTTCAGTTCAAACAACAAACATGAATTGTGCGGATCATGTGGGTGGCATTTTCAAGCGCGAGCGCAATCTGCGAGAGGCTGCAAGGAGCAAGAGCACGAATTCGTCGCCGGGGTGGAAATACGTCAAGTTGACGTTATCTCACAGCTTTTTTGAATCGTTAATCAACTTTCAATTCCTTAGCTCTCATTATCGATTCTGCCGCATTTATGCCAGTATTTGGACTAGTAGTCTAGTTGGTAAAATAATGACAAGTTAAAAAAAATCATAGGAGAATGGATTTAGTCTGTTTGGATGCCTTTCTTTTTTCTAAAGACGTTGCCTTTAACTTTACCCACTCACCACACCTCCGCACGTGTTGGGAGAACATAACTTACTCGGGCTGGGACTGTGTATCGCTGGGGGAAATGCCTGGAGGTGGAAGCAAACCGATCTCGCCATCTTACGAGGAAGGAATCACCTCCACCTCCCGGGTTAAAACATTCACTGTACTAACGGCAGAACCAAGGCTATATTAACGGCAACATTCGCTTCACTAACGACCGTGGAAGTCGCCGTGCCCGGAAACATCAATCAACTGATATTTCCATTTGGCACATAATGTTCCTTCGCAGCTCATATGAAACGATTTTAACCGACTTCAAACGAGTCTTTTTACGATTCGTCTTGAGTATTTTGTTTTGCAATTGAAGAGCCATTACTTTCGTCAATAAATCCATATTAAAAAGATTTATAACTTGATTAAAAATGTATAATCTCTGGACGGTACTACACAACTTTCTACTAAAGTTGCTGACCTAAGAAGTGGTCTGCAACTTTAACCGTGCAAGCAACACTACACCATTAACATGCTTTTTTTCAAAGCTGATATTCTACTATAAATCTGACTTTAGAACCAGTGATTTTGAAACGGATATTATAATTTGAGGGAGTAGCTACTTGTTATGCCGCTTTAGTACATATTAAACATTTTCTAAAAAAAACTTTCATTTCTTCATATATATATATGTTCAGATTTTTTCGAAACTCTCCTACACCTCCATTTTTGACAATGTTGGTGATTTTATTAATTGAAGAGATTTGTCAATAGTACTTAACATGATTTTATGTACAGTTTCCAAAAATTAAGTTCTTTGCCATAATCCTTTGCCAATGTAAATGGAAACGTTGCAAGGCGGGAAAAAAGATTTTACGAAAATTACTGAAAATTTATAAATTAAATAAAATGTGTCCAAATGAAGAAAAAATTTCAAACCTACACATTTAGTCTTCCGATTGAGCAAAACCTTTATGTAACAAAAGTACCAAATAAAGACACTGCCGAGTCTGGAGTCTAAATGTGTTCGAAATTATTTTTCTCCCTATGCGTGTTTGTATTTTGGAGTCAGTTTTATTTTAAAAAAATGTATTCTATTACTGACCAGGAATATATCATTAGAATCGTCTCGGGTAAAAAATAACGTTTCAAATGTATAAGAAAACAAGTTTTATGAATCACAAAAGCGGCAACAGAGCCACACATTAAAAAAACTGTTACCTCAGATGCAATTACATCTCTCCTTTAAATCAAAGAGCGATTCTACGGGTTTTCACTGTTGTACAAAACACGTTTTTAAATTCCCACAACTTTTACGACAGCTGCACTCTTTACCGCGTTGTCCACTAAACTTCGCGTTCATGGCTCCCGTATGAGCTTAACTGATTTGTGAGCGCGGTTTTGGCACCGGGCCGTGCGGGTACACACAAACATCATGCGACAATAATAGAACGCAAGTGTGAGAGATACCTAATTTACTCGTATAACACACATTATTAAGGTCACATATACATGAACGTAATAGAAAACATAGACAAAGTGAAATATTTTCCTACGAAGACTATAATGAAACGGGTAGCCTATAATGAAGTAATTAATAATTAGTTTGTTAAAAAATACTTAAAAAATGAGTGCGAAAAATTCCCATTTTTAAAGATACTAATAAAAACCTATAAGCATAATATCATTACTTATTGCTTTCTCACATATTACAACGTATCATTCGACAAAGTTATGTAATGCTTCAGCGAAAATCAGCGATTTTTCGACAGAAAAAAATGTTTTGAGTGTTTCTGATACCAAAAAATTAATTTTTCTCTTTCCTTTATGTAGTAAATTACTTCCTCAATCGCTGGTACATTGTGTAGTCAGAATCTTTATTTTGTGAGTCCTTGACAATCGTTCTCTACAATAGGCTGCCTGTCATTTATCATCTGTCAATATCTTTAAAAAATTGGTGTCCTGAAAAAATATCTAAACAATATTTTATCACATTGGCAAACATTTTTTTATTTTTCACTCAAACTCGCCGCGCTCCACTTGAGTCCCTTCCGATGTTGAAGTGCGGCCTTGCGATTGGCCGGCTATTTCAGCCAATCGTACTCGGCTCCATCCATATATAAACTCGAACGCTGACCACTTCGGCGCAGACCAGCCCTCAGGAAGACCACGATAAGATGGTCGAAACGTGGGCAATACAGCCTTGCGACGCGGTGTCGCCCAGACAGCCACGATCATTCTCATAGAAACTGCGATGTACTATCGGAAGAAATGCAAACAGTGCAGGTTTTTCTGAGCTCTGAGATCTCGGTTCTAACTCATTAAGTTAAATTATGAGTGTAGGCAACATCGAACGTTTTTGGCAAGAATTGGTATGAAAACATTCTCACTGGTTACATATAAAACTGCACAGGCAACTCAGACAAACATTATGGCTATTGATCATGCTAATTTTGTGGGAATCGACTTACTGGCGGGAGAACACGGAGAATGATTTTCTAAATAACTACAACTACTAGTACGCATCATGTGAGCTACGACACATCGGTCTATAGAAGGTTTTTTTGACCTTTCTCAGGAAGTGAAAAGTGAAAGTCAACCTTCCACTAATTAATATGATTTTGTATTTAAATGGGTCATTATGTTTAACGGGTACCACTTGATACTGTACCAGTTAAATTTGACATACTGGGGATATTTTAGAACCTCCTTTACTAGTTTTTATTTTTATGAAAATATTATTTCCTCTAGATTACGTTTTCGTGCACTTATCACGCAGGTGCCTGCTTTCACATATTTCCCTCTTTTTATTATTGAGATTTTTTTTGGTACGTGGATACGGAATAGCCAAGTATACCTAATGTTTTTTCCGTTCTTACCTGAAACATTGTGTCATGAAAGATTTTTCTGATACAGTCCGTAATTAGATATTTCTGTTCCAAATTTCTTTCACAAATTCCGATAGCTATCTCTGAAACAGTATCTAATAGTTTATATATATATATATATATATATATATATATATATATATATATATATATATATATATATCATTAACATCAACAGAGGTGGAATCTACGTAGGTGAATGTTATTTATATAAAATACCTTATATTTGTTTATTAAATTACTCTAATAATCTTATATTAGATATTATATGAAACAATTTATTTAAACTCTCGTTATTACTGTTTACATTCACACTTTACCGATTCCAGCTGTCTATAAAGGGAACGAAAAGACACCAGGTATGAACTGAAAAATAAGTGGTAAGAGGATTCAGCTTTATACTATTTCTTTTACAGGAAAACCGGTTTTTAGAGAGGCACATATAGCTGAGGTCAAGGCACCTTAGTGCCAGTTTCCTCCTGCGTTTAGTTTGGAAGAAAGGCCACTCACTAGTCAGTTATGTGCTACCGTATGAGAGTGAACTGATGTTTTCACTAGTTAACTGTCAAAAGTGAAGCGGTAGATTATCAAAAGTGAAGATCTTGAACGGGGCTTTGTAATAAAGAAAACGACAAAATTAGCACTCTCATTTTTTGTGTATGTTAATAAAACTGGAAAGTGTCAAAAGTGTAATGGAGGATTTTTTATCGTCAGGAAGAGTGGATAACAAAAAAAAATAAGTGAATTACTCTAATGGAATTTAGAGCGGGGTAGCATGGAAACACCACGGAAAGGAAACAATGAAATAGCGGATTTAGGAGTTAAACGAGGGAAACGTTTTTTCTAATAAAAAAAATACTATTCGCACTAGTGACATTTTACAATTGAAGGTGTTATAATGTCAGTGCAGAAGACAAATGATACATTCCCCAAATAGTCGATTCGCTCGAAAATGCTTATAATACGTATGGAGCCGTTAATTTTGCAGCCAAATACAAAAACTTTTATTCTATTCCGGTGTGTCGGCTACTCAGTAAACATGGTCTGAAATATCTTTGTGGAATTAGAGAAAAAATACTATTTTTCGAAACTCATCTTTTCACTTCACTCAAAAAATTATGATTATCGCTAAAATTAATGATATGCTCTACTTTTCTGTTGCATCGAAAACGTTTAAAGGCACACAAAAACTATGTTTTTTAAGAAGCTTAGAAACGTTTAGGACTCTCATTTAATTGGCTGTCCGGGTGACGCCGCGTCCATGGCAAAGCCGACGTTTCGGGCACCATTCTACGACCTTCCTCAATGCATTGAGCCCCAAGGAAGGTCGCAGAATGGCGACCGAATTGTCGACACCTTCGCCATGGACGCGGCGACACCCGGACAGCCAATTAAATACTGACTCCGGTCGCGGAAGCCTACGCTCTCGTTTAGGACTCTTCATTCCAATACGTTGGTCCACTGGGCCGCAATTAATACTGATAAGCAAACCGTAACGTAATGAAGAATAGTTTTGTCTCCGTGTTACAATATATTCTATCGATACATTGAAACAAAAATTCTATAAAAACTGGACATTTTCCGAGTCCCAACGCTGGTGGATTTTTCCATTCTAGTTAAATAGTTTGGTTGAATTGAGCATTTTCTGGAGGAGAATCCTAGTGGCCGGCTGTTCTGAGCGGCAATTTTCCATAGTTTTTTCTGTCAGCACCATACGACTGCCAAAACAGTACCCTAACAAACGAGGCACGGACCATGGGCCAGGCGCGATCTTTCCTTACTCTTCCTTGTCCTTTACTCTCCCCTTCGCCCTTCCCCCACTCACAATACCAAACACGTCGGGAAACCAAAGCCTGTCTCGGCCGGACAATGCCACTCTGGAGGAGATACCTTGAGGAGATACCTCTCCATCTATCGATGGCGGAACACCGTCACCTGCCGGGATATTACATACACATTCCGCACTGGACTAATGGCCTTAGCAGCTGACGCGCCTGGCAACACCAATCAATGAACCGATAGACGTTAGGTTCACCCAGTATAATATCAGGTGTGAGAAATGCAGTTTTTCTGAGAACTCTGAATTTTATAGTGTTATTATTTTCCTAAATGATGATGTTCGAAGGACTAATAACTTTCACATAGGTCCAATAGTGAGTAAATTTGTATTTTACTTCTTTAATCACGAAAAGCAGGGCTTATGTGTGACTTGGTTTTTTATTTGAGCACATACGGAGAGATGACGTTCCATATCTGACATTTAAATAATTTCGGCTTTAAAGTAATTGTAGAAGAACAGTCATCTACAGTTAACTCCGTTGCATTTTCGTACGCTGTATTATTGAAAGGCATTTAGTAGTTAATATCGACAATATTCATAAATTACTATGTAATTACTGTGTAATTACTATATAACAACTTCTAACTGAAGGTTAGAAGGAATTCTTAATCGGATCGGATTCTCTTTAAAATACATCAGTGAAATATGTTTTTATCCAAAAAATCCTATTCGAGGAAAATAAATTGATTGATTCTTTTGTATTTCCGGACGCGTTAACTCTTATCATTCATTAGCCCCGTAAGTGAAGCGCATGTTATATTCTTGGAAGCGGCGGTGTTCCTCTGCAGAATGTGAGATTCGGTCCCGACCTACACGACGGCTTCCGGCGTTTCCCTCTTCCTAGTACCTCTCCGCCAGCGGGACATCCTCTCATCCGGGAGGAGCTCGCACATCCCGACTTGTCTCCAGACATCAGCTTGTGAGGGAAACGATGCGAGGAGAATAAGGAAGGAAAGATAGCGTGCGATCTGTAGCCTGTTTTAACTTTTTCGTTACTGCTTACGTAGTATAAAGAAGGCTACAAATACGGCGAACTTTTGACAGAAACACTCTTAATGCCTCTTATTAACGAAAAAGTAGATAAATATTCTTCCTATTATAGTAAATTACTTCCTCGAACACGTTGTGTAGTCAGAATCATGTTTTGTGGGACCTTCAAAACGAAAAATCGATTCTGGCGTTCTGGGAAGAACGTTGGCGGCTAAACCTTACGCAGGATGTTCACCAAAATTGATATTTCCCAATCGATGTGACACATAATTTGCCCTATAATTTGTAGGGCACACCTGCTGCATTTTTCTGGTATTGACAGGCGACACCACTACAAACTACTGACCGGAGGTCGCTTCTTGACTTATCGTCTAAATTTGACCTCGCTATCTAGCCGCCGTCTAGCCTAGAAATAAACAGTTGCTTTGAAAACTTGATACTGCTGGTGAGTGGAGAAGAAATACTGTCCATTGAAGACTCATCTCAAGAAGTTGTTAACAGCTCCTTTTTTTCGTTTTTTCTTTCTTCATGGGTGTTTACTGAAAGGTATTACAGGGTCGTGTATATAGCCTTGACCTTTTCCTTCAGAACTTTATTACATGAAATTATAATTAATGTTTCTATGTCGCTCTGGCTAAGTGAAATACTTTTTTCTGTACAACTGTTATGCTGCGACACTTATGCGGGAAAAGTGTTTCTCAAGGCTGAATTAAATTAGTTTAAGAACTGCTTACAGTCTACAGATACAGTGTACACTGTAATAATTATTGTGTGTTTTTATGGCATCCATAACGGGAGATATAAATACTTCTTTGAAATTATGCAGTTGACAATTTATTCTTTTAAAAAAATTATTTAAGTAGCTTTTTTAGGTCACTTTTTAACAACTTGGTCATATAGCGACCACTGTGATTGATTTAACAATAAGGGTAACTGTAGGACGAACACGTAAAGACAACAAGAACACACACACAAAAACATCCATGCCGGAGGCGGGATTAAACCCTCGACCCTTCGAACCGAAGCAGCTACGACCCTTCAACCTTAGTGACCTCGGCTATCCAGGTGGGATAATATATTCAGTGTTTCAGGAAAGAAAATATTTAACGTTACTCAACGTGATCTTTTAGCAGTTGTATTTTTCAAATTACGTATTTGACATGGTATTCAAGAAATTTAGATCTACTATACCACACATTCACAAACAGGATTCTGATATTAGTTCGCTACAATCTTCCCATGAATTAATCTTTTGCCATTAAGCTTGGATTTTAAAGAATTTTTTTACTATTTTCCATTCACGAAATATTCTACGGAAAAATATTTTTTGAGCCACCTAAACCACTGAATTTATTTCATAATAAAGAATTGATTAAAATAAGGAAATGTAAGTTGTATTTCATTTCATCATAAAAATGCATTCCTACCAATACACGACGCCGCTATAGAATTTCAGGGTCGTTCAGTTCTCACAGATTGAAACACTGCGAATCTTACGGGCCCTGATGTACATTACGAAATTTCAAATCTCATATTATCGTACTAAGAGGCCTGTAACAGTGACTATAGATCGCTGAACTCTACAATATAAATCATTCGTATTTGATGCAATTAAAAATCTTACACTGTTGCAAAACTTAAAAAGCCGTAATATTTTATATGTAATTTAGCACATTAGAAGCTGGTCGATATGAACATTTGAAAACAATTATTTCAGATTGGACACATTCAAATCAATAACTCAATAATGCTAAGAAACATTATTTCAGAATGAACTCATAAAAATAGAATAATGTTGAATTGTTTCTGACATCATTTTAAAAATATTGACTTATATACTATTTTTAGCAATTTATTGTAGTGACGTTTCTATCCTTATTGTTTTTTTAAAGTCTGGGTTCAGGAGTGTTGCTTCAGGGTGTTTTTTATCGCAAGATTGACCTTTTTAACCATTGTTTAATATAGGCAAAATTTCAATGACATGCAATTTAATGTTTTTTAACGTTTAAAAATGTTTGACAAACTTGAACCAAGAAAATGTGTTCGAAAAAGACTCCAATAACGGCTGAAGCGTCATAAACAAATTACAAAAATAATTGTGCTTTTTTAATAAAGCCAGAAACAATTTAACATGAAACAAACCAACAAATTGCAATTATTTACTCCAAAGCACGTAGCAATTGAAATACGACATAAGAATGGAACAACAATTCCCATTAAGATCTAAGCAGTTTCGTCGTACATTCTCCGTTAAATAATTGCTACTTAGGACGAGAAACCCAAACCAGCCAACCAAATTGAAAGGGGTCATATTCCTACCGGAAATTTGTTAAGTGCTCGCACGTTTTCTTGAATTCTCATTTCGCAAGATACTAGAGGAGTGAGGGATTTGGCTATGTTGACGACAGTACTATGAAATCAAACATGTGGCTCATTTTTCGATGCAAATAGTTTCTAGTACACGAGAGTGAAAATGCTTTTTTTATTCAATAGTCGTCTACAACACTCATTGCAATGGTTTGTTAATAATAGAAATATGCATTGCAAAGGAGAAGAGATAGGGTTTCTGGAGGTCAAGAAAACGTGCGGGAGTAATTTCATACTAACTCGCGTATTTGCGGCAGAATTGTCATAACTCGAAATTCCTCTTTGTTGGAAAACACTGGGGATCTCAAGCTCTTGTCTGAAAATGAAGGTGTGTTGAAGGTCTCATACTTAATGAACCACAGTTATGTTGATGGTGCCCATATATATTCCTGCATAAACTTACTTCAAAGTTGCCATCTAGAAAATACGACACGTTGTTGCAGCGAACGAGCAAATCATATCATTATCTTCGTAAGTCCGAGTTTCGTACAGGAATCCAAAGTCCAACCCACAAAATATAAATGGTAGCTGATCCCCCCCCTCCATTGTTACATGAATGCGCAAATGTTCTCCAGCAATGATAAAGCTAGAAGTTAAGCTAAATTGAGCGATTTAGCAAAGTAATTTTGTTCATTGGTATGATATTATCATACACCAAATATTTACATCAAGAGAATATAGTGCAAGCTACGAAGAGCCATTTAGAACCAATAATGCATGATCTTAAAATGTCAATGACGACACCGTGGCAAATCATGACTGACGCAGCAAATTAATCGCATCATTCACTCTGAATTTATTCTGAGTGAATTTATTCTTATACGAGCCGCGTTCTCAGTATCGGCTGCGATTAAACAGCGGCAACTGTTACGACAATCAAGACAATAATATTCATGCCATTCTCTCGTGTTTCAGCGACGGAACCGGAAACAAAAGCATAGCAACTGTCCCAGCAACCCAATGAATAATTCCGTCCGCAACATCTACTCTTAGTAGATTGTTCCATCCACGAGGAAACTGGCAGCAACTCCAGCCACTGCACAACGAATAAACGAAACGTAGCACTCACAACGTCATTCAACGTTTCGTTTACAAAACAACAAAAACATGACACATCTTCACAACGTCGGCGATTGAGCTCGAAGGAAAGCATCTTACCATTAAATAGCATCGGAGGTGTTCACGGCCAGAGTCAGTCGCTAGCCACCGTCCCGGGTCTTGTACTTCAAGTTTTTTAACATGGCGTTTGACGTACATCAGCTGTTGACGGTGTCATCCAATCGGGAGCCTAAACGTCACCACAGTGACGCCGCCGTGATGATGTTCAAGCTCCCGATTGGATGACACCGCAGCAGCTGCTTTACGTCAAGCCCCACGTTAAGAAATGGAAGTATACGCCCGAGAACCCGCCGCCACTGAAAGTGACGACCGCAACCGTGGTCAAAGCGTGTGGCCCTTGGACCGCGGCCCGCAAACAAGACTTAATCCTAACACTCATACCGTGGTGCGGCAGCGGCCGGGCGAAAAGGATACTTCCACTCCACGAGGTCGATGCACAGCTTGCGGATGGGGTTCTTGAGGGTGAGGAGGAAGAGCGCGCGCTGCGGCCGGTCGGGCGGGGGCTTGCCGCCCCGCCGCACCGGCCGTTTCTTGTTGGCGCTCATGGCGGTAGCACTGAGCGCGGTCTGCCACGCGCTGGAGAGCGGTTTGTCTGGCGCGGTGCTGGCCGAGGTGCTGGCGGCCCGCCCCGCCTCATGCTGCGCTCCTGCAACACATGCGACAAGAAGCGCGTTAGCGCGCTCGCCACGGGTCGACCGCCGCGTCGACCTCCACGTCGACTTTGGCGCGCGCGCGCGCTCGGCTGCGGTCGGACGAGGAGGTCCCGCCCAGCGAACTGATTGTGCTGCGATGCGCTGAAGGGAAACGTGAAGGCAACACGACAACAGGTAAGGCTTCGTTTAGGGTCAGATCGTACTGCTGCACTACAGTGCTGTAAACGGTACCCTCGACCATGACCTTCCACTCACAGGAACATGCATTTTCAATATCCTCCACTGTATGAGCAAACCATTATCTGTTGGATCGATAGCAATTTGTTGGTGTACGTGATCAACACTTATTTTTACAACTATATATTAATTATTAATGATTGATGTTGAAGAATGAATGAAGAAATTAATTATTAATGTTAAAGATCGCACCTCACTGTTCTGGTGACGAAAACTAAGGGATTTTCTGCTAATGCAGTATAGTGAAAAATTGTAAAGCTGCTGATAGTAAACTGTGATTGTTAACATTTTTTGTCGTGGTGCGGTTACGAAAATCTGGATAAATCCTGTTGATAGAAAACTTTTCGGCCATTATTCTAGGAACAGATTCAGGAATCAGATATTGCACATGTGACAGTTAGCAATCTTTTGAATTTCCAAATTACGTCATTTCGTGAACAAATTCATTCCCATCATCATGTTAGTAACAACACATTGCACATCAGTATTGTACATTCTGTTTAATAAAAACAAACACATTAGGCGGTACCCAACACAAAAAGACCCGAAATTCGACTTTTTGTAAAATTATTCTTAATTCAACATCTATGAAGAAAATTAAATTAAAAAGATATTAACATTTCTCAAAAGTTGTTTCAAAATATAAGGCAGACCGTCCTAGTGGCCATGGCAGATTGACTTTTGGCATGACATATCAACTGCGATAAGGAAAATTTTTATACTGGTGCTCAAAAGGAAGCGAAAAGGCAGCTAAAGTCAAGGACAGGCAGCCTCTCAAAAATAGTGTCAATCATAAATATAAAAAATAATTAGAACTCAAAAACTAAACACTATCAATTACATTATTTAAAATTGCTCTATAAACTATCGTGAAGTCTAGTGAAATTATTTGACTCAATTTGTGGGTTGTAACAACTAGCAGTCTTTATAAAAAAAATCCGAAACCCTTGGATACCAGCTAATATCGTAGCATTCATAATATCTATTTTTGAGCAGAACTAATTCTGTAAGTACTCAGTGATTTTTGTTTACTACTTATTCCATTCACGTTTCTTTTTTGCTCCGTCAATCTCAATTTCAATATTCCCCGGTCTGGCCTATGTAAGATTGTGAACATTCTGCACATTCAATTTGGTGTATTAATCCTTGGTCGTCTTTCGTTTCATATTTCAGATTTTAATTCTGATTCATATTTTAATTACATTCCTTTTATTAGTTATTGTGATCACTAAATTAATATAAAATTTACTTTTTGATTCATATTTTACCTTGAAATTAATTAAGAGAGGAAAGTAAAGCAAATAAATGTGAAATTAATTTCTTCCCTCCAATCTAGCAGTTCAGAAACAGAACTACTATTCATAATTTTCTTGATCTACCATTTCACCTACTAATTAATAAAATGTGAATGTTAGTCTTTCATGCGGAGGATAGTTTTTACCTTTTCCAAATTTTAAGCATGAACATCTTGAGCTGTTAGTTTAATCACTTCATCTACAAGACTAAAACATTCTATTGATATCAACAAATCTATTATTTACACATGAAATTGACCATGGGATCCGAAAATATCTGCTTTGTAAACCAATTTGTTTGGAGAGCAATATATGATATCATTAATGTTTTATAAAAAATCGAATTCTTACTTTATTTATTCAGAGAGGGCAGTTAATATTAAAAAAGAAAAAAAGCAAAATATAAAAAATATAAAAAAGCATTAGGCATTCATACTTCAAACGGGGTTATGTTCAGATGGTCCAAGATCCGCATAGTTCTATGATGAAACTATTTTAGTATGTTAGTTTATTCTTTTTTAATATTGATTCTTCTCTTTGACATGACCCTGTTATAATGGACCTAAGAGATGCATATATATATATATATATATATATATATATATATATATATATATATATATATATATATATATATTTGCAGAAACCTCATTTCTGAACATGGGGATTTTCAACGAAATTACTTACACGCCATTAAAACATATTTAGTCATTGATATCAGATTGATCCACATTCCCTTATATTATCAAAAATGATTCATTCTCATTTAAATGTTGAATTGTGCGACTTTATAAAGACCATTAAATATATTTGCAAATTGTGTCATGAGGGTACCGACTATGAAAAATATAATGCAATACAAGGAAATTCCATAGGTGGATTACATTTGTACAAAACTCCACAATACATCGGCAGAAATGACTCATTTTGGAGAATTTTAATTTTTCTAATGCATGATAGTTACCCAGCTGTGATTCACATCTTGAGATTGGGAGATAATTTATTAAAAAGAAGATAATTCTTGTGTGGAAAAGATCTATGTCTTAGAACTCGTTTATTTTATGAAGTCTCTCTCTCTCTCTGTAACATTTGAAATCATTAAAAAAGAGGAAATTTAAAAAACGTGTTCAGGGTACACCTATTGTGGGTCACCTAGAAATTGTTTATGATGATGCTTCAGGCGAGGTGTAACTGTGAGTGTGAATCATTTTAAATGCTTCTGTTTAAGATCTACAATGTAAGTACAGTGCTCAGTTTTGTTCTGTAGGTAGGATTCGCTATCGGTTAGCTACAACGGCGAGTACTTGTTGATTGCCAAATTCTCAAAACCTGTGGGAAAAAAATTAAGGAAGCAATCCCAAAAGATATTTTTCAAAATTTAGGATGTTTTATGAATAGATCTAATTTTAATGATATGTTTACAACGAAGTCCTACATGAAATTGAAAGTGTTGATTTATTTGCTGGTGGCAGGATTTTGAGCAATTATGGATTGCCTGAACCAAGGGGAGATACCTACATAAATAGTAATATTGTGTGAAAATTAAATTATAGCGTAAATGATTTAAGAGTGGAAGTTGAGAATTTACATCGCAATTTTCCTGGACAATTAATTGCTTCCTTTGCAACGTTTTTCTGGATGCTCCAGGGGCCAGTGGGTAGACGTACCTTCTAAATCTTCTCTTTAAAGAAGTCGAGATAATAAACAAATAGTTTTAGCTGTAGCACCATCAGATACATCTACAACTTTATTGTTAGGTGGAAGAATACCTCATTCAGCTTTTAAACTGCCTTTTAATCCGGTAAATGCAGAATATCCTCTAAGCAATAGAAGCAAAAATTCGGAGATTAAAAGTTTTTCAGGGCACATTTTTTGTGTAGGATCACTATGTTTCATAAAAGAGCAGTCGAGTGCTTAGATAGAACTTAAAAAGGACGTAAAAAATCTGCAGTGAAATAATTGGAAGTTTTGTTGTGTTGCTTGCGGGTGACTTTCGCCCGACATTACTAGATATCCCAAAAAGTACTGCAGCTGATGAATTAACACCAAATGAGATAACATTTTTATAATGAATTAGCAGTAACCATTGTTTTTTATTTTAGAAAAATCCTCTTCGTAGTAGTATTATTGGTGCAACAAACTTCAGTGTGAGATGGTTGTACGTGCCATCAAATCAGTTTACTTTTTTGAAACAACGTATACAAAACTACATTGAACCAAAAAATGTCCTACAGAAAGTATTTATTATCCCATGTAGTCATTTTACACAACAAAAAATCTCACAGTCCATTTCAATGTCACAAAAGTAATTCGAATAAAAACAATGGCATTCTTCAATTGAGAATCACCTACTGATTCGTTTGCACACATTACACCTTTATTTCCAAACAATTGCTTCGAACCGGCCCATATTGAGTCAGCTCGGGAATAAATCTCATTTACGCATATAATAGGCAACAAGGGAACGAAGCATGTCAGCCATTTAACATATCGATACAAATAACGTTTTCGGAACCCGTAAACACGCGGCCACGCAACCTGTTTGCAGGTCCCTCACCCCTGCATCGATCTGTTGCGGCGCTGCGCGGCCCAGCAGGCCGGCGCGGGAAGGCGTGAGGGGGGCGAGCGGGTGGTTTAAGTGTGGAGTGGAGAGGGCCGGCGCGCGGTCGTGTCGGGTCGTGTCGTGTCGTGTCGGGTCGTGTCGGTCGTGTCGTGTGTCGGTCGGGTCGGGTGTCGGCGTCGGGTCGTGGTTCGGGTTCGGTCGGGTCGGGACGCGGCGTGGGGTGTGGTAAGGTAGAGGGTGGTGCGTCGTGAGGTGCGTTGTAGCGACGTCCGGGGGAGAGGGTCGAAGAGGGAGAGCAACGGGCGGAGCCGTCCGGAGAAGACGCGGGGTAGCACTGAGGGTCTGTGGTTAACAGGGAGAAGCTGGAAGCGGTGATGGCGTGCGATGCCGGGTGGTGTGGAGAGGGAAGAATAAATGAACGCGATCACAGCGGGCGGGGGGGGGGGGTGTTGGCGCGGGGAGGGCGAGGGGTGCGGGCGTGGGTGCACCAGCTATTCTCCGTCAACTGCCGCCACCCATCCTCCGCAACTCTCGTTCTCGCGTTTTCGGAAGATCTGGATTCGGCGTCCAAACGATATGTTGGCATGAATGGGACCATTAATTAACTGAGAGGCTGTTAGAACGTGATTCTTACGTCTCGAAAGAGACTGCTGTGCGTCAGAAGGCACCTCGTCAATATAAATGTTTCCTGTTTGTGTATTGTACTTTGTGAGTTTTTATGCATCTAAATGGCAATTGTTCACCGCGATTAGAAGTCCCAAATAGAAAAAAAAATTTTTTTGCAGCTTTTCGTTCCACGCCAATACACACTACGAAACATAAGCATCTTGTTCTGTGTTGTCTTCTAATAAGTCCGAAGTGTTGCTCCTTCAATGTGCTTTATATAATCACGACCACTGGATTTCATCAATTTGGAAACTAGCACTGGTGTACAATAACGAAGAAACGTAAACATTTAGATATAAAGACAATGGTTTTAACTTCTGAAGTTTTAGAATTTTTTTGTAAATGAATAGTGATGTTAATTTTTAACAATTATCTGCTGATCCATGGCCTTCCCCTCCTTCGCCGGTAGCCCTGAGCACATCCTTTCTCCATTGCCCTCGGTCGTACACAAGGCGAACAAAGGCGGACTGCAGCTCAGAGAACAATTTAGCCGGAAGTCTGTGTTCTGCTTGTTTCTGTTGGCAACATTGTTCCCGAGAGGCGGTAAAGCTGATACGGCGCGCGGTCAGGAAGTCTGCCTGAGAACTGCTAGCGAAAATCGGAAAAGTAGTTAGGAACTTGTCCGTACAGCTACCTTTAACGCGTAATTCGATGTGAAAGTGTCTGAGGTTTCCTGCAGGGCTTTCCAATTTACATGTAGCTCACAGGCAGATAATGTTTCAGGTCGATTCAGTACTTCCAGCTCTGAATTCATTGCATTGACGTAATAAAATAATCTACCCGCTATTACAATATCCCTCTCTCTGTCAAGAAAATATGAACGTTTTATATGAATATGATAAGTCGCTAGGGACGCAAACACCTGAAAATGTGGTACAGCAGAATAGCGTATTACTCACATGGGTGCACCAAACTGATAGATGAAATGAACAGAAAGTTCTAGATAATAAAATTAATAAATCCGCTTGTGCACATGCAATGTGCAACAACCATCGGCCAAAACATTGCGTCTAACTTGAAAATGGTCTGTTCTTGGCGCTGAAATCCTAGTTTCGTGCCACCATCCGGAACCGAGGTACGCTTCTTACGCCTTGAGGACCTATTACATTTTCGGAGGATTATGTCATTTTTCATTTCTTCTGGGTATCCCCCACCTCTCCGCTGCTCAAATAATCGGAACTTGCAGAATATCAACATTTAGCTACAATTAAATTGACCATTAGCTATTCTGTGCAATTTAATCCTACTCTTTTTCTTTGCTAAACTCTAAGAATGTTTACCCCCCTCATAGTTCTAAGCATAGTATGTGATGAAACGCGAAGTTCAGGGTCTGGCCGTTAAGCTGGGTTCCAAGATTTTCTCTGAGGAAGAGAAGAGGTTCGAGACTTCAGACTCGCGTAACTACTCTCGGGAATCTCGAAATTTCTCCAAAACATTTTTCCCGAGCTACATTCTATGAGATATTAAACGAATATGGGGAATTATACCAAAGATAATTATCAGCGTTGTAACGTTTATGGGAAATGGTGCGTCAGGTTTGTGTGTTTATCAAACATCCAAATACTTTACACTGTTTATTTTGCAAGCGAGTTATCATCATCGAGAACACGTGGCCAGTAAATATTTTGGACACTATGTAGGAACACTATTTCCGGAAGTATTCTAAATACAAACTATCTACTAAAGAAATCATGTATACTATTTGTATTTCCTATAGTTATACGCCGAGTAACAACTTCTAATTTCGGTGGTACTTTTTTTGAATTTGGGCGGGAATAAGACCGACTCCGATTGTCATTATGTTTTCCTCCCAGTTTCTTTTGACCCGTTCCGCAGTTACTGAGATGTCTTCTTCTTCTTCGTCTTCTTCTTCTTCGTCTTCTTCTTCGTCTTCTTCGTCTTCTTCTTGTCTTCTTCTTCTTTCTTCTTTCTTTCTTCTTCTTCTTCTTCTTCTTCTTCTTCTTCCTTACTTCTTCTTCTTCCTTCTTCTTTCTTCTTCTTCTTCTTCTTCTTCTTCTTCTTCTTCTTCTTCTTCTTCTTCTTCTTACTTTTCTTCTTCTTCTTCTTCTTTTTCTTTCTTCTTCTTCTTTCTTATTCTTCTTCTTCTTCTTCTTCTTCTTTCTTCTTCTTCTTCTTCTTCTTCTTCTTCTTCTTCTTCTTCTTCTTCTTCTTCTTCCATTACTACCATTGGCGAGTCTCCAGAAGACCGCAGCGCCTTCTTGTGAGACTTATCCTGAGGAAGTATACCTAGTAGTTCGCCATTGCTTTCCCTGTGGGCGCTAGTTCACCAAATTTAACGTTTGATTTGAATATCCGCAACCTTATCCAGTAATTCAAATCGAAACTCCGATTGGTGCTAAATTGCTAGAGAAGTTAATTTTGCCAGGATCGACCAAGTGCCTTTCCAATGCTTTGTTTTATATATTGATAAGAGACCGCATGCATGCCGTCGATTTTTGGCACCTCAAAAATCCCCGCACGTTGACCGGGTTTTAACCCGCAAACGTGAGATTAGTAGCCCGGCATGATAACCACTGTACCACCAAAACCGATAATGTTTTCTTGAGGTCTAATTTTGATGCAAGAGGAGTCGAGTGTGTTTAGCTATTTCATCAAGAATATTTTTAGATCCAATCCGGCACTTGTTTGCTGATGCAACTACATTCTATTACTGGGGATCAAAAATGCATGGCTATTAAAATATTGACGGCAACACTCGTTACTACCTCGTACGTAATTCAACTATGTGTAGTAAGAGGGTAAGGGTTCTGGGGAGAAGAAAATATGCGCAGACTTCCACCCGCACGTTCCGTTCAGCTTTTGCCGCTTTTGCCGCTTTTGCTCGCGGCTTCAGCCGTCGTTTAGCGCGTTGCTCCGGCATCCGCCAGGAACTTATGCGAGGAAAGACGGAAACGAGCCTTTAGGGGACGGCGTTTAGATTTGCCCTGCAGGCAGAGGCTTCGTAGGATCAGATTTTTAGCTGGTGGCGCAACTTTGTCATCGTTGGTACTCGAATCTAGATCTTCCTACGAAACTTCAGTACCGAACTCACAACTGCGGTTAAGTCCAATTCAATTACGTTTTCCGATGGTAATGAAAATACCAACATCGGTGGCGTAAAGGCACCTCCCTACCGCTTGAGAGTACCAGGGATTGAGAGGTGCCGGTTTCGAACCCGGCAAGGTACTTGATGTGTTTCAAATCAGCTGGAATCGCTGCCCACCGGAATTTAATTCATAGGGCGACTGTTCTGATAAGCGGTTTCCCTGATTGCTTCCAGGCGAATGCACCCTGTACCAGCTACTCTGGACGGCACACGATCTTTCCTTCCCGAGAAACTGGTAGAGCCTGGCCCGTTCGCGGGCTGTCACGCCAAATAGAGACAGACTAACCTATCTTAAAATAATATCTTTCTCTTATGCATCGCACTAAAAATTAGAATACTCTTATGTCATCTTATGCTCAGATATACTTCGAATCGGTTTAATTGTTCGAAAGTTTCCTTTGTGACCTTTTTATGCAAAATACATGATAATTTCTCTTATAAAAATGGTTAGTACGTTTATAGAATTTCTCTTTGTACCCCTTGCGATGAGTTCTTCTAGCGGAACCCAGTGTTTACTTAGTTCTGAGAAGCAATCCAGAGACTTGCAAACACAAGTGTGGATGTTTGCAGCTTTATGGGAAGTTACACCTAAGATGACCCGACTGACGGAATCGTTCCCTTGTCTGCAAGAAGCTCCGGGCGGTCGAGAAGTTGGGCAGCGCCCGCCCCAGTCGTCAAGTACGAGTAAACTGACCGGCGGCCTCTTCGCGGAACGGATGTGGAAACAGCCCGTGAAAACGGAAGCGTGCCTCGCTCTTCGCGAGGGATTCGCCTACCGCCGCGACCGCCCCGGTTGCACCCACCGCCGGCCACGTTTAGTAATAACAATAATAACAATAATACTAAGAATAAAACTAAGAATAATAATAACAATAACACCAACAATAACATTAATAATAATAACACTAATAATAACACTAATAATAATAATAACACTAATAATAATAACACTAATAATAATAACACTAATAATAATAACACTAATAATATTAATAATAATAACCAGAAATTATTTGTTAAAATATTATAGAGATGTAAACACTGTTAAAAATTAAAATTAAACTTCCGTAGAATAATTGTTGTAATTTTACATCATGGGGAGAACTGGTTCACAAATTTACAGTTCAGGTGATAACATTTTACAGATTTCGCTTAACTTTTTCCACGTTTAGAAGAAGGGATGCTTTAAAGAATTGTACGGATCACATTTTCCTTGAATTCTGAATTTTCGGAAATTACAAATGAAGAAATAATGCGAGAAGCTATGTGCATAGTCAAATATACTATACACTACAGCATAGTTAAACAGTTAAAAACCCTGGGGGATAAAAATCGGCTCCAGCTAAATGCTGATCCTCTGATAAAAATTACATGCACAGCTAATGTCTCTGAGCCCCGGTTGGGTGCATGCACGCGTGGTCCAAGTCGGCCTATTCGTGAGAAAGAAAAAAAGAAGAAAAAAAACTGCTAATGCTAAAAAATTAAAATGCATACTTTTCATTGCCTATTTAGAATTAAAGGCTGACAAACGTATTATTGCATGCCAAATATAATCGTCAATTTAATATTTAGATTGACGCTGTGACTACACGAAAGTAAAGTTTGTTGAGAACTAAATTAAACGAACTCTAAAGAAACTTCTATGATGTTCAGGAGGCGAAAGGAAGCTGATATTTGAAAATCGTTAAAAGGACGGAAAAGAGAGAACAAACAAAAAGGAAGCTTCAGTGTCTTAAAAAGGAAACGAGAAAGTCTTTAAGGAAGAATAAGTTTTCCTAGAACATCGATGTACGCGAGAAAATAATGTAG
Organism: Gryllus bimaculatus; assembly: GCA_017312745.1. NCBI lineage: Eukaryota > Metazoa > Arthropoda > Insecta > Orthoptera > Gryllidae > Gryllus > Gryllus bimaculatus. The sequence goes on from BOPP01000272.1 coordinate 1,008,966, forward strand.
ATAGCATGAAAAGCTTATCGATATTCAAAGGATAGGATTAAGGTAAATTTGGAACTACGTGGTTTTAAGTCAGGTCAGGTGCAGATACAACTACTCTTCTGTCCTCCCAAATTCAACAGATTGAACAGTCATTACCAAATACTGTTAAGGAAGCGATCGGGTTCTAGGTATTTGCGCGTAGTGTAACTCGATATCAAGAACTCCAATATTTCGTCTGACTTTTTAAACGTTCTAGAGCGTATACTTTCGTGTCATCCCTACTGTACATGATATTCCCAATGATAATGCACACGTAAATTATGTTTTGGAATTCAAATTTACGCAGATATAAATTGAATGAATGCAGTTTGAAAAATACAAATTTCATTAAGAATTTTGACCGGGAGCTCAGGGTATCAACTAGACTTAAAGCTTGTTCCGGCTAGGGCTGGTGGGAGATACTGGTTGGGAAAATCTCCCAGGTGTTGTATGTTTCGGCACCAGATCTCGCGATACACGTACGGGAGTAATGACCGTAGCAGATGATGCGCCTGGAAACAGGAATCAATGATGAAACCAATCCATTTAAAGTAGAGTCGTAAAGCTGAGACACAGCTGCATGATAATGAAGTAAAGACGATTCCTGTCCGGACGTTTTCCCGCCCGAATTTCCGAGTTGGGGACGGTGCAATCGCGAATGGTGAGCGCCGTCGCGGCGGAGTTCGTTCAGCTGTGGAACGGAATGGCGCGTCACTCTTCTAAAATTTAGACGCCCGCCACGGCGCCGCCCCGCACCGCCCTGTCCAGCCCTGCCCGTCCCACTCCGCCCCGTCCCACTTCAGCCCCGTCCCACTCCGCCCCGTCCCGCTCCATCCCGCCCGTCCCGTCCCGCCCCGCCCCGTTCCCGTCCCCCGCCCCGTCCCGCCCCGCCCCGTTCGCTCCGCCCCCGTCCCGCTCCGCGCCCCGTCCCGCCCCGTCCGCGCTCCGTCCGCTCCGTCCCGCTCCGTCCCGCTCCGTCCCGCTCCGTCCCGCTCCGTCCCCGCTCCGTCCCGCTCCGTCCCGTCCTCGTCCGCTCCGTCCCGCTCCGTCCGCGCTCCGTCCGCTCCGTCCCGTCGCCGTCCCCGCTCCGTCCCGCTCCGTCCCGCTCCGTCCCGCCTCCGTCCCGCTCCGTCCCGCTCCGTCCGCTCGTCCCGCTTCCGTTCCCGCTCCGTCCGCTCCGTCCGCTCCGTCGCTCCGTCCGCTCCGTCCGCCTCCGCGTCCGTCCCGCTCCGTCCGCTCCGTCCCGCTCCGTCCCGCTCCGTCCCGCTCCGTCCCGCCTCCGTCCCGCTCCGTCCCGCTCCGTCCCGCTCCGTCCGCTCCGTCCCGCTCCGTCCCGCTCCGTCCCGCTCCGTCCGCTCCGTCCGCTCGTCCCGCTCCCGTCCGCCGCTCCGTCCGCCCGCTCCGTCCCGTCTCCGTCCGCCCGCTCCGTCCCGCTTCCGTCCCCGCTCGCGTCCGCGCTCCCGTCCGCCTTCCGTCCCGCTGCCGTCCCGCTCTCGTCCCGCTTCCGTCCCCGCCGTCCCGTTCCGCTCGCGTTCCCGCTCCGTCCCCGCTCCGTCCCGCTCCGTCCCGCTTCCGTCCCGCTCCGTCCGTCGCGGTCCGTCCCGCTCCGTCCGCTCCGTCCCGCTCCGTCCCGCTCCGTCCCGCTCCCGTCCCGCTCCGTCCGCTCGTCCCCTCCCCGTCCTCCGCTCCGTCGCTCGTCCCGCTTCCCGTCCCGCTCCGTCCCCTCCGTCGCCCGTCGCCGCTTCCGTCCCGCTCCGTCCCGCTCCGTCCCGCTCCGTCCCGCTCCGTCCCGCTCCGTCCCGCTCCGTTCCGCTCCGTTCCGCTCCGTCCCTGGGTGCTCGGCGACTCCAAAAAAACCTCCAGAAATACAATTGATTCCTATTGTTAAAAGTCATAAAATTGTAACAATGTTAAAAAGGCATTTTGCCAAACTTTCGAAATCTAGTTATAAGGAAATGTAACGAGTTAATCTTACAGACACGGAATGAGGCACTTGCAGTTTTGCAGAAAAAAAGGAAAGGGCAAAGAAAGATAAATAAGCACGAGCTTGTAATAATTCCATCACAATATCATTAATTATTCTCCTTTTTTACTATATTTTTTACAATATTCTCTGGTACCACACACTGGTCACCCTCTAACTTACGGTATGACGAAAGTCACCTTATACCAGGTGAAAACGCTAAGTCAGATGCTTAATTGCATTAAGATTTACAGTCATTTATTCAATCCAAGTGTTTATATTTTTACGCGTGTTATTCAATTTTATCGTTGTACAATGTTCATTAAAACCAGTATCTAACACAATTTTTTACATTCTAATGCCCAGTAGATGTCATATATTGAACACGAATCGTAAATTGGAAACTAATATAATTTAACCCTTTGTTAGTGAGGTTCGGTCGCTTCAAAATTATCAGTAACAAAAACGGATAATATATTGTGATAAAACAATTATATACAGAACGACATCGTCTTATGTTAAATCTGTTCGAACAATAGAAATGTTTTATCTACATAAAACATTTTTACGCTTTATTCGTAAAAGTCTGTTCCTTCTATATACAAAACGTAAGAGTTAAAAAACTGTAGAATTGGGAAAACTATTGCAGAAACAAACTTGTTACATCGAAGTTTTACCAGACTTGCTCTATTAAAGCCGCGATACTATAGTTCATCAAACGTGTTTAAATTGAGCTATACCCCGAACCCATTTAAAATTATTCACGTTCTCTTTGATAGTCTATTTTACAATCCATTTATTATGCAACATTGTTGGCAAACGCAACTCGTCATTAATTGTGAGGTACCCTTTAACACGCATAGTTTTCCTATCGTGAAGGCTACTATTCCTACATAGAATAGAGATCGAATGTGTTTCATTGATATTTAATTTAATTTATTTAGTTAAAAAAAAACAGTAAAACTGTAAAAATAGTTGTTTTCTTGAGTTCCAGACCCCCTTCGCAACATTTGAACTACAAATAGTTGAATGATGAATAATAGTTTAAAACAATATAATAAATGAATTAATATTATTATTATTATTAATAATAATAATATTTCAAATTGCGCGAGATTAGCAACATTTGTAATCGTTCCCGAGTTATAGAAACCTTGGAGATTGACGTTCTTCGCATTTATTTTCCGATGACGTGTGGGTATACTAAAAGTATCTGCTGCGTTATCTCCAGCTCCCGTGACCTGCAAAACTTAGGGTTCGAGCCCCGATGGCGACGCTAGCTCTATTCTAGGTCTGAATCGGATCTCTCCATCCAGCCGGCGAAGAACACCGCAACCTCCAAGAACAAAACTCGTACCACACTCAAGGAACTAATGACCGTAGGAGATAGTGCCCGGAAGCAATCGGTAAGCAATATGAGCTTCTTACAGAACTCAATACTTCTCGCAACACCAAATATTAGCACAATCTCTGTCAGCTCACCCAAAAATGCCATGTTATGCATATTTCAATCAAAATTCAACTCGCTAATTGTTTCAGTAATTGTTTAACATTACAAAGAAACGTCAAAATATTTCAGAAATAAATCGTAAAATTCAAATTCGTATCGCCAGCGCGCATGCAACATATGTAACGAAATTCATCGACACACACTAATGGATTATCCAAAATTTTGGATAAGTGTAAAAAGCCATATAAATATCTGAAAAGTATGAAAAAATATATTCGCATTTATATGCATTCGTTTTATGAAAATTGAAAAATTGTATGGATACAATTTGTTATTCTCATTTATAAAACACTATTGATACGGCAATGATGTCCCTTTTCCATGTTCTAAATTTAGAGCCACATACATCGAAAGTTAAAACAAGAAGTTTGACATACTTTCTCAAAACCAACTACAAACTTTTTGTTTAATTATTGAGCCGAAAAACATGAAACAAATCGTATACTGTAACCTTACTTCTAACAAATGGATGTGCAAACATTCGACATCCATTAGCATGTTACTTTACGGTAACGCTGCATTTATGATCTCTATGCGTTACAGTAACGAGCGCTCCAGCGCTCATTTGATCTGCATGCTGTACGAGCCGATAAAGCCAGGTGATAACGTGCTTATGGTTTTCTCTTAAGGTAATATTTAGAGACATTACTAATGCTTGGGAGCACCCATCCCAAAATTTTTACGACTTTCCATGTTTCCATGTTTGTTGCGATGATTTATTTATTTAACATCAAAACAGTTAAAAACTGTGTGACGTACTACGGAAAGAAATGTATTATCTGCATGTTTTTTTAAATTCTGGCACACTTGCCCTCATATAGAAGTTGAATTGTGAATACAGATGGAAATGCGAATTTTTGGCAGAAGTAATAAGACAATATTCACTTTCGTGTAATAAAACCTATTTGCAAAGGCAAATCGGCTGCAGATTTGGGCTATTATCCCTCGTCGTTCCCTCCGTGAAGGATTTGACTTACTGTCGCGAGAATCTGGAGAACGATAATTGAATAACAATGTTTCCCCCAAAACTCTAGAAAAAGTGCACAGATAGTAAAAAACCGTGCACATTTATGCTCAACAGCAAAATCAGGGTCCTCTGCAGCATTAGCTCGAACTTCCGGGAAACTAAACGAAAAACCTGATCGAGATGGAGACCACTGATTCAGAAGCTGAGGTTCAAAATTTGTTACAGATTGTGTACAATGTTCAAATGGTACCAAATACATTAAATATCATTGTTAAAATAATATTACTTTCCTTTTTGATGCTAGGTATAGTCTCTAATTGTATAGAAACATGTATGCAGCAAAAAAAGATTTGACTTGGTACGTAAACTTTTGAATCAACTTTAATCGTTTAATGTCATCTGGCAATGAGCTGTAAAATGTATTGTATGCGAATTTTCGTAGTGAGCTTTTGATCCTGTCATTTGATGAATACTACGTCAGGTGTTATAGTTACTTACTTACTACATCGAGTATTATAGTTACACACATCGACGATTGCTGAAAATATATTCCCGCCCATGATTAGTCATAATTGACAAAAACACTAATTCGTAAATCAAGAGGCAAAGTAATGATAAAAGTCCTGTAATAATGAAGAGAGGCTTACAAGAATCACATAGGTGGGATTTGCTTATTATTCGTATATATTTTTTTGTGACCTTAACGTCTGGGAGATACAAGATATATTCCCCCAAAATATTATACCATATCTCCGGCGGGAATGAACATTCGTGAAATATCCACAATGAGTAGTATAAAGGCTGACAAAAGTTGAAAGAATTCTGAACGTGTGGCGCAATGAATTTAACTTTGTGTTTAATTCATTTAAATGGGCGTTTCATTTGAAGTATGACACATATTGTGAGATCCAAAAATGTTATTACCTTATCATCAGTCAATATCACATAGTTTTATAATTCACTGAAAATAAACAATTTGAAATGGAAACCTGCATTAACCTGCATTGCCGTTATCTTTTTATTTACTATTAATTTGTTATTATTTAACCAATTTGAAACATCTGATATTTCACTATTTACTGATTCTTTTTTGGAAATAATATTTGCATTATCGCCTAAATCGAACCTAATGTGCAATTCGAAATGAATAGTAAAAGTGTGTAAATAATATATCATCATTCAAGTACGGTATGTTTACTAATATCGTTGTTTAAGGTATAACCATTCTAGAGCAGCGCCACGAATTTCATGTGAAAGTAATTTCATGTGAAAATAGAGAGAGAGAGAGAGAGAGAGAGAGAGAGAGAGAGAGAGAGAGAGAGAGAGAGAGAGAGAGAGAGAGAGAAAGAGAGAGAAAAAGAAAGAGAAAGAGAGAGAAAGAGAAATAGAGAGAAAGAGAAGTAGAAAGAGAAAGAGAAGTAGAAAGAGAAAGAGAAGTAGAGAGAGAAAGAGAAGTAGAGAGAGAAAGAGAAGTAGAGAGAGAAAGAGAAGTAGAGAGAGAGAGAAGTAGAGAGAGAGAGAAGTAGAGAGAGAGAAATAGAGAGGGAGAGAGAAATAGAGAGGGAGAGAGAAAAAGACAGAGGGAGAGAGAAAAAGACAGAGGGAGAGAGAAAAAGACAGAGGGAGAGCGAAAAAGAGAGAGGGAGAGCGAAAAAGAGAGAGGGAGAGAGAAAGAGAGAGGGAGAGAGAGAAAGAGAGAAAAAGAGAGAAAGAGAGTTACCGTTAATATTGAATTTAATTTTTGTTAGTTGAGTTAGATCTTAGCTGAGTTGAAAATACCTGGAAATGTTCCGGTGCCCAAGAATGAATTATCTGTGTGAGTTAACATGTATATAATGGCGGGCGTGCAATTCTTTAAACAGAAAATCCGGAAATGCATCTAAACGCATCATTTACATTTAATTTGCAAAATTATTTTTAGAAAGAAGTTTCGGAACGAACATCATGTCTAAATTTTTTTTAAACGTCTGATGTTGTTTGTGACTTAAGATAGTGAGATCAGCTGCAGTTCTAGAAAAATATTGGTTGAAAGGACTAGCCACTGTTTCCGGGTCATTTACTTTTCTATAGTTACCTATTACAACAACATTGTCAACAAGGTTTCTAGTTTTGTGTTCGTAATTTTTACAATATTCCACATTGAATTTTTTTGAGTTTAAAATATCGTGATCGTGTTTCATGATTCCCTAATTAGTTTTGTTACTAATGATTTTTTGAAAGCAGAGAATGACATCAAAAGATATGTCATTCTACTCTGAAATTAAATAAATAATTTGTTTGTTTTTACGTGATGATTGAATAAAAAAAATGAACTCTATTTATCGTTTGTATCAACATTATTTGTAAACAACGTCTCATAATTCCTGCAGCAAGTAGACTATGAATAATTTAATTTTACTGTTAGTGAAAAATTTACATTATTTATTTTGCCAGTGCATTTCTTTCAATGATAAGAATTTGTGCATCGTGATCCTGTATCCTGATTTTTGTTGCAATTTCATATCTTCTTGTGGTTTTGTTAATTATTATTCGATCGATTGCCTTCTTTGTAGTTCATGTAGGTACATTAATTGTACTATCTATGTTGAAGGAATCAATTAAATTGATTAACTGCTCTTTTTCGCATGATTGACCAGAAAATCAATGTTAAAATCATACATAATGAATTCAAATGAGCAATGAAGACTGTTTTGAGTTATCTCTAGATTTTCTAAGAACATGAGAATGTATCGTGAGAACTCGCTTTGTTGGATAACTGGAGATGCAAAGTAAGATAGCATTGAGCGAAGATAGATGTACATTTGATATTTGAAAAAACATTTTCAACTAAATATTCAATTAATTCCGTCAAGGAGAATCGATATCATTTGTGACGTAAATACAAGAATCCTTATATGCAGAGCTCTGATTCTATTCCTATTCTCTACAATAATAGCTTCCAATATAAAAGTTGATTATCCGGCTCCCGATGTAAAACTTCAAAGAGTAAGTAAATCATTTGAAATAACGTCGCCAACGTGTATTTTGAGACGAGAATACTCGGCTCTATTTCCGGATCGTTGGATGGCGACTGTGTAAAAACAAAATGCTCAGCGTTATGACGTTTACTGTCTTAATGCATCGTCAGAAAATTACTTGAATACTTTCTGGAGAAATAAAATATCGTTTGGCAACTATCCACTAGGAACGATTTGAAATTCGTTGATATATAAAAGTGAATATTGAAGGTTCGGAACACTATTTAAATGAACACAGGAGGTACATCTATATTCACACGTAACAAAGCTAGAAGCGTATTCTGAACCAAATGAAGTTTTTGCAATGAGAGATGTGTCGTTTTCGAAATAACCGACTCGGTAGTTTTCCAGGCGCTTCCTTTGCTGAAACTATTCATTACGGCGTTGTTTCTGCGATATCTCGGTGGAGCTGGACAGTTTTTGCGTTGGAAAGGCGGGGCGCGTATCGGCGTTCGCTGTCGGTCCGCGCCGTGCCGCCGTGCAGCGCGGCATTTCCGGGTGCGGGGGCGCGAGTATTCTGTCGGCCGTATCGACAGCTAATCGACAGCCCCTATCGACAGGCGCTCTCGCAGAGCGGGTCCGGCCCGGCCCGCCGAGCCGCGGCAGAAGCGCTGCTATTTCCAACGTCATCATTACAATCCAGCACTCTGCCGCTAATTGAGAATGATCATGCGCGAAATTCGGCTATGCAGAGTTGATGTGGATTTAACTCTTGTCATTAACAGTTGTTCCGTTGTTTATGTGAGTTGTTTAAGGGCGGAGAATTAATTTTCTAATTTAAGTGAAAGATCAGCCCACTATTTGCCCAAAATACCAAATAGGTGCCGACCACGGTTGCGGAGATTGTTAAGACGGACTCGCTTTTCTATGGCCGAAGCGAAAGGTCGGGGTTCGAAATCGCCTCAGGCTTAGAAGTTTTCTTGTGTGTTGTAGCAGGGTGAGGATCTCGCAACCACTAAACATAACACTTCTGCCGCGTTCCTTCCATTTTCTTCCCATTTGTAGGATGGGACACTGCGCCCAAGAATGCGTTTATATGGATTGCGAGTTCGAATCCCACGTTAACAGGAATGTTAGTTGTGTTATGGCATGGTGTTACCTTGCTGATATCACTATGGATCATCTTCAACTCCAATCGAAAACGGGCAGAGGTGTAAAGCTGCGTTTGTTGCAGAGAAAAGTAATGTCATTTTTAATGTCATCACGTTCGAAGTATATTTAGAACTTCCTGAATCGAGACTAGCGGAAATATCCTTACGTTAAAAATCCAATGCACTGTGTTGCAAGTACGTAGTGTATGCATATATATCTAAGTGTCTAAGTCGCCGGTTCATGGTCCCTTCCGATCAGGAGTTTCGTAGGAACGATGCGGGGCACCACTCGCTTGTTGCTCATTCCGCATTGCCAGCGTCTTATTGATTAGACTGAAGAGGCAAGTTTGGATACTGGAAAATATACTTTGCATTTCTGATCCAGAAGCCGACGTTCGAATTCCTTGTAATAACGTATAGAGCACAATTTATCAAATATTGTGAGAATATTTAAATTCGAAATAGTCAAATAATAGGTTGTCTCTAAATATAAGTCTACGATAAAAATTATTTGCATGTCTTCTGTGGTTTCTATCAAATCGTTAACAGAAGGCAAATTATTTTTAGCAAACTTGCCTCGAATTCTATCAAAATCCTATTTAAATGTTTGCAATCAAATAAAAAATGTTTATTACATTTTCATAAAGTAATATTAATGTTGCAATATGGATTCACCAGCAGTGCTTGGAAACAAGAAATCAAATGTCGGTTCGGGTGGCCGAGATCGTTAGGGCAGTAGTGCCGTGGCGATCTCGGACCGAAGGATCGCGGGTTCTAGTTCCGCCTAGGGCAGGGCTGTATTTATGTTCGTCCGTTCGCCACATATCATTACCATATCATGTTATCTTCATGAGAAATAATTGGGAGGTTTTAATTATTTTTCTAATACTTAATATTTAATAATTAATTACATACTATAATACCTGGACTAATTTGTATCGTGTAACTTTTTTATTTTGTAATTTAGAAAACGCTACATAAATTTATTATTGAGCGTCGTTTAGTCGTGTGATTCTTCGGTGGCGAAGAAAAGCAAAATTTTAATTACAAAAGATAAACTCATGTGTTAGAGCTAAAAAATACAATATTCAGCTTACCATAGTGCTAGGAGCTTCCGAAAGCCTAATGAGAGGAAACGCCTGAAGTGATTCGTCAATAAAATTTAACGAGATCAAAGGAAAATATTCACGAGATTCAACAGACTTTCGAAATCATTATTCTTTCCATTGTGAACAAAAAGTAATTTTTTTCATGAATGGCACACTGTGGGATGTTTCTGACGGAGCGCGTGGGCGGGGGCTGGGGGCGGGGGCGGGGGGCGGAGGCGGGGCGGCGGGGGCGCGCATCTGATTTCCAGCGTGCGGTCCAGGCGGCGGGAGGCGTGACTGGGAGGGAGACTTCAGATGCGACTACGCAATTCCACATAAATTCTGCTCATCACGAGTTGGCCCACTGGGCGAGACACATGAATAACCTTAAGAATTATCTCAATAATGACAATAAGTATTTTATCATTCTCGGCTGCCTAGTCCACAGGTTGGTACTGTTTAATCAATGCTTGAAAAACATGGTTCTCGTTTCCAAAATTGCCACTAGCATTGTGACCTCTTTGCTACTTAGGCAAAGGAAATCTTTATAGAATCGATGTTGATCTGATCAAAGAAATGACTTGCTTCAGGCCAGGAATAGAACCCGGGTGATTCTAGAAAAGTTATTATTATTAATTATTATTATTATATTATTATTATTATTAATTATTACTTATTATTTTATTATTATTATTATTATTATTTGGTTAATTCTACTGCCACGCTCTGCGGAATGGGGGTTACAATAGACAAAGCCCAAACAAATAGTTAATATTAATCAAATCAATGGAGTCTCGTTCCAGAGAATAAAGGGAGATGGCATGAAAAGAAAATTTAGACATATCCAAAAAATCGTGCGCACTGACAAAAAGTGCAGAGATTTAGAGAAAACTCAGACGAAAACTAAAAGGGAGTGAGAAGTCCGTTATTCATGAAAGAAGTCGCAGAAGTCAGCGTAGTGAATTTACTCAAAGACGCTGTGGAAAGACATTATAACCGTTTGCCAGAAAGCGCTAGTGAGAATAGTATCAACGGCCGCTCTTGCAGTGGTCGTTGAACTCTTACCAACATTACACGTGGTAAGAACGGCGTAGGTCTAGATGGTCCAGTGAATACAACGCCTTCTGAATCTTTCGTTGATTTAACATGGGAGGTCGATGTTTCAGTACAAGATTGAAGGCAATCGAGCGCAGTTCACATACTTCAAAACGTTGCCGTAATTTGAACTTTTTCTCTTTACGAGCGCTAGATATATCTCGGAGAACGCACTAAAAAATATTTCGATTTTCCTATGCTCTTCTGCCGTATCCTTGAGATATTTCGGCAGTAGTTGTTCGAAAACCCTATTTGCTGTAGTCTCTCTCATTTTGCAATTTAATTAAGTCGTAATTTTTAAAACCCCCCCGTTTGGGGGCAAGCCAAAAAAAAGAAAGCAAAGTTCGTGAACCACCTTGGAGAATATGGTAAACTACGTACATTTCTAGCAACTGGCATCTGTAAATATTTGAAGGGCCGAGTTTTAGAATCGGCGAAGTCCACATTTTGTGATTTCTAAGAAAACTAACAAATTGTCATTCTTAAAAACAGAAAAATGCTAATAACAACAGCAACAATGGCTGGTTTATTGGTGTATGCAAGTAACATTGATTAAATATTATGGATATTTTAAAATGCACCCCAAAAAGAAGAAAAATCCACTGTCAATTTGTCTGAAACTAAAGACTTGACTTAGCGGGTTTGTGTTTTAATAATATTAATTTTTGTCGTTGACTTTATGCAATGAGTTGCGAACTCAGCTGGATAGATAAATGTAGCATTTGAATTGAGAACGAAAAGTTATATTTTTTAATATAGAATAGAGATCTCTCTTCACCTTATTTTGTTTTTTGCGTCCGCTGTTCATAAATGACTCAATAGGATTTTTCCTGCAATATCTTCAATTTGAATTTTTTTGGAGGTTGCTTTTTCTCCGATTATCTTCTTGGTCACAGGCAATGCGTGCCAAATATTCAGTTGTTGGCTCGCGCGTGTCTGCCACTGTCGTTGAAGCCCGGGGAAGTTCGAGCAGCCACGACAAGCCTGCAGCAACATCATAAACGCGGCGGCGGGTGCGTCCTTGTTCTTGGCTTTTTGAGAAGCTCGTCAATAAAGACTCGGCGATTTCCCGAACGGAGTCACCTGCGAAACTCTATGGGTGGCGTCACTAAAAATCGAAGGCTCACCTGCAAGTAAGGTGGCAGATTCCTAAGCGTCAGAGAGACCTCAGCAAGAAATGGGATGTGGTTCGCTAAAATTGATATGTGTCGCGTGTCTCTCACTGCTCTTAACGAAATTCCCAAACTCGAGTCGTTCGTGTAAAGTCAAATGGTTAGCCGGGAATTCACTGGTTTTGAGAGTACGTTGGTGTTTTGAAATGAAGGACGAATAATAAAGATATATTTTCATAGGTTGCATCTTTGTTCGTAACTATTTCCGTTTATTCGCTTTTTCCGTGCACTTTTTTTCTTCAGTAGCGTCTGCACCAATTCCAATTATGCATTGAAGGCATGTCATCTCTTATTATCCGTTCTGTATCCGGTTTGTGTTCTTCCCTTCTAAACATTTTGTGTATATAGACACGGATATTTGGGATTATCTTTCCTTGACAGCTAGATGCGAATGCACTGAAGCGGCTGATGCTGTCTGGAGGCAGAATTCTTTAGCGGCCGACTGCTCTCGTCGTAGTTTTCCGGTGGTTTCTCCGATCAACACCAGGCGCATGCACAAAAGTGTCCGCACGTGATCTTCCTTTCTTTTTCCTTATCTTGTACTCACTCCTTACGTACACAACACTTACACTTATATGCATCTACAAATTGGCACATATGTCGACAGACCAGTTGCGAGGCATTAGAATGGTGATCTGAGGTGGTTTTCGCAGGTGGTAAAATACATATGAAATGGGAAAACCAGCAAAGCAGAAGGCGAGGTCGGCGCCGCATCTCAGCATTAGGTAATTTCAATTATTGAGAATTATGGATGTTGTTTTTTAACAGGCTGCAACCCTGGATTTTGAGTTATAATTTGCAACTGGATATTGAAAACTCAAATATTAATCAATTTTTTTATCTACATTATGGTCGTTGTACTGTAATGTTTTCGTCTCTTATAAGCCCGATAAATTGCACGCACTAACAATGTGAAACATTCCTTTTGTGAATTGTTTCCTCTCTAATCATCGGGCAGCATTTTCAGCGTGGCATACCAGAGTAGTGTTCAGCCACAAAAACAAATCTTCTAACATGAGTCAACGTTCACATTACACTAAATACCTGATTTGCAGCACAATGTATGGCCGAAATGTTTTCTCATCTGGCGCGACTGCGCTGCAGCCGTGTAGCATCAAAGCGCTTAATAAATTTTTAAAAAATCTGGTCCGTAAGCCGTGCCAGCGGCCGCTTCGTTCCGCGAATGAGGCTGAGGCGGTGGGGCGGTGCGCAGGCGAGGGAAAGACGCAGGTGAGGGCGGGACGAGGTTGTGCCAAAGGCTGGCGGACGGATGTTCAGCGGAATGGATGAAAGAGACGGTGAGAAGCGGAGAAGAAATAAACGGGGCAGGGAAGGGAAGGGTTAGGGAGGAGCACGTGAATGGAGAGGCGTGTAGGTAAGTGGGTGCGAAGATATGCGCCGTGAGGCAAAACCGAAGGCAGAGGTTTAATGGATTAAGCGTTGCACACGAGCATGTTGATGTAGTGGGTAATGGAAGAGACGACGACGCCTTTCGCGACAGATGTAGGTGTGCGTTGGGTTGCATCTGGCGTGAAGCGTAGGGTGACGCGGAGGTTTATCCATAGAGACGGGGGGAATTAAGAGGCGGAACGTCGAGGCAGGGAGCGCGGAGGCGGGGGTGGAGCGCGAGGGCAGGGGGGGAGGGCGGAGGGCGGGAGGCAGCGCGGAAGGGCGGGGGGGCGGGGGCGGGCGCTAGTGTGTCGCAAAGCCGGGAGGGACGTGGTCTGCTGGGGACCTGGTACGTCCGGCCGGCAGGGAAGCGGAAATGTTGGAGGCAGATCGGGGCGCGGTTATCATGCATGCAGACTGGTGGTGTTGCAGGCAGCCGCGCCAAGTGGCGGTGAGCGTGAGGGGAGGAGGGAGGAGGCAAGGAAGGGAGCGAGGGAGAGGGAGGAGGGAGGAGGGAGGAAGGGAGAGGGAGGAGGGAGGAGGGAGGAGGACGGCGCTCCACGGTGGCGGCGGCGGGCGTGATGGCAGGGCGGCCGCCGTTGAGGCGCCTGGGCGGTGGAGTCGAGCTGCACACGCTGTTGGAAGTGTGTCGGCGAAAAGAGAATAAACTTATCGCGTCGGCTGCAGTCATTAAACGTCCATCAGGTTCCTCTCCCCCTCCTCTCCGCAATAATCACGCGCGCACGGCTGGGCGAGCCACCCTTCCCCCACTCGCTCTTTACCCCCCTATTCTCCCTGTGGCAATGTTTTGCACATAGCGCACTTACTGTCTTGGCGCTGTGTCCGGCAGCCATGCGCGTCGGGAATGTCCAAATTCTTTCTATTGAACATTACTGTTTGTTTTTCTTTGTTCATGTATTGTGGAGGAATACATGAAACTTCTATTTTTGACTGCTGTTGATTTTGTTTTCTCTTATTCGTCTCCTCCTCAAGTAATATTCAAGAATTTGGTTATTCCACTCTTGATTTAATATCTTTAATCGCTGTTTTCACCGTCAAATTCAATCAAATTAAAAAAGAAATTCAATTTTTTTAATAATTCAATGCAGAATTTCATTATTTATTTGTAATTATTGTCAATAATTTACGGCACATCGTGTAACTGTGGTTTATTTGTATCGCTGATGAATTTTTGACTCAACTCGTCATTTAGACAGTTTTTAGTACTAATAATCTATTTTTTCTACCTGTTTCAATCATATATTCTTCGTATGCGTGACTGTTGATGACATTTTTCATTCAACGTTATGTCGACAAAGAGACATTGCAATCATAAAACATTCATTTATAAAAATATTTTTCGACACAAAACGTAGTGACAAAGCATTTGAATTAACGTCGTGCAAGGACTTGAACTTCAAATTTAGAAATCGCTTAAGATTTAGTAAATAATAGAGAACGGCTTCACTTTAAGTATTGTATCGACGCCTACGTGGCAAACAAAGAACAGTTACACTTTTATAGGTATAGTGCTATTAATTAATTGAAATATTTAATTCACGCATCAATACATTTTAAACTTTCCAGCTTATTATTCCGGATATTTTCTTCTCAAAGCATTTTTTTTCGCGACAATTAGGTAAGCGCTTCGAGTCTTGCAGCCAACATCTAATTGCTTCTTGCTCTTTTGTCTATTGTCAAAAGCGCATGAAAATCGTAACATTGTTTTAAGAATTTCTCTCAGAAAAGTTTCAACATGATATTTTTTAGTAATCTTCCTCATTATATACACTGTCTAGAAGCATGGCCTTACCCGTCATGTTTCATTTGAATTAGGAAAACGTTCGTTAATGGGTGTTTAAAATGTAGCACCTCATGGCCTGAGGCTGGCGTGGTTTTCCATAAATTTAAGAGTGTAAATACTGTGAGACCAGAAAGAGGATGGGGCTGATTGACGCTGAAAGTCAAACTAAGGTCAGAACAGATACAAAGGAACAGATTGTGCGCGGTCTTGTGGCCCCGTTGACTACAACCTCCATCTAGATATTGGTCCTGAGGAAACCACAGAAACTATGCACTGGCCAGTTGCTTGACCTATCAATGTGGGGATTTCGAAGCCAGTTCTTTTTCCATTGACTACCGACCGGACTCGATATTGAAGTTTCCCAATCAAAACGACGCCTCCAGTTGTGCACCACAACTAATACGCTGTCGTAGTCGATTTGTGCATAAGTAGCAAAAGCTAAAGGAATTTTCTACTTGTAAGCCTAAAACAGAAAGTACCACTAAAGTTTTTCGTCACAATTGCGATAACAAATTCGAGGATGCAACAGAATCTTAGTTTGGGAAACAAGCTATCGAAGCCATCGAAGAATCGAAATGATCAGCCACCTGCGATGACTTCCGGTTTCGTGGAAAGTCGAAATATAAGTTCTCGATGACAAGTCGAAGCTTCGGGAAAATATGCGCCGGCCTGGCGCCGTCACAGCGAATTCCATTTCCTCTGCTCTCTCCGTTCGCGAAGAGATGTTCGACACCAGTTCGCATTCCATCGGTTTTCCTGAAAGTCGTGCAAACTGGCAGCCGTCGCCGCTCTTCATCAGCGCAAAGCCCCTGCCAGCTTCTGGCCGACCCCGCCTCGGCACTCTCGAGCTCTGCTAAACCCGTCTAAGCCCGCTCTCCGCGCTCTCTCGCTCCCTCGCGCTGCGGGCATTCTCGTCTGACCGCCGCCTCACACAATCCGCCCACTAAGCTCGCTCTCTCCCGCCTCGTCCTCTCATCCGGCTCCAGTCCTCCCACCTCACTGTCTCCCTCCTTCCCTCTCCCTTCTGGTCCTCCATCCTCCAGCCCTCCTCGCCCTCCCTCGCCCTCCCCGCCTCCCGTCGCCCTCTCTCGCCCTTCTCTCGCCTCTCCTCGCGCTCTCTCGCCTCTCTCGCCCTCTCATCGCCCTCTCTCGCCTCTCTCGCCCTCGTCTCGCCCTCTCATCGCCCTCTCTCGTCCCTTCTCGCCCTCTCTCGCCTCTCTCGCCCTCTCTCGCCTCTCTCGCCTCTCTCCTCTCTCCGCCCTCTCTCGCTCTTGTCGCGCTCCTCTCGCCTCTCTCGCCCTCTTCGCCCTTCTCGCCTCTCTGCCCCTCTTCTCGCCTCCTCTTCGCCCTCTTCGCCCTCCTCGTCGCCTCTCATCGCTCCTCTCTCGCCTTCGCCCTCCTCGCCTCCCTGCCCTCCCTGCGCCCTCCCTCGCCTCCCCGCCCTCTCGTCCCTCGCCTCCCTCGCCTCCTCGCCTCCTCGCCCTCCGCCCTCGTCTCTGCCTCCTCGCCCTCCTGCGCCCTCCTCGCTCCCTCGCCTCTCGCCCTCTCCCTCGCCTCCTCTGCCCCGCTCCACCACAGCCAACATACCGCCGGTCCGTATCTTTTCCTCCAAGCTTTCCTCATGCCTACGCGATTTTATGGGCTGAATAAGCGGCGCATCCTCAATCCCGTTGCCCAACCGCCGCTATATCTTCGTCCTCGCTTTGCAACCGCGATCATCACATCTTTAAGAGGACATTTGTCATTTTTTCTTCGACTTCACGCCATTCTATCTTACGTTCGAAGGTTTGCCAATCACAATCAATTTTTCACATATGGAGTATTTTAAAATGTGAATAATTGACCCTTTCAGAGGAACAAAAAGAGACTGAAACCTGTGGT
>BOPP01000272.1:1039011-1066888 GCA_017312745.1 Gryllus bimaculatus
GGCGAGGGCGGTGACGGTGTCGGCGAGGGCGAGGGCGAGGGCGGTGACGGTAACGCCACTAGTTAGTAGCAAGAGACGAAAATTCGCCACCGTCGTGCTTCGAACCCTAGGTCTTCCCCGTCAGCGAGGTGTAGAGGCAACAGCAATACTGCCTTGAGCTATTACAGCCGCTCTTTCTTCGGCTTCAGCAACTTAAAATTGAGTAGTCTCTAGCCCCGGAACGCCATACCCAGTTCCCAAATACCGCAAGACGGAGTTGGGAAGGTCATGAGGGGCAGCATTCTGGCTTCCATCCAGATTCCACATCGCCAGGCGCATGCATCCTGAACGGTATTGAGGATATAATGCGGGATACTCCAGATGCCCAACTGCAGAACCGGAAAACACCATGGTGCCGGTATGTGATTCGTCTGGTTTGCTACCAAAGAGGCATGACGTTAGGCAACGCCGCGCTATTTATATCCGACCACTCTCGCAACGAAGTTGTGTGAAAAAATGAAGATAATGTCAGAAAGAGAGAAACGTGTATTGTATCCCGAGGAAATTCTAGACCAAACTGATAGGAATGGGTTTTCTGGATGGCGATTCTAAAAGGTACGCAATGTTTGGGAAAGGGATATACATTGACGTAAGTTATAAAACCTATTGAAACATTGTTCTTCTACGTTTTCTGATTTTGTATTCCTCTTTGAAATACAAGGCACTGTAATATCTGAAAATGACGAAATTAGCCAATCAATTTCCTGACAAAACGTAGGCATCTACGCTTTTGGGCCCTTCTTGTTCCTAGCTCCAGTATCTATTCCCCTATACGTCGACAAAATATGTAATGCAGTAATGTGCTTCGAGATTTTTTGAACAATCTGTTGTTTATGTGTGTTTCGTTATTACGTATAACTTTTTGTATTAGCACATCTCATATTGAAGTATGGAATACTTTTTAACCATATGCTAAAATACTATTTATTAAGGCTGCGTAAAATAGACACAATAAAGAAACTAAATGTAAGTATCTTGTGTACGATGTACTGTTTATTTATTTAAAGTTGATGTATTTTCAAGAACTGTTATTTGTTTTATCCTCCTCCAAGCGGCATGTATTCTAATAGAGATTTCATAGGGCGTGTTCAAAAGTGAAACACAACGCGTCTACGTAATGGTAAACGATCTATAACGAGTGTTGCGCCGAAATGACTAACGAGCCCCCTCATTTCTCCCTACGGTGCAACCTGATACTTCTATTACCTAGTGTGAAGTTCTACATCGGCTGCAGCAGGATTGAAATTGTGTGATTACTTTATAATACTCCGAAATCAAAATGTTTGTATTTATGGAAATATTGCGTAGAGTTCTGAAACAAAGAAATAGGGTGTGCAAGTAGTGTATTTGCAATGAAATTTAAATACATTTTAAACTTTTAATCGTTAAATATTTAAATTTATTATTTTGCTTACAAAAATTAGTCAATGGTCAGCTGATCGGAACTTGGTTCAGGCTAGGCAATTTTCGCCTTCAGATGGATCTGATAAAGGTACGCAATATTTCTATACCCAATTGCATGCAGCAATTTTCAACTAGGGTATAAAATAACTAATTAAGATGTTGTTCTGCATGTAGCGTCTAATTAAATTATTATCAATATTCAGTCAGCAATATTAAAAATTATCCAAAATAGCATATTCAATATACCTTATTTTAATTGTTTCCCTAACTCCTGCGCGGAATACAACCACTATTGCTTTCCACGGCGCAACCTCGCGTTCGATTCCCGCCCGAGGGAAATTATAGCTGTGAGCTTTTCATACAAACATCCCGGTATCTATTGCTGAGTGACGATGCAAAAGCCCACCCTAAGGCCAGAATATACGATGGAGGAATGTCTTCGGGCGAACCCCGTATCCCATGACCGAGAGGCTACGTCACCGCTGGCCGGCCAAGGCCCGTAACTCACAGCATTTAGGAATGTGTGCGCCTCTCCCATATTCTCAATAAACATATTTTGAATTTCTGGAGTGGAAATGAGAGAGCAATGCGTTTCTTTGCTGAAAATATGATCAAGAACTAGTTCTTCAGGAGTTTTCACACTATCTTTTCGTCTTTTTTCGTCAGAGCAACTGCTTAAAGTACGTTCTGACGCGTTCCAAGTTTGTAATTCGAAAGTAACGGAATTTTTTCGCTCAAATCAGATATTTAAAACTTTATAACATAAACAAATGAATAATTAAAACATCAGCTACTGGTGTGCAGATATGTTTGATAGTGTATATCCTGTATAAGTATGAATGTAAGGGAAGAAGGAACAAAATGTGGAAGGAATGATCGTGCGCGGCACGTTTGCGCTTGACATTGATCGGAGAATCCACGGAAAACTATCAGCAGCGCAGCCTCCTGCTAGAATTCTCCTCCAGACAGTGGTTGAATTCGACCCTGCAATGTAACGAGAGACAAACATGATCGAACCCTAGAACTTCCCGGTCAACGATACTCCAGAGGCAGTAATACTTTGCAGATGATCAGAGCAGTAATCAGCTTCAACCACTGTAGCATTCTTTTCATGGATGAGTTCGCGAAAACATTTGTCAGACTCCGCATCGCTGTAATTCGCGCGTGGCCTTTTGTAATCCCACCTCCGCACTCGCGCTCTTTGGTCGACCTTCGCCGCTATCGACTACCGAGGCAGCGCCATTCTTGTTTGCTTTTAATCTTGGCAATTGCCCATTTGTTCCGAGAGCACGGGTTCGATTCTCGACCGCGAAAGCGGAGAAGACAAATGGCTTGTCAGGCCGAGGCCGAGTAACACTTCAATATAAAGAGCAACACTGGTGTCACTGGGAGTTTAACAATTGTTTGTGCAGCCGTCGGGCGGGCAGGTCCCCCCAGTGGCAGAGATGGGGACGTTCCGCGGCTCTTCGGATATTGACCGCCAGCAGCTGCTTCTGTCGTGCCCATTTAAACTGTCGGAATACATATGACAGCTCCATGCGGGCGACGGTCCAATAATTTAAACAAACGAAAATGTCTCCTCCAAAAGGAATCTTTTCTCAAGGTCCGTTCAATGCGGTTTTTACGTAATGCTATTCACTCTTACAGAATTTTAAATATGTAATTATTAATAATGAAATAGCTCCTGAATAGACGACCATCTCGATGGTGGTCTATTGAGCAATATCTAGAATTCCTTAGCCTCTTTTAAACGAACTTCTTTTAAACAAGAATTTCTAGACTGTTCGTAATGAAAAATACCCCGAGGAACGATAGAGAAGGCCAACTCTCGATGTTCTAACTGAAAGATCTTGTTTTTTTGCAACATAGGCTTCATCGTTGTTCGATTCCACTTTTCGTTTCTTGAAACATTTATTTTCTAGTTGATTTCTTCAGTGCTGCTGCTGCCGCCGCGACACGAGTTCGCGAACACTAGCCAGATCATGTACACAGGCAGGTTTCAGAAATGTCATTTTGTTTGTGTACAAAAAATAGACGTATAAAAAATTGTCACGTGGTACGTCAGTATTTTTAATCTCAATGTTCAAAGACTACGTATTTTACTCTACTGGCTGTCTTGTGAATTATCTATAAGAAAGCATTATTACAAAGAAATTATACAATTGGCAAAACATATTTCTTCTCTTAATTAAAAAATGATGAGTTTTAGATGCCTCATGACACAACAATTTGTGGACTCAGCTAATTCACGTAAGGAATGTAACTTGGCGAACCAATGTAGCTCGTGGTGCTGAACAGCACATACTTTCTCGCATTATATCTCAATTTGTAATTTTTGGAAATTCAGAAAGTCCGAAGAGAATGACGCTTTCAACATTCTTTTAAACGATCCATGGAAATCTGTATTTTATCGGAAGAAAAAATTTAAAAAGAGAATTTGGAGCGGTTTGGGGGAAATATTTTTTTATATATTGCATTAAGGTCAAGCCACAATTATGCGAAAACTATTCGTTTCTTCAAAAGGTTGTACATGATCTTTTTTAAAGTATGATTGGTTAGAAAATGTTTTGTTTAAGACAAAAAAATATATCTTCAATATTTTAGTTTTGACACGTCAACTAGAGGCATTTTTTGCAATGTTCCACAATACAGAGAGTTCGCCGGAAATGAGTCTAGCACCGCTTCCTTTACCGTCGTTTAACACATACAAAGAGAAAAACATTCTGTCATTTCAGAAGAACTGCTACAATTGAATAATGAACAAAGTAATGTTTTTCAACATCGGGGACAGTTTAAAATGAATATGAGTGAAATGTCAGTTCAAGCATATAGAACCAGTTCTTTGGATACATATTCTAATAATGCTGGGACGTTTTTAACAAGCGGAAAGACTTATTTCCGTTCGAGTCCGAAATCGCATAGAATATAAAATATAAAATACATTTGTGCATATTTGTAAACATTTTGCTCGTTTTTGACCATCTATGCTGCATAGTAGAGGCACCCAATTGAACTACATATTCACAAATGTAATAGACGGTCCAAGCAGATCTCATTTTGAGGATAATGGTTTCACAGACGTAACTTGATTACCCGCGAAAATCGGGTTTCGCGGATCTAGGACACACTGTTTCCTAGTTATGACCGATGGAGTAGTAGCGAGGATTGCATCATATGTCGCGTCCGCTGCGAGGGGCGAGGAACCCAACCCCGGGTTTCGGAGCGTCCGCAGGTCGCGTGGAGGAATGGCGCAAGTTTCTGGAAGTTTCCGCTCTGCCGTCTGCCAGGTACAAGTGCGCGGGCCTCGCGGTCGGCGGGCTACGTTGAGTCTCAGCTGTGAAAGTGTGCATCGCTGTGAGCAGGCAATGGAGCAGTTCAACAGAAGCGAACAGTGTGAAAAACACCACATGAACATAAACTCAAGGGCTGTGATATAAATATACAATTGTCACTATGTTGGACAGGTTTGCGCTCGGAAGTATGTTCCTCAGACGTAAAGAACACCAAGATGTGACCTTGTTACGGGGTAACAAATGTATTTTAATAAATAAATTTGTTCATAGAATTGTTACCCCGACCGGGACTTGAACCCGGGTGTCCTGGTTTATGCCCACTAAGCTACCGAGACAGAATGGCAACATTTGTATATCATAACAGCTCATATCACATTAGACCTGAGAACCTGTTCAATTAGTTGTGAGGATAGCACAAGGCAGAGGTAGCAAAGATCGTGCGCGACCCAAGGCTGTTTTGTTAAGGTACTGCTCCGGCATTCGGCTGTTGTTGATCGGAGAAACTACAGTAAACTAACGATCAGAGCAGATGGGCTCTAGAATTCTACAGACAGCGAGTGAATTCTACCTCGCTGACAAGCTAGTGTCGAAAATCTTATCACTGCCGGAACTCGAACCTAGAACCTCCCGGTGAGAGGCTCTGCAGTTACATCAGTTGATGCAATGAGCCATGTATTCTGGTACCTGGTTGGGGAAAACTACCGACGATCTCACCATCTAGCCGGGAAAGGCACCGCCATCTCCCGAAGGAAAACATGCCCTACACTTACAGGACTACTGACCTTAGCAGTTGACACGCCCATAATCGCCAATCAAGCAACTAGGGAATTTAAAACATCATGAATTTTTATTCTTAAAGTTTCTAAAGTCATTCCTTCATGATAATTTTGTTCTATCTTTGGGAGAAAAGTAAATTCACAAATCTTTCGGCTGTTGATTTGGTGAGCCCCTTCGTGCATTTGCTTCGTGCAAAGAAAATAAAACAAAGAATACAAGTGCAGTGGAAGAAATCAACTAACACCACCAGATCTTTACCTATTTAACTAACAGGATAGAGTACAATATATGCACATTCACAAAAATGTATGATAGACCTACGTATAGTAACATTGTAACTCGGGTAAAATTCTCTGTTTTTATCAAAATGTCTTCCTGTACGTCTTAATTTATTCTATTAGAGAATCCGTGCCGCCGCCGGAGCGATGTCTCAGATCTATTCCCCCGCCCGTTCAGCCGAGAAGAGATGTTGTGCCATCGCTGCACCTTCATTTTCGGCCACAGACTTCCAACTTGCCTAGACTCGAGACTAATATCTTACTCAATGTCGCTCTCTGGAGCAAACTCGACAGCTCCCCTGCAAGCCCCACCCATCTCGCGACATCCCTCGCAGGCGAGGCTTCATAATTCAGTTTCGCCAACTTCCGCGTTTTGTGTGAGTTTCCTGAATGAAATGCACGTCATGCGGAGTTTCGGTTACCAAGAATAGGGACTCCGATTAGTTATAGCACTGCTCCTACCCATCATTTAGTAACTGCTGCCAAGGTGTAATAGTTATTATTTTAGTATTATTGTTATTATTATTATTGTTGTTATTATTATTTATCACGATTAAAAAGTGATGGATCTGCGTTGGAAGTTAGGGAGGAGAGCATCTTTTTTTAATATTCAGAAACAAAGAACCTTCTCAGGTTTTGCTCTCAGAATTCTCTGGGAACGTGACAAAAAACACGATCAAATCTTATTTGATTTATCTAACGTCAAAAACAGTAACAACTTTATGTGACATATGGGGGAGATAAATATCCTGCGCAGGTTTTCTGGAATTCATCTCGATTGAGATGGGGACAGCTAATTTATTATTACTTCTTCCATATTTAAACTTTTTAAAAAATGAATAACCATATATAATATTAACAATCCGTTAGAAAATAATAAACAAAATGTAAGTTGTAAATGCAAAATGATTAATATTGTTTTACAGAAAATTCGTTACCTCATAATAATCTCCAAATTCCTATTATTATCTTCCACGAGCGTTTTGTAGAGCCAAGGAACCAAAGACGAGCTCTGCGTATTGACGTTTGTGCATTTACATGAGATATTATATTGATTTTACCTTCTCAGAATTCATCTTATATGCTGTTGAAAATATTTTTGAATTAAGTCTTGCATCTAACTACACTCCATTTTATCTGACTTCGCATTTCCATACCTCCAACAAAGCATGGAATATATTACTTGACTTTTTTAGAAGCTCTAAAGATGACTCTGATAAAAATTAGTAATAGCTTTTTTAAATCCACTGTTGCCTATAACGTTTATTGTGTGTAGTGTTTATTAAGCCACTGTTGCTTTTATAAATCCACTAGAGATTTAAACATAATTTTCTGTGAGAGTCTCGCGAAAATGGACAGTTTCTTAATTTAATTAATTCTTTCAATTTAGTGAATATCAATTGGGTATACAAGTAGTACATTTAAATTTCAATTTAGTCAGTAGTGAATGTGCCTACATGAAATTCTAAAAAATGCAATAGGTTAAATCACTGTTAACAAAACCACAACTACTTATAGAATTATAACGAACGATCAATATTACAGTGACCGCGGCGCACAAGTGTAGACAAGTGCTAGTAACTCGAACACCGACATATTAAACAATACACGCGTGCGTACATTGTTTACTAAACCAAAAATAATAGTTATTAACGTCATTAGGTCGATAAACACCATATAATAGACTCGGTTGAAATTTGTAAACCGAGGCCATAGCCGAAATTTTTAACCAATCAAGTCTGTTATTTGTGATACCGGCCGTGTGTTGTTCAATACTTTTTGTAATAACATTTTCTTATAAGAAAAAAATAATATAAAACTTTGCTTTGCAACACCATCTTCCATTTCAAATCGATACGACCATTGCTTCAGACGCGAGGCACCAGAAGGCCAAGATTTTATTCTATGAACATATTAGTAATTTTTTACTGGAAACAAATGACTAAAACAAACCTATTGTAATTTTTGGTATTTTAGTGCACGGAGTGGTAGTTACATTGAATTATACAAAAACAAAAAATAGAATGTAATACCTAAAAACGGACTTCCATTGAATACATATGATTTGTATAAAAAATATACTAACCTACTTGATTAACCCAAGGAATTGGAACATAAAAACAAATGAACTTTTTACTTTTTTTTCGAAACATCAAAACCTACCACCTGATTTCCATATCTCCTTCCGAAAATACAAATGCTTTTTAAGGAAAGTACTAGCACAGGCAAGAATAATGGAAATCGTCAGGATAATATGAACGCTAATATCAAAACAAAAGCAATGTGGAATATCGTTGAAAATACCACCATATTGTGAATGTTGGTTTAAAGGATAATGACAGAGAAGTAAGCAATCCGTTAAAAGTCTCTTCATCAAAAATTTTTCGAGAATTTTGGTTCATTCACGAAGGGACTAAAGCTACAAAATTCAAATTCATACATCTCCCCCCCCCCAAAAAAAAATCGAGACAATGTTTGCTTGGTTTATTAAACACTTGGGAACGTTTCATTATCCTTCCTTTGACTTACATTTTCAATGCTTTTTTCAGGCATCTTTAGGAATTTTGAACAAAAAAATATCATTACAACATTAAAGTAAAGAGATAAATAAATGCCTATACCAGCCCGCGCAAACGCGTTATACATAGTCATGCTCGCCTTCCTTTTTCACGGGCTGATATACATATTTATTTAATTCTTTAATTTAATTTAATTTAATTTAATTTAATTTAAGTCTTTAATTTACTGTTGTAATGATATTTTGTTGTTCAAAATGCCTGAAAATTGGGAAAAATTCATATCCCCGAAACGTCGCTCAGCATGTAAACGAAAAATAAAACAATATTTAATTTGATTCTGTGATTTTATTCAACTTTTCTGTTTATAAATTGGAGTGTAAAAGTGAACTCTGTGGCCAAACCCGTATAATGTCTATTTCTAGAGATATATGTAGCTTCATTGTACGCACGTTTTGCCTGGCTCTCCTTGTGGTACGAGTGTAGTATGGAATATAGTAAAAAAAATCGACCAAATCAACTGTTGTTTAAAAAGATAATGATAGAAATGTGAACGATCAGGCAACAGTGGCTAGAGAGATTACCCAATACTATGTGAGAATTTCTGCCTATCTCGCTAAGAGTCTTAAGTCAGAAAATTCACATCAGACGGTTCCTAAAGTTTTAGTCACGATGTTTGTTTTCGGCCAGTTTAGATGAATTTCCGTATTGTTTGTTCTTCTGCTCGCACCATTATACACCCGTTAACTCACATGTTTAATGTATCCTTAGGAGTTTTCCTAGATATTTTTAAAATAGCTAAGATTAAGTTGATTTTCAAAAAAGCAACCAAAATGAAATTCAAAATTATCGGCAAATTTCTCTTTTGTCGGGTTTTTCAAAAAATATTAGCCTTTTTTACGCACGAATGGGAACCTTTCCTAGTAAACACGACAAAAAATCTAAGTAATATTAATTTTAACAACGACATTTAGTTATTATTTACCATTTCGATTATATAATTCCAAAGAGCCTGTAACAAGTATTGTACTTCAGCTTCTGGGTCTGTCCCCCATTTCGATCAGGTTTTCGTCCAGTTTCCTTGATCATTGAGCAAGCTTAAATTAATGGAAGAATATATAAAAGTTATTTAAAATAAACTGAATGTTAAGAAGCATTGAAAACTTTAATGTATCCACTGTGATGTTCAATGTAACTAGTTCCAGAAGAAAGTTTCTGTGGAAATATTTATGGCTATGGAAAACATCCGTTGCCCTTCTTGTTTCTCTGTTAAAAAAAAGGCTTTGCTCAGTCTAGCTAATGCGTTCGTAGAGGTAATAGTGGCGTTTACACTTTGCTAATGTGGCAAAAAGTTGGAATGTGTCTCATGCATTATTCGTTATGATAATCTTTACAACCACTTTTTCACGCCGAAATTACGTCGTACTGGATTGTTTGTAAGTTTACTTATTGTTCCCGTATGAGGGAGTTTGTGAATGAACTAGGGCGTTTATTGCCGAGGCAGGGTATTAAGTATGGATACACACGAAAGATATGGTGTTCATGAATTATTCCGCTTTTAAGAATGCACTCGTTGGTGTGCTAAGTGGTCGTCAGGCATTACAAGTATTAAAGATAATTTCCAAGATTACAGAGACCAATCACTATCTGTCTTAAACCGTAAACGTTAGTATTGTTTGGTATTTTGTGACGTTATATTGATATCGAAACAAAAGCATTTCAGAATTGATCAGAGCACGTTTTGTGGTTGTTAAATTTTTCTTATGAATTTTATACCGTAGGTTCTCCAGATTTTAGACTGTACATAGCAACTAAAAGCAGGAGCGAATCTGACAGTTGTGTTCATCATAAGGCTATTAATGTTTGTAGTACATAGTAGGAAAAATTATTTCCAATTTAGATAAATTACGGAAAGTTACGAATAACGCTACGTGATCAGATAGGATGCATAAAAATATTCAAAGTGTCGAAGTTTTGGAATTTATAATTCCATTTTCAGGGCTGTGATTTGCAAACCAGAAACAACACTATTCATACTTAATGAAAAGAAAAACAATAAAAATACAAAATTATTTACAAATTGCAATAATAATGTACTAATTATATAACCAATTCATTTAATGTTTAAGTGTATTTTAATGATATTTTTACATTTTATACTATATTAAATATCGAAAAATTGTCTCCTCCCCTGAAGAACGGGAGAATCAGAAGAAGATATAAAGAAAAATGTAAGAGGAGGAAAGAGGAAAAAAGAGGAGAAAGAGAACGTATGAGGTGAAAAACGAACGGAAGAGGAGAAACCTATGCGATGGGTTAAGTACCTACTATACTCCGTTCGCAATATAGCTAGTTCATGTCGCTACGCTACATTGTCATTTTCTCACATCGCACGCTACGTTGCATTGTGTCTGTTAATCCTATATATGTATAATGTACTATTTGTACAATGTACGGTACATTTTTTCGGATAATCCTAATACTCCCGAATCCGAACAGAACAAAAAAGTTATTTAAAAACTGCGTGGCGTACTTTGGATAGAAGTTAAATGGGTTTTTGCAAAAAAAAAAAGTGG
Organism: Gryllus bimaculatus; assembly: GCA_017312745.1. Lineage (NCBI taxonomy): Eukaryota > Metazoa > Arthropoda > Insecta > Orthoptera > Gryllidae > Gryllus > Gryllus bimaculatus. Next base: position 1,049,895 of record BOPP01000272.1, read on the forward strand.
CTTGTGTAGTGCGTTGGACCAACCCAATGGTGTTTTACCTTAATCACGTAGGCCGAAGGCCGGAGCTTTACTATGTCGTTGGACATGGCTAGCGAAGCATCTCTGCCCCTTTAAAATTTGACAATAGACATGACATCATTCCGCTCGCGTTGTGTCCACCTTGTTGTTGCGGAAGTGAATTGATCCTGTATCGTCCGTAACGTTCATAACGATTTAAGTTCTTAATTTTTTATTGAAGGTGTCACGGTTTAGTTTCCAATGAGTTGCCTTCAAATTCTAGACAAAAATGAATGTGGATGTACTGCAAATGATGAGCGTATTTCGCAAGTTGAATTGTGGAAGTTACGCTTTACAATACGTTTTTAAATCTCCATGTTTTTCAGTAACTTAATGAAATTTATCTCTCGTATACCGTTGAAACTTTGATTAAAGAATTACTATTGATCGGCTTTCGTGTTGCATGCTGATAATGCCGTGCCAATTTATTTCGTGTGCTTTTAACTTTAACTGTTCCGAGACTTTAGGAATTAATTCTGTTTTATCACGTAACTACATACGTGATAAAGAAACATATGATAACTTCTCCCTCGCTTTGTTTCCCTTAACTTCTATTATATTTCGACACCAATATAGAAATATATTGAATGGATTTAAGTTGTATTGGAATGTTTGACGGGTATTCCTGACCCAGAGACACAACAAACATGGGTAAAGCCAGCCTGAATAGCCGAGGTCGGTGAGGTTGAATGCTGCCTCTGCTCGGAGCGGCTGGACTTCGAATCCCGCCTCGAGCATGGATGTTTGTATGTATTTGTGTTCTCTTTACGTGTTGTTCCACTGTGGTCGCTATATGTCAAAGTTGTTAAAAAGCGACCTAAAACAAACAAAATCCTATAAATATCCGCATGTTTGCAAAATATTGTGCATTTATTTGCAAATTATTTTTGCGTATTCAAATAATCGATAATGCTCTGATTTTTGAGTTCAAGATGGAAATCCTATTTGCAAACCTGTTCGTGTATTCTGTTGTCACGGGATATGGGCAGAGAGATGGGATATGATTTATAGGAACTTAAGAAAACGTATAGAGATCGTACTTCTCGCCCATACGTCACAGTTTTAATATGTTTTTGACGTTCATTAAATAAATAAACCATATGTCGAAAATGATTCAACTGTAACGCCTTTGCCTGTATTTTTATTCGCTGCGGTACAGTTTCGATTCTCGCGGAAATAATTATTAGTAAGAGTTTTTGATCGATTCAATAATTAACACAAAGCGTCGTCTTGCAACAAATAGCATATAACGAGGGGCAACAAAATAGACCTGCGAAAAATCAATTGGTCTTTATACAATGATTATAAATGACGGCAGACGATGTTACAATACTAATTGTAATATATGATTTACTCTAATAATGCAACCCAGTCTTTGAAATTTATCCGCTTTTAAAACTTTTAAAATTGTTATTTTATTTTCAAGTTGCGCTTACAGTGCTGGATAAATTTTGGTTTATTTTCGCTTAACAGATTTTGGACCCAGATTTAAAAACGTAAGCCCCGTAAAGCCATCTGGATTATCACTCACAAGCCTTGTATTTCTTCTAAAGCAATCTGTAATCGGGTACGAGGAGGTATGGCGCAAATGATTCAACACTAACACTTTTGCCTGCGGCGTCTCTATGCAGAGCTCAGAGTTTCAATCGTCGCGGAAACAATTCGTCCGTCACAGAATTCGGCGATTAATCCCAGATTAATGCAAATCGACGCTCCGAAGCCACTAGCTGGCAAAGGCCCGCGCCAAAACAAAACTGGATGAATCGCTCGTGCTCCATTGGTGTTGATGTAATGCTTATAAATGACGGCGGGGTATTAGAGTGAAACCCGTGTGTCGACGCGTGCGCGGCTTGAGCAGCGGCGTGCGGGCCACCGCTCAGTCACGCGTGACGCGCGACCGTTTTGTCAGCGTCCAGTTGCCCAACCCGCATCAACGACCTGATACGAGCAGCAGCAGCGGCGGCGGCGGCGGCGGCGGGGGCGGCGACGGGATATCCGGCAGCAGCGGTGAGAAAGCGAGGGAACGAAAAAGTTTCTCACCGCGAAAGGAAAAATGCGTCGTAGTATTTACATAGGTTTCCTTTCGGACTTATTTATACAGTCGAAAAAAGAATGGCCGGGGGAAGAGTATTCTTGCGACTTTTGGTTTCCTTTTTTTACGAACAAGGTTCGTGCAAATACTTTTTTCTCGGGAGGAAAATGGCCCTGGCGTCCTGTGGTGTGGTTAGGCGCGAGATTTTATACGCATTTCGAAGGACGCTTTCTGGAGATATTTATTTTCTTAACTAATTCTTACCATTTGAAGTAACAGTCGCGTACATGACATGATTCTTTCCTCGGGTTAATGAATATTTTTAAATAATGTATTTGTCAAAGATTTGCAAATTGTTTGCTTGGTGAAAGTAGTTTGAACTTCGTTTGATTTTTCTTAAGTTTTCGTCGGGATCGCAATCTCTTGAGGCAGTCGGTTGAGGCATTAGTTTTTGTTTTTCGACCACCATTCTAAAGTACTCGAAGAGACTAATACAGTGATATTAGTATGAATAATTTTAGAAAAGTGCAGAAAAATTGGTTCAAGTTGTACAATTCCTCAGAAGTCACATTCTCCGCAACGGCTTTTCGAAGCCGGAAGCCGGCGTCAGTATCTGAATTGCTTCACTATGCTAGTCACGGAAGTTAAACCACTGAACGGGTTCCTGGATGAGTGACTACCTGGGGAATTAATCATATACCAATATTACATTCTAACAAATAAAACTGTTTTCAAATAAGCGATATATTTGTTCGCTTGCTGATTGTTTTAAATGATTGTTCAATTTTTTTATAGCATAGGGACACCAATCTTTTTTTTTTACATTTCTCTCTCATATTCTTATTACCCGAAAAATTAGTTTGTCTTGCTACAAGCCAATACAAATCAAGTGAAGGTGCATATAAGAGACAAACGCAAGGAAGAATTACAAATAGATACCCATATTGACAATCCGAAGATTCTATTTTGATTTCCACTTCAGAACGGAGCGCTAGCAAAGGACAGAAGACAGGAAAATCGTTGCGAAAGGCACGGAAAACATGACTTCGGGGAAAAGTAGAACCCATTTTCTTCTGCAGTTTCTTTCCGAATATTAAGAATGCTGTTCCAGTCTATTCGTTTCTTCGAGTGCTGTAGAACAGTGATGCAACAATATCTGAAACATTAAAAAGGTTCAGAAAGTTCAATCCAAACCCAAAATTGAACCCAACTATCAATATTGAATCGAACAGAATATTGAACCCTATCTCCCTCAACAGATCATTTAAAAAATTTCAGAATTTCATTGAGAAGAATATCATCTTTCAGTGACTGTGTTGACTGGACTGTTGAGATAGGCCCCATTTTACACCTTTCCGTTGCGTCATGGGTATGACGGAAAGCGTCACCAGACAATGACTGCAATTGACAATTCAACATGCTTACATCGTCCAAACTGGTGCTTGAACGTAAGCTGATTGTTTATACACTGAAAATTTTCAAAGAATATTTTTGAATTTGTATTTTAATTGAGGAAGCAATCGGAAGTTATTTTAATAATTTCGTAATTTGGATATCACTAGTGTACAAACAAAGTGGCTCATTCAAAATATACCCTTACATAACATAGCAAGTAATGTCGGATACACACAACAGATGGACATTCTATTAATGTAGCAGATTATTATTATTATTATTATTATTATTATTATTATTATTATTATTATTATTATTATTATTATTATTATGTATTATTTATTATGTGTCGTGTGGCCCGGAGAGCTGCTGACTACGTTGTTGAGAATGTACAAATCCGCGCGCTCGAGCACGTCTACAGGCGAATCGCTTTTAACGCAGGCGGTTCGCGAGGCGAAATGGCGGCGGGGGCGGGCGGGGGCGGCGGAGGCAAAAATAAACCGAAGGCCCGGCCGTAACCGGGCGCCGGAGCCACGCGCTACGCCGCGCCGGTTGGCCGTGCATCAGGGCCCGTCGGTGGACACGCCGGACTTCCAGCGCTCTATAGGCGGGCCCCCGCCGCCCGGTGCCTTGAGTAGAAATCTGATAGCGCAAGTCACTGGAATCGGATGGAGAGCCCCTTCGGAGCGGAATCTGGAGACCGCCGAGCGTCCGGGCGCGTGTGAGCGGGAGGGTGGCCATGGCGGGATGGCCAAGGGGTCGAATGGTGAGGGTGAAGGGATGGATTGTGAGTGGCAGGATTGGCTATGTGGCGGTGACAGGATGGCGTGAGGTTGGCAGGGCGGAGCTGGGGGTATGGGATTGAGGGAGGTGTTGGGACTGACGAGGCGTGTGGGTGCAGGGCGTGGAAATGTGGGGGAGGCAGGGCATAGGGCATGGAGGGTGGGTGTTGGAGTGTGGGAAGAGTCAGGGGTGCCTGTAGGTAGGTGAGTTTGTTTATAAAGTTGAAGCAGAGGTTTGGAAGCTCTTGCGGACCCTGTTTTCTAAGGTAAACTTTTTGGGAACCTCTTCAGAATATAAATATAATTACGGATTTGGCGAGCATTTAAATCAATTAAAAAGGTAGGATTTGTTTTAGTTCTTTTATGATTCGCAAAAATTGTATTGATATTCATTCTATATCTTACGCATATAATACGCTCTTATGAATGCATTAGCAAAGGTCTGACGAGGTCTCTCTGTGGCTGTCCGACGCCTCGAATGATGACAACTCTTAAATCTTCCTTCTACCGGAAAAATTGTGTTACATTAGCCTGATGTACACATTTCAATAACATTAAAATGACGTCCGCCTAAGTTCATCTTCATAACCCCTCACAGACGGTAGATGGCAGCACTAACAATGGAGGGCATATAAAGGCTGAACACTGGAAGCAATGCAGTAGTTGTCGCAATGCAGAAACGGAGCGAATTATCGGACGTCCAAAAGGGCATAATCATTGGCTTTCGGTCCAAGGACGGAAGACTTTCCGAAACGGCCAAGTTTGTAAGGCCTGCCGTCATGATTAAAATTTAGCGTGCATGGCCAAATGGACACAAACTGGCGCCGAGGAAACTGTGGCACCTCACGGGCCATAGACGACAGGGGAGAACGACGTCTGTGAAGGTACGGGCGAATAGATATAAAACTGTAGAGCAACTGATCACCCAGATAAACCATGGGGTTACTAACAGTTCAGCGAACTCAGCAACCATTCAGCGAACGTTGGTGACTATGGGCCTCGCAGCAGGCGCCGTGTTCGTGCATACATGCCGACTGCTGTTCATCGGCGTCGAAGGCTGGAATTTGCATGCCAATACTGCAATTGGACGTCTCCTGAGTGGCGGTAGTTGGCCTTTTCCGATGAATAACGGTATCTGCCCCATTGGACAGATCGTCGTTGGCATATACGGCGTGAAACTACAGAACGAAAACATCCTGTAACAATCGCCGGACAGGTCCATATTGGTGGAAGGAGCATGATGGTGTGGGGAAAGTTTTCGTGGCCTTTCCTGGGTGATTTCGTCATTCTGGAAGGCATTATGGATCAACAGAAGTATGCATCCATCCTTGGGAACCATGTCCACCACAATATGCAGATCATTTCTCCCAGAAAGACGGCATATACTCACAGGACAATGCAAAATGTAGTACAGATCGCAGTTTACGTGCATGGTTCGAAAAGCACCAAGATGAGTTTACAGAACTCCCATGGCCATCAGGCTTCCCCCGATTTAAACTCTATCAAGAATCTGAGGGGACATCTCCATCGGGCTGTTTGTGCCATGGATCAGCTACCTAGAAACCTAGCGCAGCTTGCCATGGCACTGGAATCTGCATGGCTCCACATCCCTGTCGGTATCATTCAGAACCTAATTGGCGCCGCAGTTCAGCGTCAACGCTTCCTGTAGTCTACTGGCTCATCTGGCTTGCAGGACAATTTTGGTGTCCTATTCAATTTCATATTAAAAATACATTTTAAAAACATTGAAGTTGCCTGGTTCGTCAATCCTAAGAAACAGAGTTGCATGAAAAAATATCAAGTGACATTCTTATAAAATTCGCGTTTCCTTGATTAGTAGATTTAACTTCAATAAAATGTACCATGTTGTGACAATTCACGTTGAGCAGGGAAGGCAGCCATTACCATTTATACGCGTAACAATTGCCACAATTACCATTTATTCTGTATAGTCTGCTTAGCTAGAGATTGTATACTTATCCATTGCGTCATGGTTTATGATTGTATAATTTACAAGTGTATTATTTACGTATATAATTGTTCTGAAAATAACACGTTGCTAAGGTACGCCTTTGAAGTTTATCTAGCTGTGACAAGCTGCGAGCTTCGGACGGCTCACAGCGGACTCAAACTGGCGCCCAGAGGATGTGTTGGTCTGGCGTTGACCTATCGTTTGTGCTAGTGTGTGGGCCAAGGACGCCCCCTTTGGGATCCGAGCTCCGCAGTGCCCGGGCTCACCAAGACGGCGTGTCTGTTCGACCCGACCTGGAGCTATAAGCTAGCGCACTCTCGTTCCGGCTCAATCAACTATGGGAACATTGCGATTCTCTACAAGTTGTTGGCAGTTACTGAGTTCCAAACATGGTGTGGCCAAAAAAGAAATAACTTAGTCAAGCAAATATACTGTAAGCAAGTAAGAACATTTATATCTTTTACTCAATATTCACTTGTTCATGTAATTTATCAAATATCTCTTACGTAATAAAAGCGTTACCAACTCATTACATTTTTATAGCGTCTTCTTCTTTTATTGCGTCTGACGCTTCTTTCTGAATCGAAACGGCCTTTTCTACTCTGGTCGTGGGTAGGGACAGTTGGTGGGGTGTCGCCTCGTCTTCCTTTGCTGTTGTGTTCTTCGGAATATGTGAGATATGATCCTGAATGTTACATTCGCATTTTAAATGGTGTGTCAATGTAAAAATGGTACGATGCATCCGACTTTTGTCAAAGTTGGGAATTTGTGGTGATTGCATACAAGATGGATATCATTATATTTGTATGGCTGCTGGTAGGACTATTTATTAATATCGGCCTTGTTGCTTGAAATATTCTTGTTCAGTACCTAGTTCTTGTCTTACATCTAATTTTCCCCAAAGCTGGGTAGTTTCCCAAAGTTAAATTCTCGCACGAATTATTAAGATACGTGGAAAACCATTACCACCTTGTTTCACCGCAAAGATTCCCGACGCGTATTTTGAACTCTCGAAAAGCCGCGCCTGCCCCTGCTGCGGGGAGCGCGACGAAGGGGCGCCCGCCGCGCCCTCGCATGCGCCCGAACGCACTCGAAATAGCCGGCCCGCCCCCCGCGCCGCCACGCGTCGCTCCGCCCGCCTCATCGCAGCTGCGCGCGCCCGCAGGCCATCGCCCGCCCCGCCCCCGCCACCCCGGCCCACTCCGCCCCGCCCCACTCCGCCCCGCACCACTCTCGCAGTTGCTCCGCGTCGTCGCAGGTGCGGCATTAGCGCTTGTCGTCGTCTCCGGCTGCCCCTCACGCAAGTTCATCAGTATTTTGACATCGTCATCGTACTCGTCGAGTCATCAATATTCGTCACCCGATATATCATCAGGTCGTCGTCATCGAAGATTTCGCGTCGTCTCATCATCCAGATCTTTGTTTTCTTAATCAGAGCCGTTGTCGTCGACGTCAAAAGGTCATGGTCGTTATATAAGTTATCTATGTCAAGAAGGTTGTAATCGACGCCGTCGAGGTCGTCATCACCGTCAGAATTCTCGTAGTTATGGTAATCTTTATTTCTTACACCAGCAAGTAGAAAGAAACACACGAAAGTAACACGAAAGTAGCAAGTGTTACGCAAGTCGTTGGAAGGGGCAGAGTTTCATTGACCAGAGGCAGAGGGAAGGAACTGAAGAAGGCAAATATGAAAAACCTAATCTTTACGTCGCCCACTCGGGTAAGTAGAGAGGTTGTGTAGATCAGGAATATTTCCCACTGTGTGCGCACGCGTGCGTTGGGAGCGTGCGCCTAGTCGAGGAGCGGTTCCATTGCTCCCGCCTTCAGTTTTACGGCTCGCGCTCGCTTCCCCCTCCCATCCCCCTCCCCTCCCACTCCCCCTCCACACTTCTCTCCCCGAGCAGCTCTCGCAGCGGCCAAGTCGTAAACAAGTAACGACGTGCGAATGGCGGTTACGGAATTCGCTTTGTGCTTCTTGGACAACTACACTGGAATATTTTGCAGGGTTTTCGGAAAGTCTCTAGTTTGATGTTAACGCAAGAGAATGGTGAGGAAGTGCGTAGAAAATGATTCCGATTTTTTAAAGTCGCCAGAATCCGCCATGCCAAATTAGTTGAACTGTGATTCGGAGATGCATATGGACTCTTAGGCGTGGCAATGATAAAAATGACGTGAGAGAAGGGGTATTGCGGAATTTCAAATACTACGTTCTCAGTTAACAGAACCAGCCAAACAATTCATCAATACGTATACATTATCCAAAAAATAACGTAACATTTAATACCCATGTATAGAGCGATTCCAACTTATAAAAAAATTCATATTCAAATATTTTTGGAAATTTAAGGAATATTTAATGCATTGTCAAAGGTAATTTTATTTTGTAATATAAAAAGGTAAATTCTTGTGCATTTGCATAGAGGCCGATGTGGCCCAAGCGGCAGGTGAAGGAAGGGCCCCTTCTATTCGTCGCCGCGCAAGGAGGAGGTTGTGTGCATAACACTCCGGCTGTCTTCACCCCCAAGAAAGATCCTGGTGCTCACTTGGAAAGGAGGCTGAGTTCACCTCAGAGCCGCCCAGAATGGAAATCACCAGATAAGAATACCTACCTAGTCGGGATTCAAACCTGGGTCCTTCACGTCAGGAAGCCAGCGTCCTACCACAGTCAACGCCGCTCTTAGTTTGTAATATGCGTGTGCAATTTTTCCCACTTAAATGAATACTAACTACATAAATGGTAGTATTACTTGTCGTAGTGACAAAAAGTGTCAGAATTGGAGGTAATAATCCATTTGCAATGGTCATTTGATTGAAATAATCGATTGATTATAAACCAATAAGCTATTTTGTCCATATTCTCTATTTTTTTTCATATACAATTATTGACAATGTATGCGGGAGGTCATTGAAATCTGAGACATGAAATAAAATGTTAACTGTCAAAATATTTCGTGATCTGTTCATGTTTCGATATTTTTGCGTAAATTAAATGCTTTATTAAACGATGTATATACTGCTATTCTTTTCTTAGCTAAATGTCACTCTCATCCTGAGGAACTGATTTATATTTAACATACTCACTTTGGTAGAAACCTGAGCAACAGAGTAATCAGGTGATTAGAAATAATTTGGAATAAAAATATGTTGTCCACTCTAAATGAAACATTGAATTCAACTACAAAACGATTATTGAGGAATACTCCATAGTCTGTAAATTTTGTCTTTTTGTAAGAAAGTAAATAAGCCTTTTTTCATTAAAACCATCGAACCATTGGAAAATGAGGGCTATTTGAAAACATATTCAAATTTTTTTCTCATCGTCTTCGCTCTTCGCTTCATCTCCTTTAAGATCGTGAAGTCTCCATATCCGAAGTTGAGCAGCACTTCGCGTTTTTCACTCTTTTATCGCTCCTACGGGAAGCCTTTTTCCCCAGATGCTGACCTATTAATCACTTACTTTGACCTATTAATCATAAGTTTGATCCTACATCGTTGCTAAACTGCCTTTTCCCTGAACGATAATAAATGTTAGCATTACCTGTGGAAAGTTAGTGCTTAGGTATGCAGTTAGTAATAACTTGCAGTTCCTTAGTGGATAGAATAATTACCTCGTGGATCGGAGAATCTGAAAGTTCTGTTTTCGTGAAGACGCCACTACTAGTACAGTATATCAACGACAAGAAATGCCGAGAAGCGCTACCGATTTATCTCTATCTTTATACGCTGTTCCAGATCCGTAACATAGTAAATGACTAGTAGCCTACAGCAGGAATACTGCTGCTGAACAAAACAACATAAAATGGTTTTGCAAAACGTTACACACCTACTGCTGAACTATTGAAATATCATGGTATAACACTACAATAAAATAAATACTATAAATAACATGATGTTCACGAATACTAAAGTAACGTAATACTTGTAATATATAATATATACAGTACAACAGTACTTTGCAAGTGAAGAACACGAAATAATTTGTTGAGAGCTGTCTATTCTTTGGAACCTTGATATCATATGACAGCTGTGTTGTAAGCAGTGACGCACGGAGTATAAGAATTTGGTACTCACAGTAATAGAACAGGCGAAATAATAAGTCGGGTAGTGCATTTTTCAATTAAAATAAAACTGTTTCATTATTTTTGTGTTTTCCCCGAGCTTCTGGTTATGAAACGAAACCATTGGCACCACTCGCAAGGCTGGAGGATGCGGTTTTCTTTCAAATTCTTCGAGCGGTGGATGTTTTTCGTACCAATTCCGACTTCCTCCGTCAGTACGCGTATCTCCTTTACTCTCACATCTCTTTTCTTGGCTATCCGTGTCAAATTTTAAAGTCCCCTTAATATTTTCCCCTACGCCGCTCTCGTCTTGATTCTGTGTCCAACTGTTTCCGTCTACTCGCACATTTTCTTTCCTAAACCCTTCCTCCCCTTTCCTATTTTCTCCTGGAATAAAATTGTTTTCAAGTAAATGAAACTCCTTTTTAGCAAATCAGAACTATCTAGTCTAAATGTGTGATTACGAAGCCTGCAAATTATAAATAAAAACAATCCACGAGTTTTGAAAGTTGCTGGAGTTACGTTTATTATTGTGGTGAGAAGAATATTTGTTCAGTTTCATTACAGACGCTAATCGGCAAGCGTTCAAGAAGTGAATTACTCCCTCTTTTGCTTTTTCTAATGTACCGAAGTATTACAGGCGCGGCGGCTCCTTCTCAGAATGTAAAATTCTTTCAGGGTAGTACAGTGTAACCCTCTTGCCGCAACTGCTTACTGCTGGATATTATCCGGAACAAACGTTTATCCCAACCCAAAACGTTTCATGCTTAATGTGAATTCAAGCATGCCCCAGTCTAACAACATACAAATATCGCTGTGCATGAATGTTATGGAAGAATAATTAATTGTTCATTACGTTCTTTCATATAAAGTGGAAAAAAAGATCGTGCATGTATCTGCAGAGCGTGCCTCTATGTATGAATGAGGTCGCTGTGCAGATGAAACTAATTAGTTCGGAACTCATCCGCTCATAAACATTTAATGACGCCGAGAGGCAGAGCTAGATCGTCGGTGGGCATTGTGCGTGAAGGCACGCGACTTCCTGTTGCTAACGGCAGCGAGTCAGCCACAAGAGCTCTAATGAACTGGAGACAGACCCAGCGGCACGGCTCTTCCGTAATTGCACTTCAATGTGAAATTTCTGGGACTGGCGCCCCAGCGGACAACGACGGCTTCCTCAGTCTGAGCGCCGCGTCTACCCTCGGCCCTTCGAAGGCGCAGGGCCGAATGCGAAGTCTATTCCAGGTTCGCCTAAACTCTTTAGACGTAGACCCCTCATTTAAAACTGTTCAGTCCAGTAAATTGGTGAAAAAGAGGAAAATCCAGGAAAGAAATATAGAAGATAGTGTAACAAGATGGTAATAACGATTGAAAAAACTTTTGTATTATATTTTCACCAAACTACCATTTTACTCGAATAGTTGTCCCCCCCCCCCATAATTAGCTTTCCCGACAAACAAATAATGATGCATTGAACGTGAAATCAAACATTTTATTGAATATCCAAAATAAAGTCGTAGAAACTAGTTAATAAATAACTTGACCAATGATGCCAGCACATCACATACTTTCTCTCCTTATTTTTAAATTGTGCATTTTCCCAAAATTCAGAGAGTTAAACAAAAATGTCACCTGCGCCACTTGTATGCGTTATTTGCTTGTACGAAAGAAAGCGCGCGGTCCTCGGCCCGTTCGTCAGAGTTCTGCTCCAAAATTCACCTGGGGTTCGTCGAAGAAACCGCGAAAAACTACGTGACCGTACAACCGACCGCTACAAGTCTCCTCCAGATAGCGGCTGAACTGGACTTGTCTATCTAGCCAGTGTGAAATATCTTCCCACCGTCCAGACGTGAACCTTAGGACCTCCCAAGCTGAGGTACTGCAGTAACATCAATTGATACCCTGAGCCCCCGACGTAAGTGCCTGCGGAGGAAGAACACTTCCCGTGAGAAAACATGCTCTACACGTACGGGACTACAGGCCGTAGCAGACACTAGGTCTCCGTCGCTCTTTAACTCTCTCCCACTCATTTCCCATCTTTCTTCCTATTTGTTTTTCTCATTATTCCTCTACCTGTCCTGCTCTCTGTCTAGCGTGTTCTCCTCTGCCTGCACTCTTCTGCTCTCTTACTTCTCAGACTTCCCTCTCTGTCTCATCTGCCCCGCCCTTTTGCTCTTTGTATCGCTCACTGTATCGCTCTTCATATCCGCCTGCCTGTCTGTCTGCCAGTCGACCTGTCTGTCTGTCTGCCTGCCTGTCTGCCTGTCTGCCTGTCTGTCTGCTTGCCTGTCTGCCCTCTGTCTGCCTGTTTGTTTGTGTGTCTGCCTGCATGTTTGTTTGTCTGTCTGTCTACTTGTTTGTCTCTGTTTGTCTCTGTTTGTCTCTGCCTGTCTCCGTGTCCGTCTAAACTCTAATTCTCCCTTCCTCGCGTACCATAGCTTCCTGTCCTTCATCCTCCCTTGCCCACATCTGATCTCTCCTGCGCCCTCTCCTCGGAATCGCTCCATTGGCCGACCCGCACTCGCCGCCCCCAGCGGCCTCCCATCGGGGAGAGTGCTTTTTTAGAGTCTCCCGGAGACCCCCCGACCCCCGACGTCCGAAAGTCCATGCTAGAGAGGTCTACGAAGCCCTGACGCGCCAATTCATGGAAAGAAAAATTTGAAGCTACGAAGATTGTGGTATGCTTTGTCTTCCGTTGTGATGAATTTGTGAAGAAACACATTCGAACACTGAAGGAATTTATTCAAAGTATTAAATAAATATTACTACACTAGATGGCCGTAGCGTCACAGAACTGTTTTAAAAGTATTTTCATGTGTTGAAAATTTCTTTCATGCTTCATTTCTTTTATGCATGGCTTTGTTCATATATGTTCTTACAGTAACTGTCATTGAACTTACCAATGAATCGTAGTAGTTGTTAATGTCATACGCCCATGTTCCAAAATTCCTCACAACAAATGACTTTGTATGTTACCTCGACGCGGGATATCAACTGGTGATTATGCAATTTCAAATTATAATCGTCGTAAAAAATGTTTGCAATTATGAATAATGCGAATAGCTAGAATTTAATACAGCTGCGATTTTTACTCATTTTTGCTAATATGCACAAACATTCACATAAAAGATCACTTGTAAACTGTTGTTATGCATTATTCTCTAATTCTGATGTATGATCATTCTCAATTGGTTCACATAATTCTGTCGCAAAATCTTCTACAACCACATTTGATTCTTCCCCAAATTCTCTTAACACTTCATTATTTTTGTCCCCTAATTATTGAAGAGATTAAATTTCCATAAATTCAGTCTTAACGTGTGTTCACTTTGACTTCTGCAATTGGTCTATAAAATCTTTTTATAGGCGAATCTATATAAACATTGAAAGGTGACTGCTTTATATGTTTGTGTGAATAAGGTGTGATAGTTAAGATTAATAAGAATAAGTGTTTAGTCATATTCATGTGAAAATCGAATTTGCACACAGACTGTAAATGTGGGAAGTATAACCTAAAAACGTTCACGCTTTCCCTAGAATTACATGAGAACAGTTTTATTTCCTCCGTATTCCCTTGAAGTTCTTCAAATTTAATATGTTACCAGGCAATACTCTTCGTAGTTTTTTCAAATTTATTTTTAAAAAATACAGTAACATGGATGAAAATGATATGTAATCTGCCTTGCGATTCACGTGGTAATTCACTTGTTCACTTAGAGATGGCAATAATTAGCGTTGCCATACTCGTGAAAGAAATTTACGGCGTCTTGAAGCGATTGTGCCTCTGGGTTTTGGGGGTTTAATCTTCGTCATCTACATATTGTATATCTATTTAAGTGGCGCTGGTCTTATTCCTAGCTCACTCGCTAACATCGCAGCGTCAAAACACGTATTTGGGAATTTATTTATATCCTCTAGCCGGATGCGAGAATAAATTATCAGTTCCCCACCGCGACATCCAGACGCGTCGAAGGACATCGTATATGTCTCGAGTTGGTGGACGGGAAGTACTCTAACCGTGAGTGGGGATCACTCACACGCACGTACACTAGCAGTTACTCAAATACTTTATAGGGGTGATTATTTAATAAAATACAACAATAATAAAGTAATAATATTAATAATGATAATGTGATAGGAGAAATAATCTTCTTAAGTAGAGACTACCTTAATTAAAAACGTAGTACGTACTTAGTTCAGCTTTCAAATGTCAGTTAAGTTTAATTGTAAACATTTCATTTCAGGGACCTTAATGCAAATTATGAATCATAATTTTTTCACACACAGTTAAACTGTCAAAAATGTAATTAATATTTGAAACGTGACATGTAAAGTTAGTTTTGAATTATCTTGCACTATCAATTGATTTAACCTCATGTTTTGTGCATAAAATATTTTGAAAGTATTGCAGATAGATTGCTCTCATTTTAATCTACTAATATTATTGTAGGTCCTGCCACAGGTACTTCTATTCTCAATGAAGTTATCAGGCTACTCTTGCCTCTGCGAGAAGTGGAATACTCGTAGAAATGTATCATATTTCAAAGATAAACTGCTCTGTCGTAATAGATATCGTAAAATGTAAATACCGGTTTAATTTAAAATATTTTGGCGTTACGGGCCCGAAAGCATAAACTCAGAGTTATATATGTTATGAGCGAGGGAAGCGATGTCGGTTTACAACTCGACCGTTTGCCATTTTGTCTGTCTGTAATGTTTGATTGTTATGCTTCCACGAGCAATTGCGATGTCCAAAATTTTTCCAAATATCATTAAATACGACGTTTACGTATGTGGTTGACAAGCAATGCAAATTTAGGAGCACGTGAAATGTAAATAGTAGTTTTTCTTGTAACATACAATCATTTAATGGCTCCAAACTATTAATTAAAGATAGTGATGGCCAATTTGTCGAGGTTGCGATTGGTTACTGCATTATTTGTTGCTATGTAATGGACTTTTAATGGTGTGTGCATTATTCTTTTCGATAAATATTTAAATTTCGTTAAAATATTTTATTTCGCTTTTTATTAAAATTTCTTATTATACGCAAAATAATGTTATTTTTTTACACAAACCTCTAGCAAACATTATTGAGTTTCAGAATACTACGCCAGATATAAATGTATCTTTGATTTGAATACTTCACACAGTTTACATTCCAGATTTTTGTCTTTTATTGTACATTGTCAATGCTTCGTACTTCTCGTACTATTGATTTTTATTCTTTCCTCTGATGCGGAAAGGAGCGCGTTATATATCAACCTGGTCCGATAAATAAATCCAAACAGAACGAGCGAGAGCAAAAAGTGGGCGAGCAAGAGGACTCGGCGCCGCGCTGGGCCAGCGACGCCTCCCCCCCCCTCGGCTGCCAAAGGCTGCGAACTAAAATGTTTTAACGAAATTTTAATATTTATCGAAAAGAATAATGCACACACCATTAAAAGTCCATTACATAGCAACAAATAAGGGCTGCGCTGCCACGGCCTACACAAACCTTTCGCGACAATATCGAACACGCTGTCGTTATCCATTTTTTAAAATTCTCTTCAAATTTGCCTACATGTCCTACTATATACTACATTACTCCTCAACCCTCTACTTTCCTCAATACGAATCCCGCCTTCCTTTCCTTATATTTTCATGTTCTCGTTATTCTCTAACATTTTCGTGCTCTGAATCCTAATCGTATTATGTATCTACGCTTTCTACTTCGGCTACATTCTCTTGTTCCTCTTCGTACTCTTCGCCCTTTCGATTGTCTCCATGCTTTCCACCGTCCCTCGTTCCTATTTTCCAAAATCCTTTTTCCTTGTTGACAAGTTCTAATGCTGTCTTTCAGACCTTAATATATGATTTCAAATACCCTGCACTAAAAGTTAAATTTCCCTCTCTCTACATTTTAATTCATGAATTTCGTATCAATGCATTGTAATCGTCCTTTCACAATTGAGAAGATTGTCATTCCTTTATGTTATCTTCTTCTTTTAACCTACCTCTTCGTTGCAGAACTCTCAAATTCTTTCACTATTTTCCTCTTTATCCCTTCCTTCTGAAATCGTCTAATCTACTCACATTTAATCAATGTCTTGTCAACATTTTTAGTCGCAGTCGAAACAAAAGGCGTGAGGCTCTAGAACCACGGGAGCTCCTTCTTTCCAAGAAAATTTGCGCCTCTTCAATACAAAAAGAATTCCAAGCAATGTATGCAACGCACAAATGTAGTTATTATTTCGAATTATAAGTAATCTTTTGTTTTTCTTTGTTTTGAATGATGAAATTTCGGGGCCCCAATTAACTGAGGCCTGTGATAAGATGCCTCAGTTGCCCCCCATTTGACCATCCCTGCCTCTTCTTCCCATCCGTCTCTTTTCTTTTGCTGCTCTCTTTTTAGCCTCCTCAATAGCGCCCTCCCACGCTCATTTCTTTCCCTCAGCCCTCTCCTTCCACAGCACTCGACTACACTCTAACCACACCGATTCGTCTGTCGGCCCCTCGGGCCGGACCGGCGTCGCTGCATCACGGGATCCGTATGGAATTTTCCGCGAGAGCAGCGGCGCGAGAGGGTTCGGCCGAGGCCGGAGGGTCGGGGCGGCGCGGAGAAACGGGTAGGGGAAGTGAAAGAGGGGGAGGAGGGGAAGGGAGAGGTTGAGGCGGAAGTAGCGTAGCGCGATAGCGGGAAATAAACATCGACGGAG
>BOPP01000272.1:1080995-1092438 GCA_017312745.1 Gryllus bimaculatus
ATATATATATATATATATATATATATATATATATATATATATATATATACATGCGTATATACATCTGTAGAATATATGAAAACTGTGTATGTATGTGTGAATTATATTTTGTAATTTGTAATTATACCGAATATTTTAAATCTTAATGAAAAATTCTAATAATGTTTCAATGTTTGCTTTTCCAATTTCAATTAATACTGATTTAAAATAAAAATTAAATATACTTCTAAGTTATGTTATCAAACTAGGAGGTGTATATACATTAGACACAGCAGGAAATCAGTTTACTTTGTAAATATGACTCATTTCATACACTTGTATATTATTGATATTTCACACGAGTATCAACTACTGACGGTCAAATATCGAACACGACAATAATATAACTAACATTTCCAGTTTAATGAATGTAAACGTAGTATTATATCTGTAACATATCTACAGAATATTATTCATCCAATCTGGCTATCCTAGTTCTTACATCCCATCTTTAATATTTCAGTCATCATTGGTTGGTCTTTCCAGAGTTGTAGGAAACACTCTAGTTAATGTCAAATTAATTCTAATTTGAAACAAAATTAACGGACCGGCAGAGTATGCTCATCGCCAGAATTGCCACTGTCTCTGCAGCCACTCTGACCGAAAAGTCCTAGTCTTCGAAACCAGACAGGTACTGATAGTTATCTAGAGAAAATGAAGATAAAATCTAGAAAACTAGGTCGAATTCAGCAGTTGTCTGGAGGAGAATTATAACGGCCATTGGCCGACGGCATGTGAATGGCAGTTTTCCGTGGTTTCCTCGATCAATATCAGGAGAACGCTGGAGCAGTATCTTAAGAAACGGGCCAAGGACCGCGAACGATTTTTCCTTCCTCTTTCCTGTTCTGCCCACTTCCTTACTTACACGGGCTACACTACAACACAACTCGGAAGAAGAACTGGCAGTTGAGAGCTTGTCTCTATGGGGGAAAAGACAGGGAGGGGAAATGCCTCGCACACCGGCGGCTGTCAGCAGCGAGCGGCCACGACAGGAAATAGGACCCTGAGCAGTTTAGAGCTTTAGAGCTTGTTTTGTCGACGATCGGGAGTCGAAGGCTGAGCCTTTTAGCAACGGTTTGGAGATAACCAGATAGTGGTTAATTACTACTTTTATTATACCAAGAGAAATTAATAAGTAATTTAATTTAGTCCGAACCTTCACTAGGTGGAGAGGTGCCCTAAAGACGAAGAAAATAGAGCTGAGCTGGTTGGTAATCTCTCAGGCGAGGTGACGTTTTCAGGTAGAGCGTCTATCGTGAAGGGCTGCCGCGACCACCGTCAGTGCCCGAAGACCAAGACCCTTTTCGTGGCAGAGCTATATAGGGACATGTGTGACGTCAATACTCGTATGGAAGTTTCCTCTGCTCGACAAAGCAGGGCATAGCGCACGTGTCCCTTGGTCACGCCTAGATCCGGCTTTCTGAAGAGCAGGCGTTCCGTGTTCTTCGCGGTGACATAGCGCGGTGCCTGAGGGGGCATTGGAATTTATGTAATGCACTTTATCGGTCACATTCGTCTTTAACCCCTGTTAATATGCAACCCTACAAGTTTGTTAACTGCCTACATGAACCTATCTGTAAATTGAACATCCTTAGCAAAGTAAATAAACAACCATCGATTAATCGCAAATCAACTGTTTATTAAGAAAAAAACATTGTGATATACAAAACAAATCAGAGTCAAACAATTAAAAAATAAAAGCAACTCATATTAGTTTTTGGGATAATTATTGTTAATTGTAATATTAATAGTACAATTTAAACAAATGTAGTAGGTAAATTAACCTCATTTTCATGGCCTTCCCCCACATGAAAGTGTACTTTGGATGTCCCCACTGGTAGTCGACGCGCCTTCTTCCTCACCGAACGTCATTTCTTTAGGTAGCTTTAAGTTTGGGACAGTTATTTGCATCCATCTTTTCTCGAAACACGGTGTGCGAATATTGTAGGAGAGATATAATGCCAGCAACACCTCACAACAGAATTCATTTGTTTACTACCACAGTAATGTAATTTTTTGCATAAATCATGAGATTTTATAGTGACTGATAAAGAGCTGAACTTTTACAGTATTATTACTGCTTCGTCCAAATTAAAAATCTGGGCTCCGCTACGCTCCACCTCGATTTTTAACTTTGGCTTCTGCAGTAATAACTCTCCTAACATTTCTAGGTATGTTAATAGCTACAATATACTAAAACGCCGTGATACAGCATCAGAGGAACACCGCCAACACCCGAGATAAGACATTAACTGTACTTATGGGCATAGTGACAATAGCCGTTGATATGCCTGGGAAAATTAATCCACCTCTTTTCAAATGTGTTGTCTTCCAATGGGTATTGTCTTCAATTTCACGTAACAATGTTATTTTAGGAGAAAGACGCTATTGCATCCATTCTGTAGTTATGCATTTACTGCGGTGCATAATTATCAAACATTAAATAATCTAATCTAATTGAATTATTTATTACTGTATTTAATTATTGGCACATTAGTAATAGAAGGTAAATTACAGTAGACATAAATAAATTGTAAGAAAATGAACCCATTTTTCAAATTCATTAATAAAAATCATTTCTTATTCTCAACAAGAAGTATTTGTTGTAATATTGCACAAGAAAGATGCGTTAAGATCGTAAGATGTGTGGGGTTGGTAAATTATACCGTAATGAATTCATGTAAAGTTCTAAAAACTAGTTCAGGTTCATGAACTCACCACACCATCATTTCAGCTCAGCCAAGCAGAATAACCGCTGATTTTATTGAATGAGGAGTCATCAAGGCAGATGTTACTTCTTGTAAAGTGGCCCCTTACCTAGAAACAGAAACAACGAAATATCACACAAATGAATTTGCACATACAATTTGATGGAAATTCATGGTTTAATTTTACGTAGTATTCTGGCTCTCATTCACTATCGTTTTACTCTGTTCTTGTCTGTAATAATAAATATTGTTAATCTTTTGCTAATGTATATGAACATGTGGCCGAATTATTGGTACGAAAGCAAAACATAAAATGGACAATGGGAGATGAACAATTATTTTAATATGAGATTAATATTTATAGTAATATAAAAAAAAGCAGTAAAAATGCCAGGTCCTCGGTGTTCGGAGAGGAGGAATGATACGCATGTATTCTCGTGTTAAGAGATGCTTATATGTAATAGTATGATTGATAACTGTATTTTGAATGTTAATATATGACTTATGTCTGATGAGATATTAGGAATACATGATCC
The DNA here is from genome assembly GCA_017312745.1 of Gryllus bimaculatus. Classification (NCBI taxonomy): domain Eukaryota; kingdom Metazoa; phylum Arthropoda; class Insecta; order Orthoptera; family Gryllidae; genus Gryllus; species Gryllus bimaculatus. The sequence continues at coordinate 1,084,279 of BOPP01000272.1, forward strand.
ACCAGATTGGTGCACAGTCCACTAGTATTCAGTAATATACTCTATTGTTTTGCCTGAGATACTTAGGTAATCTACCATTGCTCTCAAGTAACATAATATTTCAGGGCTATGGTAGAATTTACAGGAAGAATCGTTCAAAGGACATGGATAATTTTTCTTAATATGTGATACTGGACTAAAACGAAAATTAATAATTCTCACCGAAAACGCGGATATGAATTTCAAACAATTTGTAATTACCGAGCTCAAAACTAGGTTAATGACTTCACCGTAATTTGTCAACTTGTATTATTTTACGTTTTTGCAGTAAAAAATTCCGAGCCATGTCATCCTTCAACAAATAGTAGTTAAAATGATGGGAAGGGAGTCTGAAACTCAAGAAAACGTGCGCAGATGATCTTCTCCTCCATACGTCACATACAGTTTTTTACTGTTTTTGACTAAATAAATCTAATCTAAATACATTATGTGGGTACGGAATACAATATTTGCAGAGGCGTAATAGAAAAAGTTTCCAGTTACAAAACATTTGACATTGTAAATTAGAGCTGATTCAGATTTCCAAAAAACGTTCCGTCTCTGGCACTGGTGAGCACCAGTGTAAATGGATTTATCAGTGTGTGTTCACAAGACTGAGAAACAATATGTTTCGTTTAGAAGTAGAGGTGATTACCTTTTTCATTGCACAAAACGTAAAACAAGCAAGTTTTGATTTTGGCGTGTCTATCTGGTAGACACGGGTTTGAAAAATTGTAGTAGTAACTATTAAAATGTAATTAGAAGTAAATGAAGTGAGATATAAATATTGTGGAATAAATTGACGCAATGCAAAAATAATGTTGCAGTCAGTACATTATTTCGAGTTAGCTGAGCACGTTTTCGTGAAATCATTGCTAGCTGAAACAACATCCAAGATATTAAGATTCCAATTATGAAAAGATAGATCGCTATTTGGGTACTACATGCAAATTGCAAAAATATATCACTTGTAACTTCAGTTTGCTGAGAAAATTATACTTTTATTTTAAAACAAAAGAAAAAGCACGCTTTCATATCTTTTGCACGTCTTCATCTTTTGCATCGAAAGAAGAGCACCAAACTGCCACTTTGCCTATCTGTACCTCCCGAGAACTGCGGCACGAGGGCTCGCATGTGACCAGGCCTGCTTCCTGCCGTTTGATGTTCTCCATCAAAGAGGCCGCTGCTTCTGTGAGCCACAATAACCACTCCCACCACTTCTACAAGCTCCTCTCCCAGGCGCCTAGGTATCTGCTATTATTGTCCTCCAATTCCATCGCTTCTACTGTTACAAACTCTAACCACAGCACTGTCGCTTTTGTTGATGTCGTCGCCGCCGCCGCCGCCGCCGTCACCGCCGCCGGCGTGGCAACTGTGGCAGACACGGGGCGAAAGAAAGAGCGAGTGTATTGAATTTTACAATTACATTGTGCAGAAACTGAACATCCAGCAGTATTCAAAAGGTGCTGAGCGTAATATTGCGAATGGTTTACATTCATTCCTAGCAAGAATATAGACAAAGTGGGGGAAATGTGGAAGACATTTAGAAAGATTTCTGCTGCAAAACGAGGGGTGTCTCGCTGAAAGCATTTTTACTGAATGCATTCGAACAATAGGCAAAAGAAAAAAAGAATTGTTCGTTTGTATCCATCAAATAATCCATCTCCGACGGTACATAAACATCTCGTACATGGCGCTGAAATATTGAAATCTTGTGATATCCCAATGGGACAGATGTCGGAAGAGGCACAAGAAGCTTGTGTCAAAACCATTAGACGCATTAGGGAATCTCACATACTCAAGGCATCAAGAATGGCTTCAAATCATGATTTATTGGATATGTTGCTTATAACATCTGATCCTATTATTTCTAGCATCCGGAAACTTGCAAGGAAGGAAAGGCGTCTTTCTCAAAAAGTTTTACACCTCCTTTGCTACCATAATGTTTCTGCCTAACATGTTGCAGAGGTGAAGTATAAGGACCCTTCGTGGAAAATCTGTTACCTTTGATTTTATGAAAGTCTGCAATTTCTACTAGGAACAATATCTTAATAATTCATAGGAATTGACAATTTTGCCTCTATATTATTTTCACATAGCGAAACTTCACAGGCAGAAGACAGTAAATTACCTGCATTGTTTTAAAATTGATATATTCTTTAACTCAACTCATGTATAACAATATACATTGAAGTATTGAAGATATACTTACGAAACACTGAAAGTATAATATGATTTCTATGTACAATTTCATTGAGTTTGGACGAGTAGTTTAGAAAATAGAAAATAGAAATTGATTTTTGTCGTCATGGATAGACCACAATGATTGATGACCGATGACCATGACTACAAAAACCGTGACCGCTACGAACGCAGACCGCATCGCCTGCAACACTATCAGTACCATGAGCACTAGAACAGTGTGAAACTTCATCTGCATTCTTCCGCTTTTCGCTAAAAGGAGCTTCATACTGTGTAATCGCATTTATCAAATTTTTGCCAGTGATCCCTACAACATATCTGTGGTCACCGGGTAAAAGTTCTTAAGTGAAAAATCTTAGTTTGGAGAAAAAGGAGGGTTAGATTGAGTCAACGCCGAACCATATTTCCCAACACTTTTTTGTCGTTAAAACATTTAAATTCGGTCGTTTTCCTAAAATAAAATATAGATACTTAACTTGTAGTTTCAGTACTTAACCTAATTTCGCCAAAAACTGACTTAAGAACGTTTACCCCGTGGCCACAGATATTGTGATTTATCTGCGTTCTCTTCCGCATGCTGTCGCGGCCATCTCCACTGTGGTCGTAGAAGTTTTTTCGCCGCTCGTAGCCAGTCCTCCGACCTCCGTTCCTTCGTGACATCTGCGCCACGACTCTTTCTCGTCTTTTCGCTTCATAGAAAGTCGACTCGTTAAAAATGCACACCATAATAAGCTGCTCCTGTGTGGCGCTTGTACCTCAGGGATACAATAGCCTTTGAAGCAGTCTTTTATAAGATCTTTGTGGAGGATCGGCAAAACATCTTTGATGTGGGCTTACACGGCGAATAAAAAGACGGACCCACAGTGAGGGAGCACTTTCGATTTCGTAGAGAACCTACAAAACTGAGTTGACATTTTTTTTTCGAGAACTAAGTGTACGTATAAACTCATTTTATGTTCAATATTTCTCGGTCAAGTAAGTCTCGGCCCTTCAATAACCGTGAGATAAAAGTAAATAGAATAATACAATCGAGATTTGCTTTAAAAAATATTTAGGTTGCATCAAAAGCTAGGTCATCAGCGTCCACTGTAAATTAACGATATGGATGAAAGTATGATGAGATATGGTGAAGGACGAACACAAGTAACCATTACGAGGCGGGACTTGAACCAGCAATCCTCCAGTCCGATATTGCTATGGCACTACTGCTTTAACGATCTCGGCCATCCGGACGCCAAGATGCTGCTTTTAATTATTCTCTTTATTAAAATAAATATGAGTGTAATATTTCTTATAAGTGTAGCGTTCACAAGAAACGTTTTAAAACGAATTAACGTTTAAGATAGAAACATACTTAACTTTCAAATTTATATTTCCAGGAATTACGTTTCTAGGTAGATATTTCTGTTTCCGCGTTTCATTCTTATCGTTGAGTATGTGAAAAATTATTTCTTTGCCAACAATTTGCACACATAGGTTTCCACTACACTCAGGTTATAAGAATGCTACCTGTAGTTGAACTGTACATGAAATGTAATTGCGATCTATGTGTATAGTGTTGACCTTTGCGTAATTTTGTGCAGGTTTTAAATCAGGAAGTTTTTGTTTAACAATGAACTGCTATGAAAATAAATATCAAATAAAATAATATAAGAGTTGTTAGAAAGGGCTGAATATATTTTTATTCAATAAACGTTGCTTATTTTTTTACATTTAATTAAATAATTGTTTAGTATAAATGACAGGTTGTTAAACTTCTGAAAGCGATTAAAATGTGATAATATAGGGATGAATTATAATAAAGTACCGTTTCGATCTAGCCGAGTTCAAATACTTTTTCCTTCTACTCCAGAGAAGTCCAAAGTCATTCAATTGATGTACAAGATCAGTTGAGATACAGGAATCTTAAGAATATGGAATATATTTTGTATACCTTTATCAAGTACGTATTTTCCTGAATAATCAATATCAAGTTACTTATAAAAACTTAATATCTGAAACAAAAATGGTACTATATGAAGTTTGCAAAATTCGTTATTTACGCCGTATCCAGAAACTCAAGTCCACACATTGTCAACAAGATTATAGAATGAGGTATATTATTTTGAAGCTGGTTATTGATTCTCTTTGACAGCAAACACTGCGTCCAAAAGCGTTGTTAGGGCACCTCTCGCTTTGAATGATATTGAAAACAGCAAACTGGGGCGGCGTTTCCATCAGGAAACAAAATTGCAGTACAAATGAGACATTTACACCGAAGTTGTCACAAAAACGAAGTCAACTCATCAACAGTTTAGCAGTTAGCGTGTTCATATCTCCCGATCTCCATAACTTGTTTTTATTCAAGAGAAGGATTTATGTTGAATGCACTTTCACATAACAAAATTACATTTTTAGAATTGTGTTGAATTCATTAAAAAGAGCTCGGAAATTTGGTCGCTTTTTATTGTGTTATCCCAAACAATACGACAGGCTGTTTCAAAAGCGGATTAACAAATGAATACCGTAAGGGGGGCACAGAAAAGGAGGAAAAGAGCTTGAAGGAAAGAGATCACATCAGAAGAAAACTTTCTGAGAGAGGGGTGCTTCAACTATTTTACCGAAGAATTCATTCACAAATACGTTTTCGCAAACAGTAAAAGAGTAAAGAAATTAAACATTTTTCTACTTCAATAAAACTGGGTTATTTTGACATTTTGATCTCATTACATTTCTCCGACGGGTATGTCAAAGTTTGTAACTGTTTTGACGTTAAATATATAATATTTCCGATACTGTTGGTATGAGACAGCAAGACTAAAATGAGAAGTTCCACCGCTGTTAAATATTTGGTGCTTTAACGTAACAACAACGTAACCAAACGTAAACAACGGACAACGGTTGCAAATAGTAGTCTAGCCAACTCATCGTGCATTCTTTTAGTTTGAACACGTGTAGATGACCTCTTACTGCGACAAGTAACCTGGCTCTATTCTATTTACATTTCACATTGTTTTTATTATTTATTAACCATATGGATATTTGAGTATTCGACGGATAAAAATGTATTGCTTGTTTTAAATATTTGATTGTAATATTACCGTTTCAGAAAACTGAAACGGACCTCACAAATGAAGTTGACCGTCCTTGAAATATGTATTTTTAAATACTTGTGTGGAATCATCGTTCTTGATTTAAATGCTTTTCGTATCCTGTGATCCTTGAACTATTTCATTTTGTATGGTTTTATTCTGCAGTCTACTAGTAAATATTATTTTCGAGTTCAATTATTCCCTGCACCTTATCTGTGAAACGTCACTGCTTAGTCGTTACTTTTAGAGAGACACCAATCACAGACATTTATTCATCAAAAGGTAATAAAAAATATTGCTCATCATTGATAATAAGGTTATATAAGTAAAGCGTAATTTCTTGCGACGTTTCTGGGTCGAGTTGTCGTCTCCTTCTTCAGGCATGATTGATTTAGGAAGATGAAGGAATTAATATTAGTAGGCTAGGGGCGTACATGCCGACCTGAATGGCCGAGGTGGTTAAGAACGTGTACCGCCTACTAATCAGCGCCTCGGTCCGAATGGTTGCGGGTTCGAATCCCGCCTTAGGCATGATTGTCCCTCGTCTCTCCTGTATTTGTTGTCGCGGAGGGCCTCGCGTTCTGTTGACCCAGATCAGAGGAGCCCGCCGGTGTGTTGTTGTGTAAGAGTACGTTCGAATATGCGTCCCATCGGGATGTAAAGAGTAACCTGCTGTCGGCTGCATAAATACCCTATAAATCAACGTGTGCATGCGTACCAACATAGTCACAGATATGCAAGCAGTCGAGAGTGCAGAACTGTTCAATACATTATTTCTGAACCCAGCCATCAAGTCGTTCGATGTTTTTATCACAATCATTTTAACATTATCTCCCATTATAACAGAAAGTTCTGAGTGTAGCTTCAGAAAAACTTTTGCCTATTCTGAACTGAGGCAATTGTCTTTGGACCGTTTTTCAGTTTTGCCAGAATTATTTAAATATTCTACAACAACATTGCGCAAATTGTTGCGCACGCTCATTCCGCGACTTTTCAATTATTAAAAAAAACACTTGGCCCAACATTAATACTTCAGTAAGTTGGATTTCCTCATTAAACGATAGTCCAGTTTTTCATGTATATTTATTTCTAGTTTATCATTTAGAGTTGAACACGGCAGACGATAATTCTCAGTTGTCTTTCCTATGATACAAAATTTCCTTTTACAGTACCCACTTCTTAATTAAACATTCCAAGTAATAATTTTGTTTCCGTCCGGGACCATGTTAATTTTTTATGAACTCTCGCCACGATTGAGTTCGCCCTACAACATAACACATCCGCACATTTAGGTTTTTCAGCCAAACATATATCTAAGTATGAAATTTTCGAAACTTAATACCTGTGAAAAATTCTACACTCACGTTTGCGAAAATTTATTGAACATTCCTCAAATCTTATTGATAAAATAGTTTGATTCATCCGTACAAAATATATACAAAATTTTCGTGCAACTACTTTGGCACTTGATTTCGATGTAAATTGTAAATGCCGATTATAAGAGAACATTTGACATTCTTCTCTGATGAAAACTGATATCCAAAGTAAATAAATTGATCGTCAATAATTCAAATGTGAATACGGACGCTATCGGATGGGGACGAATCGGATTTTCCCCGCGCGATCACTTTTTCCTCATTTTCCGGTATGAAATAAATAACGACTTCAATTGATTGATTACTAGTGATTCCGGGCGCGTCAACTTCTAAGGTCATTAGTTCTGTAAGTGTAGTGCATTTTTGCTCGGGATGCCCCGTGGGGTGGCGAGATCCCTCACCGACCTGTCGTCGGCTAGCCCAGCTGTTCGTCTACCAGGTATCTCCCACCAGCGGGGCACCGCCCCAGCCGGAACGAGCTCTAAGCACCCTACCGGTCTCCACTCATGGCTGGTGGTATATGGCATGTAAGTGTCCGAGTAAGTAAGAGGTAGGATAGGTCAGGGAATGGGGAGACATGATCGCCGCCATTCACTTGGTATTGATCGGAGATACCCCGGACTTCATTGTTCGTATATTTCACAGAAATTACATTTCGAAAAAATGCAGCCTACACTTATTTTTTTCAACATCGTGATCTCTCTAAACGTATTTTTCTTTTTGTCAAACAGTAAATACTACCTTGTTCACTATTTAAACCTTTCTACCAGTTAATAACATTTTTTCTATCCACTGCAAAGCAACAAATATATTTTTGAAAAAAAAAGAAACTACGATTTTGATTTTCAGCATTGAAATATTTGAGCGCTACAAATTTATTAAAAGTTATGAGAATGACTTTCGACGATGAAGGCGATCACTAAAATTTTTACTTGTCCGTGGAAGCCAATGAAAATAATGTATACCTCACATGAGTATGTTCCTTCCATTTTATCTTTTTAATTACTAAGTAATTAGGTATAAAAACTGAATAATTTGGGTTACGAAGAACAGTCGAGGTTGCATTACTTATCATATTACTCGTGCGAGCACATCTCGCTCGCGCACACATTACTTTTGCTTTGTATAATAATTATTTACACTTATTAAATACCGTTACTAACGTTATTAACGTTACAAATTTTCCTTGTTTAACCAACGGCTATAGACAACGGCAGTATAACATTAATATTAAAAATGGCTTATGCTTTGCACAATAAAAAATAGTATATAGTACTCATTCACGAATGTGTTACGTATCTCATAAGTTCGCTATTCAAAACAGATGCCGTGGTTGAATGCTTTTTGATCGCATTGTTGTCAATCGAAATGAAATTGTGAGTCATTCAAGAACTAAATAAAATGACGACGGCATCATGTCACCATTAAGAAGGCGGCGAGTTCTTGTTTCCAAGGTTAAAAATACCGCGTCTGCTGCTGGAGCGTGGAGCGTT
>BOPP01000272.1:1092451-1112504 GCA_017312745.1 Gryllus bimaculatus
GAATGATGCCTCGCCCTCTTGTATTTGTCGTGGTGGATGTGACCATATTTGGAATCGATTCGACCAAGAGAATATTGACACCTCGTTAGAGTATAAAAACCTAAGCAGACATGGCCAATGCAAATGGTGTCACGAGCTACTTTGATGTGTAGAAACGCTGTAGAGGGGCCGTACTTTACGTGATCATGCCTTTAAATGAAGAAAAATATATAAAATTAATACAAATTTGTCATATTATCGACACCGCATTATAGTGCAAAATCCTGACGCAGACTCGGGCAATTCAAATAGTGTCACGAACACTTTCGTGACTTGTAACGTTGTAGTGGGACCGCACTTTACGAAATCCTACCTTTAAACGAAGTAAAAAATATACGACATTAATAAGACTTTTTTATACTATCATTGTATTGGAATGAACTCTCGAGTGTTAGTTAATGAGATAGGTTTTTCATATATTTCACTTAAAGTTTTAAACATATATATGCAAGAATTTAGTAAGTCATTGTGGTATCATATCGAATTTCATGAAATATTGTGGAAATCAAAGAGTGTCGTACTTTCGTCTTCGTGCAATAGTATGTACCTTCTCTAGATGTTGGTACCCATACATGTAAGTTATTTTAACTATTTATTGGCTGATTATAAAACGCAGTGTCTGTAATCGTGGGAAAAGGAAGGACCTTTCTTCGTTGTCGAAATTTTGATAACACAAAACACTTATTTAATATTGTTTGTGAACATACAATGCTAAATATAATGTTTCAATATTTGTAATATAAAATTATGCGGCGGTCGCCATAATTTAATGTGGTGAGCCACATATGGCCCGCGGACCGCGGTTTGTCCAATTTCGTTTTTAAAAATTTCTACAGCAGTGAAATAACCATTATTGTTATAGAATTTAGGGGTTACAGATAGAGGTTAGAGATCTTAGGGATTACAGATAATTTTGCTATTTAAATATTCATGCACTTAAAAAGACTACAATTCATTTGGATATGATGAGCTAATTCTATCAAAGGAGTCTAAATTGTGCATGTACTTCATAACACGTACATAAACAAATTTTCATGATTGATTTCCAGTGAAAAGTTTAAGTTATAAAGATGAATTTAGAATTATAAACCGAAACCTTAAAACTATATGTCAATAATTACGCCATGATTGTAGAATTTGTCTGCAATAATTTGATTCTAGATTACATAATGAATCGACACAATGGAACATCAAATGATATTGAGAATATAAGGAAAAATACATATTTATGTATGTTTTTACAAATCCATACGCACACGAAAGATAAATTTCATTTTGGCGGCATAGTTTTTAATTAGACTTCAGTGTCATGGCCGCTTTGGAATATAATTGAACTCTTCCAAACCGAAGGGTTTTTCTGATATACTAATATGATGGGTGAAATTTCATCACAGAAAAAACATTTCCATTGTGAATACGATCAATGAATGTTGACTTTGTTTACGTAGACCGAATACGGAATCAGCCAATTGACTAAAATGATGATTTCAGACGAGCGGCAATGTTTGGTTGAACGTTCTGGCGTGTGGAGTTGTTAAATATTGAAGTATTATCAGTTAAATATTAAAGTATTGTTTCTTTTATTATTTAGCGTTAAATGTGAAAACAATTCATACTCTATTTCTTGTAATAAATGTATTAAGTAGAATTATAAATAAAAAAAGTTGGTAAAATTTAATAACAACAATTATTCGCTTCTGTGTAATAAAAGTCTATTTTCAACCGTAAATGATCTCTACAATTTAGATTCCTATGATGGGACATGAAGAAATGTACTTTGTCTTGCGAGAACAGAAAACGTTTATTTAATGGTACTTTTCACGAAATAGCGTACAAACAAGTATATTCTCCTTATGAGACGTTTCTCGAGTCATCACTTTCCCCGAAGGGCGCGTTTAGCTCTCGGTTTTATTTTCGTATTTTCCTCCTGGATTACTAATAGGAGTGAGTGGGTTTCGAAGAGAGGTGCGGTGTACGCGTCCAAGAACGTGCTCGGGTTTCAGAAGATCTCTCGAATGTGCTAGTCTGCACTTTGACGCCGATTATTGTCTCCGTTCTATTATTTCTACACTCGAATGGAATAAATATTTTTCTAATTTAATTTGTTCTTTTGTTATTGTTCACGAGACCCTCGAAGTTAAATGGCCGAGAACAACTAAGGTATTAAGCACTCTTTGCCTCAGAATTTTTAGAAAGACGATTACAGTGTTGTTCTTTTCATTGAGAGAACATCCTCATGGTCTGCAATTTTTGTGAATAATAATTTTAATTGTATTTGAATTACTACAGTGTATAAAAATTATTAACTCTCACTTCGTAGTGTCAGTTGAAGGGAGTTTCAAGTTACGTTTTGCAACTAAAACGTCTTTGTGTTCATTTTATTTTATTTATTTTGTCAAAGGCCAATAAAAAAACTGTGTGAGACATCTGTGACATATCACCTGCAGAATGTGAAAGTGCAATTGATTAATGAAAATATTTTTATCAAATATAGAAACAATACATTTGAACTTCATTGTAAACGTATGAATGAGTAATATCTATGAAATATATGGTATATTTCAGTAGAATTATAATACATTAATGTTTCTCCCACTGTGTTGATCATTTAGTACATTCCATGTCTGAAAATAAGGTTGGGACACCCACAGGCTGTGTCAGAAATATTTTCATTTTTGCAAATGAATCATTATTTTCTTTATTGTTTCTGTTTATAAAAAATACTTTTGTATTAAAATATGTAACAATGTTTCATCTGAGTAGAAATAAAGAAGGGAAACAATAACCATCGACTCAAGCTAGTGCGAAAATGAATGCAGCTCTCCTAATAAACAGGACTGTCAACTTAGCTGCATAACAGCGGACTTAAGTGGTTACTTCCAGACAGAAAGACTAGATATCAAGTGCATTGAGTTATGAAAATCCAACACAAATGGTAATACCAGCAAAATCACTGAGAACGCCCCACAATACCCGTAAATGCTTCGAAAATTACTGCTTCAGAATACTCAGTTCGAGAAAAGTCATAGAAAATTCAGAATATTCTAAGATGAATAAAACATTTCTAGGTCGTAGTGTGGATATCGTAAGTAAGAAAGCTTTCTTTTAAAATCAAAGGACCAGACGATAACTTTCAATTTTTCTAGTTTACCGTTTGACGACGGTAACGTAATGAAAGGCGCATTCCAACTGCCGCAGCCTTAACTCTGAATTGTTCGAAGAAAAAGTGTTCTCCCTTGTTTATGGCTGTGTTAGATGGGAGTGCGGGGCGTATGTTTGCGTTTGCAGGCGATGCATCTCCGACAGGCGCGTCGCGTAGTATCCGCCCGTATCCCTACCCCGTCGCTTCTCCTTCCGTTTTGCCCTCTGTTGATGCCGCTGTTACTGTTACCGGCTCTTCTAAGGCTGCCATTACCACCGTCGCTAAACTCGTTCCTACCGCTGCTGCTATCATCGGGTTTACTGTCACGCTAGCGACAGTCTAGCCTCTCTCTCGTACTTGCTAGTTCTCACTACCGTCCCTCTTACTGTCGCCGCTGCCATCCCCACCACAATCCAAACACTGTCGTTCTCTCTACCGTTCCGGCTTCGGAACCCTCTATTGCTCCTTCTATCATTCCCGCTTCTCCACCATCCCCACTTCTCCGCTTCCCGCTACCGACCAAGCTACAGCCCCCTCCGCTATCCCCGCTTCCATCCCCGCTACCGCCCTGTCGTCCTTCCCTACCCTGCCCTGACTACAGTTTTCAGCTTCAGTTCTCTCAACCGTCCCCCGCACCTTTCCCTCCATCTCTGCTACCGGACCCGCTATAGCCACAGCTACTGCCGCCGTTCAACGGGCAACAGCGGGCAGAAGGCTAGTCCCCGCCAGCCTTCGTGTTTCACCACCGTCACCACCTCCCTGGCGTCCACCGTAGCTTCCACTTCCGCCCCCGCCCCTTCCATGTCGCGCTCCGCCTCCACCTCCGCCTCCGCGAGCGACGCCACGCGCGCGCGGCGCGCCGTCGCGGGAATGAAATCCGGCAGAATTATCTCGAACATTTATGCGCTTTAGTGCTGCAAACGCGTTGGAAACCATCCAGCCGCCTTCGGAGCTCCTTGGGCTGTGGGGAACTGCGTGGGCGTCGGCGGGGGCAGGGGCGTGTGCTTTGGGGAAGTGGGAGGGCGGAAGGGCAGGGAGGGGAAGGATGCGAGCAGAGGGCGCCGGAGTGAAAGGTCTGGAAGAGTCGGGGGGGTCGCAAACAACAAAGGGCCTTAATGCGCGATGGCGAGGCGCCGCGCGGGCAGGCGGTGCAAAAGGAACATGCAGATGAGGCGGCCGTGAGGCGAGAGAACGAGGACGCGACGCGAGGCGACGGGGATGGCGGAAGTCCGAGGATGAAAAAGTACGAACTTGGAAAGCTGCAAGGATTAGGATTGAGTGGGCTGTTAGCACGAAGTTGGTGGAGATAGTAAACTGCATGAAAGAGCTAGGGAGATTCACTCGTTTGTTTATTTTATTTCCTGGGAAGATAAGCGGGAGATGAGCCAAAACACTGTTCCGCACGGATCGATCCTGCAGGGCGGACTTCAGTTGAGGAAGAAAGGATGCAGGATGGAATGAAATCAATTCAAGTATCAAGTTAGTAAGAAGTTATGAACAACTGGAAGATGGGTAATATGGACAATAAACAATATATGAAGACAGGTGGACGCAACACGGCCAGATTTCTATTACGGTCGGCCTCAGGGGAGTAAATTAGTGCGGCTTATTCTTCGCTTCATAATCAAGTAAAACTCATAAAGAACATTACCTGTCTACACTACCACTTATCTTTATCAAATTTTTGCTCTATATTTTACTTTGAATATCAACACTTAAATATTCCATTAATAGTATTAACTTCAGTACTTGTTATGTTATTAATCATTTTTATTGCAAAACTGTATTAAACATTAGAAAAACATATCAAACTTTAGCGTTTATTAATTTTTTTACCTTATGAATTTCTTTATTGTCTCAGAAGATGATACATAATACACAATTTTTCGCAATTACTCTTTCGATACTGGACCATCACCATTATCATGTTCACGAATGAGACGAATAGCCATTGATTAATTTCATTTCGATTGTATTGTTGGGGTAGTGCGGACCAGGGGGCTGGACTCTTTCGTCAAAGCAAAGTGGTCACAAACTACGGTTTTACTTTGACCAAGAAAGTTCAATTCAAATTTTGCTCAGAGACATCCATCATGTCTGAGGTTTTCGTTTATATGCCGTGAAAGTAGGACACAATGACAGAGGCGTAGAAGATTTTTAAAAAAACATCAAATATTAATTACGAAATTATTCCCATTCAATTTAAATTTTTTCTAAAAAAAAATGTTACATAAGTTGATGAAATATTGAAGGCTTTAATTCTTAATGTTTAAAACTTCATTTTAGATATAAATATATTAAAATGGTGCCGATTAATCCGGTGGGGTGGGACGGTAGGATGCATGGTGGCGAAAAGACTGACGGACGAGCACGGACAAACAGGTACTCGATCTCGGATGCGTTTAAATAAAAAAGTACGAGTATTATTACAGTTTTTGTCCGTCATTTTCTATTATGAAGGAACATTATTGTGATGTTTCATGACATAATCATTTTTTTAATATATATGATAACAATTAATAATGCATTTATTAATATTTTCATAAAGCGAAGTTTCGACGCTCAATTTGCCATCAGGTTCGAAAACATTTTTAAATACTATACATTCTGTATAAAACACACCAGAGGATACCCAGCACAAAAATATCTGAAACTCTTAAAGTTTCGAACGAGTACTCAAAACGAAGAAGTACTCGTGGTAGCTAAAGATAATGAAGACGTTATACGGTCAAAAAGCAACACGGTCTTTTTATGCAATACTTTAAAGTTTGAAAGAGGCGGATGGCACTTGTAACATACCTAACCAAGCATTCTGAGAGAAACAGCCGGGAAATTCATTGGAACCGGAAGTGGTGTATCCTAGTCCACAAGCTGTGCTGTTCAAATAACGCTGTCAGCAGCACTTTCTGTTCCGGTAGTATAGGAAGTCGCGTAAGTTCAAATTTTGAATTCTCACCGAGATTTATTTGTCCGTCAAAAGTAATTTATTCGATTTCCTTTCGCCATAAGGAATCTACACCGCTGTAAACTACTTGTCAAGCTTAACGTTTGCTACAACAAATGCCGGAAGTTCAGTTAGAAGTCACCCGAACATATGAGTATTGAAAATTTATGAAAATGAAAATAATACCTTATACTAAATTTAGAATTGAACTAATTTTTTGAGAGCAATATTTCAATATTTCTTTTAATTATTAATAAGTAATTATTTCCACAATCTTCATTTTGCCAGCAACTATCGTTAATTCACATATAATTTATTTATTTAATAGGTAATTATTACAGACAAAATTAGCTTACTTGATCCTATGTGGCTAGGCCGAAGGCCTTTAAGCCATTACAATACCTACATCCTTTCACGTTCTAATCTTTCGAATTCTGGTATTCACCCGAAATGGTCTCTCCATCGCATCAAAGCCGCGGAAAAGAGACCATAAGGTACGGCTCAGGAAAAAACCCCTGAAAGGGGAAAAACCTGCCGTCAGAAGCCGAGTACATTCTAATCTATCCGACGTTTATTTTAGCTATATTATTTTCTGGCGCGGGCGTCCCGCCGTCTCCTTCCAGTGCTTGGCCTCCTCAGCACCTGAAATCAAACAGCGCCACAGAAGATCGTCCGCACCAACGCCTCTGCCCTTATATTTTCGATCCCCCCTTACCTTCCCCCCTAATGTGCTTATTACTATGCCAGTTTTATTTTATTTATTATATTAACATTTTACTTACCAATTAACTATGACTTATGACTTATTTCTTAACTGTTTACTTACTTAACATAAAATTACTGATTAACTTACATATTGTTAGCTTATTGACTTATTTATTTCTCTCCAGTCTAGGCTCCGCTCAAGCTAACCGGTGCTGTTTTCCCACTCCCTAATTTCAGTTTCCCTAATGGTCCGAACCTTTCCTAAAAATGTTCCTAATTCTTCCATGAATTTAGACCTTTTATCACCTAAAATGTTTTGGGCGAGCGTTACGTTCCTGTTTAGAAAGTAGTAATTTCCCATTCCCAACCATTTTTTCCTCCATGTTTCGGTTGCACAGCAAATTAAGTGTATGTGGATCCAGTCTTCCCTATCACCGCAAAGCACACAGATGCCATTACCACTTGCGTCCTTTAGTCTACGCTGCATTCATCCCCCAACCCTGAACCAAGCATATCCCCCTCTTGCGTCCTTTCCGAGAGTATGAACGTACCCTTCGCAATCCCATAACGGACTCGCATGAATTCACATATAAAAAATGTATGTGTATTTGATTAGCCCCCTGTTATTACTTTAACTGGACAATTAAGCTTCGAAATCGCACACGCAAAACAAACCACTATTTTTAAGGAGTAACCCTCAAGCCTACCTTACACGACACAAAATTTGGTACTACAGAAAAATGAGCAAACAAGAATATAGATGGTCTGTTATGCACAGAAATTTTAATGAAGTGAAGAGTTTCTTTAAGATTTCTATTCAGATGAATGGATGCGCGACATGCAAGGGTCAGTATAACTACTTCTGGTGGTGGAACATGCGGAGATCTTACAAGAAATGAATGTATAGAAATGAAATATGTGATGTTTGGAGGTGAAGACGACGAATGTGAGTGAGTGATATCGATCAAAACTTAGGATGGCTGGTAAAAGCTAAGAAGAGTACAATGGAGTGATAGGAAATCGAAACGTGCATCGAAAATAAACATATTGACTTAGCGAGTTTCATTCGGCACAAACGTGTAAAGGGCACTACATTCTCCAGCCAGAAATCTGGACATTTAACTTTCCGATTTATTTGCACTTTTCAATTCCTATTTCTGATATTACAGTAACCTTTATCGTAAAACGTCGGTTTCAGGGTAGTTTTTCTTTTCTGTTCAGGTAACAAGAATCAAAATACAGGTACTTAAGTAGAATTTTGTGGAAAAAAGATTACGGCAGGTTTTCACTGCCCCTTTCTTTTATTTCCGTCCAGTGTTTCTCACTGAAGTGTTGCGGCATTCGTCTGAGCTAGATCTCAGAAAACCCTTCAAATGATGCACATCTAGAATTATCACCCGGATCGCTCAATGCACATCGCTCAACCGAGATATTTCGCTTTTCACAAATCCGTCACTACCTGGAAACCAACCTAGGATCTTCCTGATTTACGAGACTTCAATCATTGACCCACTACCGCATCTTGTTACGTGGATAAAATAATTTCTACATGTAAATATACATACGCATGTCCTTGCAGTCGAATATCTCATGAAACGCATTGCTTTTTAGTATTTCCGTTTTATTTAGGTAGTAATAATTGTCCCTAAATCAAATTACACAACTAAACGGACACAGTTCTGAACTTTTAACACTGTTGGCAAAATTCCAAAAGGTCATTCATTAGATTCGAGAACAGAGGATGTGAAATATGTGGGGTGCGCTCAGCAGACCGTGTGTGGTCACAAGGTTCGTGGCGATTTTTTTGTTTTCACTCCCGCTGGCCTGCAAGTGTCACTATTAGTAAATTTATACCGATGTTATAAAGCAGAGCTATGTTAATATGTGCAAAAAAATTGTAAAGAACTACGGAGTTTTTAAACTGGTTATCGAATATTTTATTTCATACTAGGTGGCATTTTACTTCAATATGCTTCAATATGCTACATCCTTCAATATAGACTAGAATATGAAAGAAGTTAATACATTTATTTTTGAATTTTAATCCTTTATTGCAACTAGTACTTCGTGGAACCATTAAATGAAAATCGCAGGATGCAATATTGAATTAAAAATGAGGAAATGTGACAGTCTGAAATAAAAAGATGTATTTTTGGTCAGACATATCGTTTCCAAATTCCGTCTAGGTTTCCACGCATCAAGTTCTTGCTGGATACTGAGTGCCGTAAGGCTTACGTCTGACTAGCATAATTATTAATGGTGTCCATTCCTCTACTACACAAACTGCAGCGTGCAGCTTGGAAGTGGTGGATTTTGTGTGGAAGCCCTTTCTGAGGCTCCCAATCTGCTTGTAGATCATGGTACTAATGTCAGTGAAGCCTCTACCGCCAAGGCGTCGTGGGATAGTCACACGTTCAACTGAGGATCTAGGGTGATGTTTAAGGGTTTTTTGATAGAATTACCCTTAATCTTTGTTACCTACTTTATTATTATTATTATTATTATTATTATTATTATTATTATTATTATTATTATTATTATTATTAATTTTCGCTTAGGTGCATGAATTTCGGTTGCAAATCTTCTACATTTATTTTTCCCCTCAGAGGCTTCACACATGAAATGAATATTCTTAAAACGCCTTAGCGCGCGCGCGCTGTGCCTGGTAGTGCGGAAAAAGCATTCTCGCCAAGAGTGAAGAGCGTTACAACGGCGGTTTACGGTGCTAGCACCCGCATCGTGCCCTATGCATTATAAACACAGGAAGGAATGCTCGGTAAGGGCGAGGCTATTTGTCAACGCTCTTTTTGCTTGCCGGGGCCACGCCAGAAAGCTGTTATATTGTCCTCTGTGCGGGCGAGCCGCGTGCCCGTGTCTCTTTGCTCGCCCGCCCGCCAGGCCGCACGCCTGCCTCTGGAACTCGTTCTAGAACAGGGTTGCCCAACAGATCGGAGCTCCTAGTTGAGGTCTGCCCAGAGAGCTGGTTTCAGAGGAAAGTGGCCTTGGAAACATCCCCGGAGCCTCTTCTTCCGCTTACTGCGTCGCCCCTATCCCACCTTTCTCTCCCTCCCCCTCACCTTCACCCTTCCACTTACACTTTCGTCGGAATCATTCGTGTTGTGGTGGTCAAAAACTCAACATCCACTTCAGGGTTCGGAGATAGAAAACCTGGTTCCTTGACGTGGAGTTTGTGGTACGCAGAGCAGCCATTCAGCAGGTTTTCTTGGGGTTCCCCTAATTCCAGTGCTTCGCATTGTTGCGTGTCAATATGTCATGTTGCCAGCACTCTCACTTGCTCATCAAAACTTAAGATTTGTTTCAAATATATTAGGAATGTTTTGGGAAATGTATATGACATGGAAACAGCATATTCAACACGTTTCAGAGAAATGTAAGGAGAGACTAAACATTTCAAAATGTCTATCTCATAACAACTGGGGAGCTGATCAGAACCTATTATGACTAATTTGAAAAGCCATAGAAAGTTCAAAACTGGACTATGCCACTGTAATATGAGGTTACAATACACAATAGAGGTCTCAAAACAGGCACTGATTGCTTCTCCACAATCCCAATTGGAATCATACTCATTGAAGAACCAAACTAAGAACAAAATAACCAAAATTGAATTGTCGCACCCAGGGTCTAATTCTGAAACATTCAATTTCAGCAGAAGCGTCAAACAATCTTACTATATTCCACGTTGCCATCCAAACTAGTGATACCTTCTCGCGTTATTTCTAAATTCGCGATTTTCTACATTTTTTATTAATTCAGTGTTCAACAAAAATTCTACAAGACCACAATTCTTTTAAGCGGTCCTTGTCGTATCCGTAGAAAATATTTAAATAAAAAAAATTGAGCGGTTTTTGACAAAATGTTTTTTTAAACATTGTATTAATTTCAAGCAGAACTTACATGAAAACGACTCGTTTATTCAAAATATTGTGCCTGACCTTCTTTGAAGGGCTGGTTGTTTAGAAAAGACTTCGTTTAAAGCAGAAACCTCTCTTGAGCTTTCTAGTTTTGAAACGTTAACTTTTTTCCATTTTTCGAAAATACTGAGTTCGCTCGACATGAGACCACGCTAGATCAGCCTTACTGCCTCGTGGAGTCAGTCGCAAACAGTGGCGCACAGAGTATGAAAAATCAGTCTGTACACACAGTAGAAGTGTGGACGAAATATTGGTATTTCTCAGTCAAAATTGAAACTGGTTCATTTCTTTTATATTTTCCAGAGTTTCTGGGTGTCTTACAAATCTACCGACACATTTCGCATGGTCGGATAGCACTCCATATAATATTACTTTGAAATTCAATACACATTGGGAAATTAGTGAAATAGATTCTGGATCAAACTTTTATACTCTCTACAGACACACAAATTCTTACAATATTTCCAAGTGATGAGATTTGAAATGCTGTTCTATTAACGTTTGTAGAGGTTATATTTCATTACCCGTTCATTTAAAACGTCAATTGTTTTTACTACATGTCACCAGAAGACATTGCAAGTTACCGAACTGGTATCGGTAGCTCGTAAACCAAACATTTCATTCAACCATCGGCTTTATGCTTATCTTCCTCTTTACACAAAAGGGTTAAATAGACTCACTACTATAAAACTCAGAAAATATAAGGTGATTTTGATCCGTTTGAAAAACTATCCAAATGTATCAATCTTAACAGCTTGATTAATTTTGCAGAACTGTTAAGAAAGAGGTGATTGTTGAGCTGAACAAAAATATTCCTTTAACGATATCTGCATGCCTTAAACAAAATTAATGTTACAATAAAAAAGAAGTGTTAGATATTTTTAATGCAGGAATAACGGCGAAATTCACATCAGAGTACAGATCATTCTCACATTTACTGATCGATTGCGTCTGTGCGATTATTAACATTATTAGAAGTTTATTTGGAAAAACCAATAAATCATATATTGGATGAAAAGTTTTGAAATATTGTAAGCCGAATTTTTAAAAAAATACAGAAATTATTAGTTTCCTTGTTCAATTATAAACTACACCGTTTAAGCATGTGATAATAACTATATGAGAAGAACTTTGTATTCGATGCTAGGCTGTGAATGTGTAATGATATATTGATATGATTTAAAAATAAATTATATGATTCTTACTTCACTTAACACAGAGAAACACGCTTAACACAGAGAAAGTAGCACAATTCTGCAAAAAATGTATCTCTACGTACGTAACTGCGTTCATTGTTCTCAAATAATTTACACGAGGATTTTCAGAGGTACAGACTACATAATAGTGACTACATGTGAAATATCTTGTGTTCTTTAGTTTAAGAAAATTCACAAAATAATTAAATTGAAGGGGCAAGTCTGTTTTGTAAAATTGTATTTAAGAGGTCTTCTACCCTGGAATCATGGGATGCCTGAACTTTGTGCAAATAATCCATGTACATTACTTATGCTTACTTGGACGGTAAATGTGTTAAGCATCAGGTAATATACGTGAATCCAGTCGGTGTAATAATAGACGTACAGTAATCGCGACTCTCAGAGAACCTACAACGTTGAAGAAATCCTTCTCGAAGTACTAAATGATTTTTTTCTCCTTGTACTTTTTTGTAAGGATGGAACTGAACAGATATACTGAATTCAACTGTACGTTTTGAGGGTTATTTCAATTCAAGTTGTGCATTTAAAAGTCTATTAATTTTTTCGAACTTCTCCCGCGTATTTGATCAGTAGTTTTCTAAATGAAAGCTAACGTGCTACTAGGAAAGAATCTGCAATATTATAATGTTGTATAATCGTTACCAATATTCCGAGAAAGTATTCCATGTAAGCACAACTATTTTGAATTCTGTCTTACGTCCTTGTTTCAAGAAATACTGTCCCATTGTCTTTTTTAATATATGTTGAAATTGTTAAAGAAGTGTAACGCTTTGCGCCCAACGCATTTTGGTTATTGGACATGGAGCAATTCGAAAGGTTCGGCACCCCTGCGCTGGAAGCTGCACAGCGCAGAATCTGGCGCAAGCCCCGCCCGCCGGAGGGGGCACGAAGGGGGAGGGGGAGGGGGCGTGGGCAACGTACGGGGGCGGTGTCAAGTGGCGTCGCGAGCTTTGTGCGACGTCGCTGTCGAGGTGACGAGGTGCGGGCGGCGGCGGCGGCGTCGTCGTCGCCGGTGGCTGGATGCGCTTGCCAGCACGAGGCGTTGCCACATTCTCGTCGCGGCCCTAACATAAATACGCGCCTGATTCATGCGGCCTGCATGAGCCCTACACCAATTTTATAAACTTGGCATCGACGAGGGAGCGGCAAGCGGCACTGCGGCGGTAGTGGTAATGATAGTGGTTGCGATCCGATGGCGGCGGTGGGTGTGGCTGTGGTGGTGCCATCGTTAGAGTATTTCATTTTTTACGTTATTTAACGTCAAATAGAGTGCAAAACTGTATGTGCTGGGATAAGCTTTTGTATCCTTTCCTTAAGTATTAAGTTGAAAAATGAATACATGACTAAACGTGCGTTTCTGGTGAGGTATGGTTTAAATTGGTATGAAAATATTTGCTCCCCTGTAATAAAACTATTTGCACAGGCAAAGTAGCTACATGCCCATTATCGTGCCCTTTTGGAAGAGACTGAGAAATGTGGAAAACAATTATTTGAACCACTATATTCCCCACTGAACTACAGAAAAAGTGAACAGCTATTGAAGTTGCTTTTATGACCAGGAGGAAAACAACGGTTCCATATCAGGATGTACTCTCTTGCTCATTTGGTCTCTCAGCATTTGCTATCATGATCAGAGGAATTGGGCCAAAAAAAAGAGCTCGAGAAGGAGGGTAGGTCATTGATTTAGAAGCAATGAACATCAATGAATTTTACAGTACAATTGGTCATTTGTACATTAATCATATTGTTCACTAATACATCAATAAATATCATTGTTATTTATTTATTTATTTATTTATTTATTTATTTATTTATTTATTTATTTATTTATTTATTTATTTATTTACTGCGTAAAATTCAATTCAATGTGACGTATGGAAGAATCCGCGCGCGTTATCGTGAGCTCCGTAATCGTTACTTCCGCGCTCTTTCTATGCTGAATTGATGTCTGTAGCGACTATGCTATAAAGGAGGTCCGCACAACGCCAGCTCCCACGGGCAATCTGCACTCAAGAGTCGAGCATCTGCCAGCGAGAGCGGCGAAAGTGCAAGTAGAAGGGAGGTGACAGCTTTCCGAGGAGGTGAGAAGCCTGACGTCACGACGCGGCGCATAGATTGCAGCCGGGGCGCCCAGTGCAATGATCCATGCAGTGAAATACTTTTCCCACATATTTAAATGGGTAATCTGTCGTATTTCTACTTACAGTGGACGTATTTTACTGTTTATATTCTTCTGTGCACTGCTATGAATTGACATATTTATGTAATGATACAAAAGCGGAGGAAATTGAGAGCAATCTCTCTCATCATGAAATATAGGCAATTACTATCGATTTGCAGCACATAATGTGACAATGTTCCCTCATTATGAAGCTGAATAAGAGATTCTAATGAGCAGACCTCTCTTACGATATTTAACCGTTAAATTATTATGAGTCTTCGTAAATAGAACACAATGGGATTAATGTTTTATATTATGTAAACGAATGTGAATAAATAATGTTCGTTGATTTGAAATTAGAAATATATAATGTACTCGTCAGAAATTAGAACAGGAAGTAAACATGGTTTTTTATGGTTAAGATTTTTTACCGTTGATATATCCATTTTATTGTTAAACAAAGTAAATAAAAAAAGAATTGATTAGTTATCATCAAACAAAAATATTCAATATTACAATTTTTCATTTAGCAGCACGCTAAATGTGTGATTACATTTTGGAAAGTGAATTGCATTATCAATTCTACAAACAATTATAATACTTGGTATTCAAATCAAAAACGTACGTCTAATTCGCTTTAGCTTTGTAATTCGCATTGTAATATATCGACAACAATAATTTTTCAAAATAAAAGGTAATTGCTCTTTCAATTTACGCACTATGGTTTGAATTGCGCATTCTCATTGGCGGTCTCCACTCCTAGAATGGGTCTCATTCATACCCTTCTTAGCATCGTGAATTTGCCCTCAAGTGACTCGTGCGTGGCTCCCGAGGTCAGTTAAAGTGCAAAATACACTTTGGCTGTGCTGTGCAGACGTGCTGTAAAGCAGTGGGGCAAGGGGACGATGGCGGCGGCGGCGGCGGTGATAGTGTCTCGTAAGAATGTAAGTCAATATGAATGCAAGGCATTGGAGCGACGATGCACAATTCTTTATAATTTTCGATCATCAATCAGTTGCCAAAATTTGTTTTCCTTTCAGCGTAGAAGCAGATTTTCCAAAGCTCTGCCTCGTTACGTTTTTTCTTCACAATGGTACAAAAATCCGCTTGATTCAGCTCTCATGTAACTTTTAACGCTCTAAACTTAATTTTTGAAAGATGTATGGCTGTTACAATTTTTTTACAAGAATCACGAATGGCAAACATGTTTTTTAATAAAGGCGTTGCTGTCCTTCCGAATTATTATTTTGTGTTTACATTTGTTTATTATTTGACATTTAGTTAACATTGTAATATAGGGACAATTGACACATCGCATTATGATTGATGAGAAATGAACGTGCACTTATTCCCAAAGTGAATTAAGCAGACACATCTTTCTAAACCATTATTGGTTAATTCGTTTTAACCAGAAGTGATTAATCTAAACATTTCTTTGTTTCTATCACTCTTCATGGCAGTTGAGAATGTGTGAAAGGGATTACCATGACCCGAACATCGAACCGGGAATCTGAAGATGGTCAGTGTTACGTAGGTATGAACGGGTATTTACGTTCTAACTCGGCCATCGGTGTCTAGAGAACGTCCCCCTTCCCCCCGGCTAAAAGGAACCTGCAGATGCTATCATCAGTATACTTTCCCAATTTCCCTAACAATAAAGCCGATACTGTTCATATGCTCCTGTCGGTTACGGTACTAAGTGACTCGTAAGCCCATCAATGCCTAGACCTAGATCGCGCTGACTGCGGTGGCTTGCACCCAACTACAAACATCCATGCCTTCGACGGGACACAACCTTGACGCGATCGTGGGCAAGTGTCTCAAGTCCTTGCGCTTTCAGACCGGCGTGTTCGTCCTTATGTGATTATCGCAGGTTTTAACGCGAAGTACGTAAGTTCACTGATCAGAAACAGTATCATTATATTCAAAACGACATAACGTCGTTACTAACGGTGTAATGGAACTGGTACAACAAAGCACA
Organism: Gryllus bimaculatus; assembly: GCA_017312745.1. NCBI lineage: Eukaryota > Metazoa > Arthropoda > Insecta > Orthoptera > Gryllidae > Gryllus > Gryllus bimaculatus. The sequence goes on from BOPP01000272.1 coordinate 1,108,576, forward strand.
CATTTGTCAACAATCACAATCGCAAGATTAAACATGTTTAAACAGGTTAGTGAATGGAAAACAATACCGTGATTACATAGATGAATGTATTTTAAGACAGGCAGGATTTTTATTTTTAACTACAATATAACCTTGTTAGTGTATTTTCGTTGTGGGTTGTTTGTGGAACCCCTAGTGCTTGCTTCTTGGTTGGGTTGCGGCTGTTGGGTGCCCCCTTCCCTTAGCCAGGTCTCTGTTCTCACTCTCATCGCATAGTTAGCAGCAGTTACGGCGGGGCGGCGGCGCGGCGCGCGGGCGGAGTTGGACGGAGCAGTCGCCGCATAACTCCGGAATACTCGGAATCCATCAGAGGGGAATCCCGAAGAGGCAGCAGTGGCCGCGCCGCAAATGGAGTGGCGGTGGTGGCGGTGGCGATAGCAGAGCGGTGGCGGGAGTGGGAGCGAGGGCGGTGTAACACTAAACAAACCGTATCAGTTCATTTATATTTCATGAGAGTGAGGCCATGAGGATGGGTCAGTCATTTTAGTTTCTTGATGTGCATGCTAAAACGACGGAAAATGTCGAGTTTCAGCTAACTCTACTCCTCAAAAAACTGCTGTAGAGTCGTACACCCACTTCGGAGCTGTTCCTCAGCAGATGAAGCTTTCTTTATCTTTCAAACTTATAAAACGTCTTTTCTCGAAGAACAGTTCACAATTGTCACTTTAAATGGACCTTTAATCGCAGGCGAAGATACTGCTTCCTCTTTCTCCCTATTTCGAACAATCTCCTCTCGAAACTTATATAATCATTTTGTGTTTTCCTTGCGAACTTTCTGAGCAAATTGAGATGAAGATATTATCGTTGCGTTAATGCAATTAGGTTGCGCAATTTCAGAAAAGTTGGCACAGCTCTTTTATGGAATACTAAAATTCGAAGTGCTCGATGAAAGTTTAGTTGTTCTACGAGTTATTATCTCTTTACGCAGGTGTTTATTATGCTCTTATTATAGTTCGTATTTTTTCTCCTTTGATCACGGAAACTTGGTAAGTACCCTGGTGGCTGCACCTGGAGAACGAGCCGTTCTCAACCGTGGAGAGAGATAAAATCATGTAAGCCGTGGTTCTTCTACAACGGGGATTCTCAAACCATTTCATCCGTCGACCCTTTGTAAACGAAATGTATGCTTTATTGTCACCCTTACGTTTTCTTTATAATACACAGCATCCATTCTAGTAACAAAAAAATTGCATATTAATGCCTTAAAAACAATTTTGTCCAACAATATTCTCGTAAATATAACGATTTTTCAATTATAGGAAAAGCTTCCGCTTTTGAGTAGTTGAGTAGTTAAAATGAGTAGAGTTAAAATGAGTTGAGTAATGGAAATGTAATAGTTACAATTTGTTGAGTATTTTTTAGGAAGTGGCCATTACGTTTGCCCAGTGCGTATTGCGAAGAGAAAAATACACGCTTTAGTTTAGTTGTGAATGCATTGTTGTAATTCCTAGAGTTTTCTAAACATTTTAATTCCTAAGGATAAACGACAGATACGAAAGGAGAGGAGCGAATTTATAATTTATTATCATAAGATTTATTGTTTTATATCAGAAAAAAAGGTTAATGAAGCTTATTAATATTTTTTGTAATTAATGGTTTCTTGATTATCCTGATCAGGCGTAGGTTCGTGAATATACCATTTCTCTCTTGGGTATAGCTACCCCCCGTACTCACATTATCCCCGGGTTAAGCGGCCATCTCCATAAGGGAGGACGATGCATCGCATAAAAATATGGAAAACTTGGGATATCTATCCAATCACCTTCAAACATTTAAAAAAGCCATCTAAGTTCGTATTTCAAATGACGTTTCCTCAACGTTCTGTAATATTCACCTTTAAATAAATTACGGAGTGCGGTGTGTTAACGTTAATTTGCAGACTTCTGCACACAATGCGGAGTTTTACGATCAGCAACTCTAGAGAGCACGCTATAACGAGTTTTCCTTAGTTTGGTAGAATCAGAAACGTAATTTTCACTTGAAAATGGCGGATGGTTCATAACAAAACGTACTCTGAATAGAATTGCTGAGTAAAACTTTATAGTGAACTATTACGGCGCGTAAAGAACAATAAATCAATGTAGGCATAGAAACATAAGAATGAAATGTATTAATAATTGAATGTATTTATTAGTATCTAATCAATTGCATCCCAGAAATATACCCTCACTGTCCTATTTCAAAATCGCTTATTTCGGGCTGTCACGCAATATGTGGTCCGTGAGTACATACTGACTGCAGTGTTGGGAGATATGCAATGTAGCTCCCGTCTTATAATCATGGTGAATTATAATTATCTTTATCTTTCGTTCATTTTTCATTGGATTCTGGTCTCTTTTTCTTCGGCGTGTTTCTTTTATGAAGGGCAAGGTAAGGGATGTACTGGTGCCTCAGTTCGGTCTGGCGGAAATGGGCAAAAAAGAGAATAGCAAGGGAAGATCATTCAATCCGTAACCCGTTGTATAAGGAGATGCTTTGTCATGCATATGGAATTAATCAGGGAAATAATGGAAAACACTAGTCACTCTTCGAATTTGTCACGCGGGCGTTACAAAATCACTGTTAAACATATGAAACAAATTTACGGAACTTTTAAACATGGAGCACACAACGTCCCAAACACCGGTAAGCTCCAACGGCAGAATAAGGCGTTGCCTGTCCGCTCATCACTACTAGTCATTGTTCTTAAATAGCAATTTATATTAAAAGATAACCTGTTCCAAAATCTCAAGTAGCAAAGAGAAATAAAAGCTATTCAGAGGGCGTAATGCACGTTTAATGAAGGCACTTTATATCCTTTCGCAATGGACGTTCGAAATTCGAGAACATAAACTTTTCAACGCGTTTGGCAGGAGTCCGAGGAATTTTCACATGATAGCTGTACGTAACGTACAGAGCACTTCAAATGGATTCTTGATTCGCGATCTCTTTACGCAAAAGTTACCGTGACGTAACACGCATTCCGTCCACTAACATGTTGCGTAATCGAGGATGTTAGTTGGAATGAAGATCGACCTTATTGCTTTTGTCATCATAATGCCAACGCGGTATACTCACTCAAGAGGAATCTGTGTATAATTTCAGGTACTCCTTCCTTAACGTCCTCACAATTTTTGTTCTTTACAACGATTTCAGTGGCACAGCTTTCAAGAGATTATTTGTGCACATTCTCCTCCGTCTCTCTGCCTCTCTCTCTTTTTCTCTCTCTTTTTCTCTCTCTCCTTCTCTCTCCTTCTCTCTCTTTCTCTTTCTCTTTCTCTCTCTTTCTCTTTTTCTCTCTCTCTTTCTCTCTCTCTTTTCTCTCTCTTTCTCTCTTTCTATCCCTTTCTCTCTCTCTTTTCTCTCTCTTTCTCTCTCTCTTTCTCTCTCTCTCTCTCTCTCTCTTTCAGTCTTGTAGATAATGCGGGATGACTCTAGTGGGCATGCAGCATGGTGCTCTCTCTATGCAGTGAGGATTCATAGTTCATAGTTCGTGATTATGTGTTCTGCATCGATTTACGAGTGAAATTGTACAGCTGACATCTGAAATACGTATGAAGGCAGTGGGATAATATGCCAAGCACTGTCCCAGAATGGACGATTCACCACAAACGAGATCAACGAATACTTGCGACCCCACAACCGCAAGGGACTCTCTCAACAGTGAACAACTCAAGCACGAAGAAAGCTATTGGCGCCTTTGTATTCCACGAACAAGTTCCGACTGCCTGCCTCGACTAATCGCGTATTTCAACGCTCAGCCACCCGGGGAAGTCCCGGCCCTCCGGGAGCGCGGGCGATGCATTCGCCTTGCCTCGCCCCCGGGACGCATAAAGTGCTGCGGGGAGAAGCCCGCCCGGGAGGCGCGTCCGCCCTCGCACCTGTCCGCACCTCGGCGCAGTGGCCGCGTC
>BOPP01000272.1:1120207-1135446 GCA_017312745.1 Gryllus bimaculatus
ATATATATATATATATATATATATATATACCAAATTACTTCAGTATATTTTGCACAATCCATTATGCGAAGTGGAAGATGTAACATTGCCGCTTTCGAGCAGTACAACGTACACCACTAAGAACTTCAAACTGACCTTATGAAGCAAGTGAGAGTTGATTGACTGGCCACTCATTGTACTTTATTGTGCATAGTGATATGTGCCATTAATAAGTCTCTACATTTCCAGTTCAGGACAGATTTGCAATAGCAGAAAGGGCTTCATTTTCGGTGATTAGGCCAATAGATCTAAATAAATGTACAATAACATTTATAAAGTAAGCACATGAAGAAATTGGAAATTGGAGCACAGAGGAGAAACAATCATCACAAAGGAATTTAATATCAAACGCTGTCTTTAAATAGAAGTAATAATAATATTAATATTATTAATAATAGTAGTATTAATAGTTGTAATTATAGTAATAGTAATATTGATGATGGTTGTGATGAAGAAAAGAAGTTGTAAAAGAAGTTAGTGTGCTTGCCGCAATGCTACTGGCCGTCCAGTGTGCGGATCTGAAGTAAATCCGTGCACCGTATGTGATAATCTCCAGGGCCTACACGCAGTGGTGTGCCCTTGGCCCTTCCTCCGGCCGCGCCCCCGCGTGGGCGTTGAACCATGCGCCTTCCAATTAAAGCGGAGGCGGCACGATTAATTGGATGCGCGGCGCTGCTTATGAAGAACTTCGGGGCGGAATGCGGCGGGCTTCGATGGCCGTGTGGGTGCACCTCCGATGGATTCCTTTGCGTGCATTCGCTGTTGCAGACTGCGGCGTGGGAGGGCGGCCAATTTACCATGATGCGAAGACTAGACTGTATTCCAATAGGGAGCTCGAATTTACATAATACAAAGATCAGAGGGCGTTCTAACATGAGCTGGGAGATTACATGATACAAAGACTAGACGACGTAGTAATACGGTAGACAAAATTTCACGGTACGAACTTGGGAGATATTTCGATAAGGTAAAACGAATTTTTCGTTTTTATAATAAAGAATGTATTCCTTTTTTGTGGACACATCTCCATGATAAAAATATTAGTAGATATTCTTATACGTAGCACAAATTTACATGCAAAAACAGAATTTTCTAACACGAGACGCGAATTTGCACAAAATACAGAGATTTTTTAATGCGGTGGACAAATGTTCGTGGTGCAAAGATTAAAATATATTCTAATACTCTAAACAACTTTTGAAAAATACCCATGTTGTGGATGTTTTTAGATGGTAAAACCTGTTTTATGAAGATTACGGAGTGTACTAATGTAGCGTTTGCCAACTGGAGAATAAATGACGTCATAGGGGGCTACTCCTTGGTGGGCAGGCGCTCGGAGAAGACGCGCGAGCAAAGCAGTGAGGGAGAGAGTGAGGGAGAGAGTGAGAAAGATAGTGAGGGAGAGAGTGTGGGAGAGTGAGAAAGATAGTGAGGGAGAGAGTGTGGGAGAGTGAGGGAGAGATTGAGAAAGATAGTGAGGGAGAGAGTGTGGGAGAGTGAGGGAGAGAGTGTGGGAGAGTGAGGGAGAGAGTGAGATAGAGGGTGAGGGAGAGGATGAGGGCTGAGGATGAGGGAGAGGATGAGGAAGAGGGAGAGTCCGAGGGAGGGAGAGAGAGGCAGAGTGTGAGGGAGGGAGAGAGTGGCAGAGTGTGAGGGCGGGACAGAGGGAGGGAGGGAGAGCGAGAGGGAGGGAGAGGGAAGGTGTGGGGGAGGGAGGGACGGTCCACTACAACAGTTGGCACTTCCGGTGAAGCTGTGACGTTTGCAATGCTTCCTCTCGTTGGCTCTCGCGCGTTGGAATACCATGAAACCATGCGCGTACTCTGTGTTACGTATTATTGCTGCCACTTAACTGACCGCGTGTGTGTGTGTGTGTGTCAAATGTCTCATTGCCGTTCCGATTTCACACAGTTGAATGGAACTGAGATATGTCTGAACAAATTAATTAGAATGAAATAATTGTGTCCACCTACCACGATTGAAATATTAGTCATGGTAAAGTGATGAAAATGCTTAAGACTGCAAAATTTAATATGCAGGCTATTTGTATACGAGAGTTTTCAAAGTGCTCAACATGTATTTTAAGTAGTCGTCGCACAGTGTGTAGACTCAGAAATCGGTGGTAAGGTAAAAGTACAAACATGATTATTGTTAATCATTAATCATTAGTTTGCTTTCGTATATTCTACATAAAGTTTAACAACCTTCAAAGAAGACCTCTAGGCTGTTCGGGGATGTAATTGATTCATGTATGTCATCCCTATAGAAGGTTCATGCATTTCGTCAATATCTGTATACTTATTAACCTCACATTTAACTGAAGTTAAAATATATTTTATGTTCCCAAGTCACTTGAACAATAACTTACACATACTACGTTTGGACGAATTGGACGCAGAGAACGCTGTTCACCTTCGCATATTTCCGTTGCCCAGCGCCTAACGTATGGACCATGATCACGGCCGCCCCAAGTATGTGCCGGCTTGTCATTTAATAATCACAGTTGGAAGTTAACGTTGCGTATTCAATCGTGTGTATGCAACTGTATATTTTCTGTAATAAATTGTAGCATAAATCAACTCAGTCTTGCCATTTTTCAACTTTCATATTTTTCAGTATTGCTTTAATTTGGGATGAATTAAGATGTGACGTATTTTGTAGGAGGAACAATGTTGATTTTTAATTACAAGTTTATCGCAATACAACGAACATACCAAGAAAAGAGAACATATTTATATGCCGCTGGAGAAAGTGGAGTTTTTTCATGAGAAAAAGATTGTTGAGCCCTGATATCGAAAATGGAATATATCTTGCTCTATGTGGTAAATTACTTCCTCCAATACTTTGTCTAGACAGAATCCGCAGTTTGTGGATCACTGATACCGAACAACTGATTTACGACCAAACGTCTTCTATGAATCCGTCTGTCTTTCGGTGGTCAACGTTCGCGATTAAACGCTTGAGATGATTTCCTAAAAAAAAAAATTATTCTCAGTTCGATGTGACGGAACACCCGTGCGACTTTGAAAAAGATATTCTGATTTTTGGGAGTGTTTTACCCAAATCCGTAACGTTTTCAATTTTTCTCAAAAATTGCTCCAAGGTTTTCGATTAAACCTTGTTTTCTCCTATTTTTTTTCTGCGATACAGCTAAGGGCGCTTACATATTCTCATTTCTTTATCTGTAAATTTTCAAAAGTTGCAAAAATGCAAAACTTTTTCGGTATCATCTTTGAATATAGAGACTTTTTTGACAACTACTTTGAATATGGAGATTTTTCTCTTAATGAAATTTGTTTTTCAATTTCGTCGAAGGATGACCAATTCCTCGAAAATGCAAATAGTTTCCTCGTAATTTTGCAGGAAATATGAAAATTTTTACATAATCATTTTCTTCAAAACAGCTTCACATTTTTTTAAATTATTTCCTAACAGCGCAAAGGACGTTCTAAAAATCGACGTTGTTTTGATTTTCGGCGAGTTCTCTATATTTTAGAAAATAATTATTTGCAAATCGTAAACTTTTTGCGGAGTCTTCCTACAATTTTAATATTGAAAATAGTACGTTTCTTAAATAAAATCCGTTCATCAATATTAAGTATTTAAATAATGTAATATAATATGTTTTGAAAATGGGATATTTTTCAGCGAAATTTTAAGTTGCGCTAATGCGAGAAACTATGTGTTTCTGTAACATAACTGGTTTATTATGAACATTACTTAAAATTAGCTGTTTAATTAATTTCTTTTTAATGGTTCTTATCACAAGTGAAACACACCCAAACTGCACTTTCCGCCGATAACTGCCGAGAACAGCCCAAACTGACAGACAGTACGTCCAGATTTCACAGGCAGTTAATGAGTGCCCGCGCCCTCCGAGACTGAACGCAAGCCAGCGAAAACAAATCGTACATGCTGCTGCGGCATCATAATGATCCTTAATGAAAACTGTTGAAAAAGAATATCTTGAAATAATATTTGTTTCTAAAAAACAAGTTTTTTCAATTTTAATTTTGTTCAATTTACATATTTTTTTTGAAAAAAGCTCTCCAATTTCCTTCCTTAATTATTTCCCCTTCGGACACAGAAAAAATGACTTTTAAAATGGCGCATGTTTCATTTTCGGTTAACTACCTGAATTTTCGATCATTGCGAAAGTAACAATTATTTCGAGAAGGTAACTTTTGTTGGTTTATCTTCGCACACATATGGATTTTATATTCAAACCCTAAAATTTTCACATTTCGTTACGAGACTCAATATTTAGTAGGATCTGTTCTCTAAAATGTATTGATCAAAGAAAGAATATCGTTTTAAATCATACTGGCAGAATGGGAGGGTATGTTCACATACGCAAATTTTCACTATAACTATAGAAACGCTTTGGGATTACGAAAAACGAGCAAGATCAAGTAGAACATTTCACGAAAGTGACAATCTTCTAAACAAACAAAGAAAGGCAAAATTTGGAATGTTTCCAAGCCATGTCATGTCACGTCACAGGAGTTACGAAACTTCCGCGGTGATTTGAAATTCATGCAAGTTGAAAACCTCAAACCAGTGAAAAACCAAGTTCATTCAGAATCCCTCCACACAAAATTCAGCCGTTAAAACTCGTAGTCCACACAACACAGGGCATTCGGGGTTAGAACGGAGCACAGGTAACACTAGAATAGAAACATCTTGAAGAGTTGAAAAAAGCGAGGGAAAGGGGGAAGAAATCTTGTTCAACCCGTAACACAAACCAGAGGAATACTATATCTGAAAGCGTGTGGCGAATACGCGCGGCCTGTGACCCTGGCGAAGTCTTGGATCCACTTAGCTTCCGCCAGGACGAGCAGCACGTCGGCCTCGCGTGCTGGCTGCCTCTTCCCCTTCCCCCTCTCTCGCTCCCCTCCCCGTCCCCCCACCCGATCGCGGCCGGTCGGCCGGGCTCCCCGCCCCCTCCGCCGTGCCCCCGGCCACCGGGGCCCCCGCCGCCGCGTGTACCAACTGGTGGCTGTACCTATTTTTATCCCAATTTCAGCCGCTGGCGACCGCGAACGCACGCCTGTGCCCGCCGCCCTGCCAGCCGCCGCCGCCGCCCTTACGCCGAGCAGCTAGCATGCCGGCCATCGTACAGTGGGCGCGGCGCGGTGTGCTGGTGCAAGTCCTGTGCCGTGTTATTCTGAGCAACATAAATTGGTTTATGAAGTACATTTCCTTCACTAAATTCCTGTAAAATTATCCTCCTTGGAAATCGGTGTTTGAAAAAAAATGGAATATGGGAAATCATTTTAATCGTTTCATTTGACGTCAACCTTGTCTTCGGTTAGTACAGCAAGTGCTTACGTGAGGCCATATAAACACGAAACATGTCGACATTTTTCCTCTTTCTTTCGCTTATACTAGCTCTGAAAAGGCAAATCCTATTGAAGTTATTTTGTTACCAGTATTAAAAATATTAAATTTTGCGTCAGGTAAGTACTCATCACTTCAAATTAGATCCAGCGACAAGTTCAAAATTAATTGTCTATAAACAACTTTTTCTATCTACCAAACAATTCATTACAGTAACTTTCAAACGTCCACGACATGGATACTGTTTTCAAAATTTAAAAAAAACTTAAGTATAATTGCTACCAGCGTTTAGCGAATGCATTTGCGTTTGGCGAATACCCAATATTTCAAATATTTACGGCCACTTACCCTACTTTGTATATTGAATGTACGATTTGGATCAGAAGCTTATATCTCTATTTGACACGGACAGTTTTTTAACATAAACAAATAAAATAAAATAAATAACCTCAAAGAGTATTGTATGTGCGCCCGCTTCTTTGATGATACAGCGTTGAATTTTTTTGTCACTAGAGTGTGATACCACTGTGTGTGTACTTTGCGGTCCTCAGGTGTCTAATATGGATGTGACTTATTTGCGGTACGTATACAGGAAGCACTTTCCAATCACTAAACAGAGAAGGCCAGTGCAAATTTCCAAGCACGAGACCTGAAAAAATACGAGGGTTGGAGCAGAAGTCATGGCTACTATTTTGTTTTTAAAATAAATATTATGGGATCACACAATTTGACTTATCGCGTGAAAGAAATGCTGTGATAATGTGTGTTCACAACAACAAGTGATTTTGTGTCTCCATTATCAAAAGAGCAATGGGAACTCAGTTGTCGTGCGATATGAATGTAACCCGTTTCTAGCAACGCTCATTCACCAAGATAGCTGTTATCCAAGAGAAAATGTCCGAGAATGTCACAAGAAATTGGTGAAAGCTCTCAAAAATAAATATCGACCTTCCATACGGGACGGTCGCGAGATGGGCGTGAAAGTTTCTGCGGGGACGAGTGGTCCAGTGATCAGCAACACATATGACGAGTTGTGAGTGTGCGGACCGATATGGCACGTGTGGTAATCGAGTACTCGTGCCTTATTGGGCCTGTAGAACGGGTAAGTAATGCTTTTGGAATGTTGTGAATATGCTAAAATGTTTTGGAACATGAAACCAGTATTATCAATTCAAAAACCTTAATTAACATGAGACACACAATTTTGATGAGTGTTAAAATTAATTATGTAATTCATACCTAGTCATTTCATGTGTATAATTCACATTTTCCGCCCGTACTCGTATTCTCACAAAAGAAAATGTTTGCCATGACATATTCCCGAAACTTCGTATTTATAGTTAAAATAAGTTTATAAGAAAGGTTTATATCAACACCTCAGATAGAAAAAATGCTACAACTTATTTTATTTATGTAACGTCAATATCGCAATACATAAAGTTAGGGGAACGCGAATTATACGAGTAATTTTCCCGAAGCAAAGCAAAATACCATCGCAGCATTTGCTCCTTGATGGAAATCCGGAAACGAGACAAAAGACAATCGTGATAGATGTCAAACACCCAGTAGTAGTTACAATTGTCTATATTGTCAAGATTCTATAATTTGTTTTAATTATACACTATACAAATTTGCTAATTCATCAGAATTATTATAAAAGATATTACAGGAAGCATATTATTATAAAATGTATTAAATATATATTCTAGTTTGTGATATACAATCTAATTTCACAAAAAAAACTACGTCACTTAGAAAATTATGCCTGACTTGCAAACTTGTATATTGAATTGAAGTGTGTGATGGCACTTGGTGAAATGACACACACGTATTGAATGTTAATATTTTGGCGATATGTTACTAATAATGGAAACATATTCATGTGATTATTTGAACTCCATCATATGTTAACGTAAGAGATATCAGCATAACGCCCTTCCAAAATTTAGTTTGACTAAACTTATTCATTAATGAACAGGAAAGGCAATGGCGAAGGAATTTTGCGGTTCACGTGTATTACACTGATTATTCGTACAATCTACCGGCTTAGGTGGCCCAACTGATTTCGCTGCAGTCTCTCTGACTGGGAGGTTCTTGTGGTTGAGTCTCAACGATGGAAACATTTCCGACACTGACGACATAGCTAAGTGGAATCCAGTCGCTGTCTGGAGTAACATTCTAGCGTCCGGCTGCTCTGAGCGGTAGTTTTCCGTCGCTTCTCTGATCCACATCTGGCGAATGACGGAGCAGAACCCTAAAAAAAGGTCATGTACCGCGCGCGCTCTTTCTTTCCTCTCCATGCTCTATCCTCACCCTTTAAACAGCTTAGAAGAACTTGGAAGTTGTCATGGCTGAGGCGGCGCCCTCAGCTGGAGAACGTCACAGTCAGCTCCCGTGAACACATTACCCTTACGTGACAAAGGGCCGTAACAGACGGCACACCCGAAAACACGAAATCATCAGTTATAAAATCTATTTTTGAATACATTTTTTTCCTGTAAGTGTTTTTCCTGTAAGACAAATTCCACATTGTTTGCGACGGTCATGAAAACTGATTATTTATTGTGAATTTTGTTCTCAATGAAAGTATCATAAAGTTCTTCATAGAATTTGGCCCGAGAACCACACGGATCCGCCCACTGTGCGCCTTCTGGGGACTGCGACCGCCATCGGGAATCGATGGTTCCTGCGGTGGAATTTCGAGAGAATCGAGCGCGTGGCTGCGACTGGCGACGTCTCTCCCGACGGCCCTACTTGAAAAGCAATGGCCCGTAATGGCAGTGCTAACAGGCGGCGTCTGCGCCCCGACCGGATCCCAGCACGCCCTCGGACGCGCGTCGGACGGGCTGTTTGCGCCATTTCTTAGCGATTCCCAGGAATCCATTTCTGTTCGCATTACGTACAATGTGAGTGAAGGCCACTACTCCATGAAATATGAGCCAATAACGATCAGGATTTTTCCCCTTGTCCAACGAAGCTCTGACGAATTGCCTGAATCCGTTTAGGCTATTATGGGTTTTGTTTTATCGCCTGATATTTTTGTACAATGTTATTGAAACGGATGATGTTAACAAACTCTTACCGATTTCCAAAAAATACTCCAAGTTATTGCAATTCTCCTATATAATGTCGTCCTATAAAATGTGCGATATATTCAATAAGGATTACTGCTATATTTTATATTATTTTTTGTGATTATATAATGTGCTTGTTTTAGATCATTGTACCAAATGTAACACTAAAGATAACCCCCTCAAAAATCTTTTGAACATTTTACTCCTTTCAACAAAACTCAATGATACATATAGCTTGAAGAAAATAAAATAGCTAAAATAAATGTCGGATAGATTAGAATGTACTCGGCTTCTGACGGCAGGGTTTTCCCCCTTCAGGGATTTTTTCCTGAGCCGTACCTTGTGGTCTCTTTCCGCGGCTTTGATGCGATGAAGGGGGTGAATGGGGGGTGAATACCAGAATTGGGGGTGAATACCAGAATTCGAAAGATTAGAACGCGAAAGGATGTAGGTATTGTAATGGCTTAAAGGCCTTCGGCCTAGCCACATAGGATCAAGTAATCTAATTTGTTTGTAATAATTACCTATTAAATAAAAATAAATAAATATAGCTTGAATGTCGAGTTTTGTTAATCTCCACCTTTTCTATTGATTATAACGACATAATTATTACAATTAATTACAATTTTTATTAACATGGTAAATTATTGTAGTTATTAGTACGTAAATTTAATTTTAATATACTTGTAATTATGGCATTTTCCCATAATATTCACATTTAAATAAAGCATTTTTACTGGAACTTAATGAATAAGGTTAAATAATTGCACCATGGGAGACGAGTTAGGTACACTAATGCTCTACAGACCGCGCGCAATGTTTCTTTCTCCAACTGTTCTCCTTTCTTCTCCCCTCCTCTCTTTTCAGATGCTCGCTTACCCGGACCATTCCGGTGCTTAGAGCTTGTCCTGTCTGGGACGGGAGAGGTACCTGGAGTTGGAAACCCTGCGCCGGGTTTCACGTACCAGCGGGGAAGGCAGCCACCTCTTTCTGAGTTCTAGCATGTACTACACTTACGGGATATAAGTAATTGACGTGTCCGCAAATAAATATTCGCTGTCCCGCCTCAGTTCTCAGGACGCGTGTATACCCTTCTAGTAACAGCAATTCGAGTAATGACAAAGAATGTATTTAGTACCGTGTGATGCACGAATGTCTTTAGAGCAAATCCCTCTTCTAGTTATACAACGTACTAGGAGTTAATCGTAACGCTTTCTCTGAAGCGAGTCATTTTCTACAAAGAGAGACTTGAGTGAATCAAAAGAGGTCGCGATGATGCTAAAGAACGCATTTGGCCAATTCTGCGAATACGCACGAGACGATATGAAAACAAAATGGCTCATTGCTAGAAAAAAAAATTCCTTCCACCCTCCGTCTTCTTATCATCCTCTCCTTTTCACGTCTTTATTTTTCGTACCTCTCGGCACCCTTCCTGTCCCCTCCTCAAGTATCTCCACATTTTCTTTCCCCCCACTCACCTATCTCCACCTATTCCCTGTCCTCCCTTCACCACCTCTCGCAACCCCCACCCTCCCTTCACTACACCTTCCCCTCTCTTCTTCTCATCACATTTTCTTCTTCCCTCTTCTAACCACATTCTCCCCTCTCCTGAGCAACTGTCCCATTCGGCACCTCTTCTCTGCATCACCTTTCCTCTGCTCTTGTCCCCTCTCCCGTCAATCGTGATCTCCCCGTCTTTCCTATTCTCCCCGTGTCTCGTGCTCTCCTCACCTTAGTGTCCCCACATTCCCCCACCGTCGCGGCGTTGCAGGCTGAAGCGACGTGCGCCGGCTTGAGCCTCACGCCGGCCGCTCCGCGCACGAACGTTGAATTATTCGACGCCGGGGACTAGCGCCTGTTGCGCCTGTGTTCCTGTCACGCGCGCCATCTGGCCTCGGCCCTTCACGCCCACGCCGCCGCGCCCGCCGCCGTTGCAATGCCCCTCCCGCCTCACTTCACGTCTTCCCAACACAATCTCCACTGTCCTCCTCAACCTGCTCAGTCTCCTCGCCCCTCGTTGTCTCCCGCTCGCCTCTCTCCCCCTCTTCCCAACTCTTCCTACCTTCCTCGTTCCTCCTTCCTCGTTGCTACCCGACCTCCCCGATTTTTGCTGCATCCCGCTGCTTCTGTATTCCTCTCTGCCCCGCTATATTTCTATCGACCTCCGTGCATCTACCCGCCTCTTCGCGCTAATCCCACCTCATACCTCCTCTCCCCACCTTCCCAACTAGCTTCTTGTGCGCCGGTTATATCTTTCCCAGCTCCCCTCGGTGTCTTCCCGTATCTTCCTATGTCTTCCTACTTCTCCCTTCCTCTTCTGATCTCTCCTCACCTCTTTCCCCTTACGTGCCCTTCAGAGTTTACGCCTATTTCTCTTGAAATGGATCAAAGGAACTGAATATGGTGTATAAAAATTAATATGGTAAGATTATGGTAAAGGATCTTTGGATAAAATGAACAAAAATTGTATTCAGATCATTTTGACTTGGCGATTTGCTTTGCGATCGGTAAAGTAGTCCTCATTTACCATCCAGTTTGACAATACACTACTGCACGTGGGTTAACTTATCTCACTTACTCCAATGGTTGGTAGAAGTTTATGCCTTTACGTAAGAAAAGATGATCAATGGAAACGAAGTGGTCATGAGATTGATGACTATTTTTTTTAATGGCTCCTTATGAATTTTAGCGTTTCAGGACGGGAAGTTCAAATTCTCCACGTCATCTCACACATTGTAGCAATAAATATATTTAAGAAAAATGTTGTTTCGCTTAGATTTAATTGTCACTGAAGAAATTTGAGATGTTTGTACGTAAAAATTCATTTGGCACTATATCAGTTTACACAACCCTTAATATCATGGATTCCTCGGGTTTCAATTGAATTTCACTTTCTCGGCCCACTCAAACTCATACAGATCAATGGTTGCGACCAAAACTCTGCTGTTCCATTGGAATGCATACTCGGAGGGCCACTTCTGGGTATCGGCATAGGTGGATTTTCCTTTTCGTCCACTGGGACTATGTTTAACTCGAGCATCCAAAGGCAAACAATGTTGTCCCGAAAAACAGGCGGCTGTTAATGAACATGCGGAGCAGCTGTGGCGAAGGAATGCGCGGGGCCTTTGTCGTGGAGAGCGGGATTTTCCTTGAGCTCATCGAGATTCTATGACGAGCAAGAGATTGTGTTTGAAGTACATGCTCTTAAGCGATTTTCCTTAGAAGAAACAACATTAGAGAAAACTATGTAGAGTAACGTTCTATTAATAGTTCGTAGATAAACTTGCATTTACGTACACTGAAAGTGTAAGTATAAGGTATTATACCTGTGCTTTATAGGACTCTGCAACATACTCCTAGTTATACTGAGAGGAAATGTTGTTATGGTACTTTGGATGGTTCTGGATAATAACTTTAAGTAAACTAATCCATCGAGCAAATGCTGAGCTAAATAAATCAAATGCACGTTCTCCTCAAACGACACACGTAGGATAAGTTGCTTTTGTAACAAAATACATTCCCCTACCTAACGTTAGTAGTAATGATTCTTCACGTAAGGGAATGGGTAAGGCTATTTACTGTATGCATACGTTTCAGTGACAGAAAAGTATTTGCATTCCTGCGCGGCGGGTTATTCCCTTTTCACTCTTTATTGTTATTATATATTCTTTTGCACTGCTGTGGGCATTTACTATTCAACGCGTGACCTCTGTCTATCTCTGCCTTCCATTTTCGAACTTTGTTTCCCAACGACTGGATTTAGGTGAGTGCACCATCCGGTGACCACGTGCATTCCATATTTTTTATTTTATAGTTTAAGTACATAGTTTTAGAACATAGTTTAAGTACACATGTTGCAATGCCACACACGTGCCAAACGACGATCAGGGATCGTGGTTAATATTGTCTTATTCACTGTCCAACTTTAGAGGCAAAAGTTTTGCACTTTAGTTATAGACTTACAAAAGTGAATTGTTTATATCAACATATTTTACATTGTAAAAATTGCTTGTAACATTACGCAGCAAATGAATAGAAATTTGAAAAGGGAAGGAGCGGATATGGTGGTTTAAAAAAAAAATACTGTGCGTCCCTATAATCCATCTTTCAGACCTCCTTGATGATCAAGTTAACTTTTTTTATGTTGCGATCAATAGGTGTTCACATTTTTGATTATGGCGATTGCACTTTTCAACATGATCGAGCATCTGTTCATACTGCACGGCCAGTGGTGGAGTTATACGACAATAACATCCCCGTAATGGACTGGCCTGCACAGAGTCGTGACTTGAATCCTATCGAACACCTTTGGAATGTTTTGGGAACGCCGACTTCGTGCCAGGCTTGCCCTACCTACATCGATACCTCTCCTCAGTGCAGCACTCTGTGAAGAATGGGCTGAAATTCCCCATGAAACCTTCCAGCACCTGATTGAAAGTATGGCTGCGAGAGTGGAAGCTGTCATCAAGGTTAAGAGTGGGCCAACACCCTATTGAATTCCAGCATTACTGATGGACGTCATTTTCAGCCACATGTCCGGATACTTTTGATCACATTGTGTAGCTGTCTTAAGAAGACAAAGTTCGCAATACTACATATGTTGGTATTTGATGAATGATAATAAACACTAATGAGATTTAAATTTCGGCGTTTGCGGCGTGGCTGGATTTCTAAACATTTCCTGAGGTTCTATCGTTCGTTGGTACAAAACGCCGTTAATCAGGATGTTTAGCGCACGTTGAGAACTAAACGGCAAACAGCACCACGGTACGCAAGTGTAAATGAGGCAGTTTAAAAATCGCGAAAAAATGTCGCATGTGCAGTGTTAACGACGTAGAGATTACAGAGCAGAGATTTGTGATTTGCGGTTCTGCGGTGCGTTGTTTCTTTGGTCAGTTGAAGAAGAAAGTTTTTTTTTTAATTTGCGACTCATAGTTGTTATTAACAACGTAATTTTAGTAAGTTATTTCATTTCGTTAATGGTTTACGGCCAATTCACGAGCACGTACTGGAGGCAGGAATGGAGGCACGTTCTGGAATAGGATAGATAAATTTATTTCCACTATCACTGTTACAAAAGAAGTTGCAACTCAGTTAAGAAAGTAGTAGAAAAAAGTGATTCTGTATTTTTACCTTTCGGAAATCTTCCGAAGCCGTTCAAATCTGAGACCACAACACGCCGTGTGAATTGCCCCACAATTATTAAAAAATCTTTTATTTTGATTGATTCCACCTATTGTTTAGTGGGGAATGTTTTCGTAAGATTAACGCTACCGCACATGATACAAGTATGCCACTTTCAAAAATAGAATATGTTTTAATCTGCATGATGGACGATGAGAACATACGGGTGATTTCTTGCAACTTTGATGCTTACGGACGAAATGTGAAGTCAGTACCATGATGATTTTAACATAGGGCGATTGTTGATAGGGAAATTCGGCCGATGTGGTCGCCAAGGTGGCAGCACTGTCTTCTGCCTTGCGGCTTAAGGACCGCTGAACTGCTCTGCGCTGCGCCACGAACTTCCGAGAACCTGCATTTTCTTAACATTTACCTGGACGTGAACGTTGTGCGGCGGCGATGGTGTAACGGTTTGCGTACTGAACTGTTGTAGCCAAGTTGGCGGGTTCAAACCCGATCGAAGCCGTGGATTTTTAAGGGCGAAAAAATCCTTCGTACGCCTTCCTTCGGAGGGGAAGTAAAGCCGACTGTCCCATGTTCGTAGATTTACTTGCATGTAAAAGATCCTCAAGCCTAAATGACGCTTCTGAGCTAAATTCAAATCGCCTGTTTCTCGCCCAAGAAATAACTCCTTTCTCTCCTAATAATGCTCCAGACGAAATGACATTGAGACGCGATGGAGAAATCCTACGAAATTGTGGTTAATTCGTGATTGAAAACGAAAAACAATAACAAAAAATATAGGGAAAATACATTTTTGAAGTACATGATCAATAGCAGACAAGACCGATCAGCATTTTGTGTCAATATCTAATAGCGGTATAATGTGTACATAATCGTACACGATGCGAATGGAAAATGTTGATTTTTCTTTGCAATTTGCGTAGGTTGTTATTTAACAGAGAGAATGGCGTTACCACATTGTCACACAGTTATGGAAGTCAGTACAATAATGTCGCCATTTTCTGTCGAATGAGGGAATGTATGCAACATGTATAGTTAGTAACACTAGAGTTCATTATCTTGACCTCCTTTGTCTATCCCTTATTCTCTACTGATCCCTCGCAAACTCCATTACATCTTTGGTGTTTCATTAATCACGCTCGTAGTTTACTAAATGGCTTCATTATCTTTGCCATAAACAAGGGATGAGTTACAACCCGTCGCGAAGCTACGAAAACCGCGCATGTGAGGAAGTTTGATACTTCGGTGAAATCCTTTCTAGCTCATCAAAAGAACGGATACATGTTCTGCGTCAACACATACTGTTTCTCGCAACCTGTCGGATGATCATTCCGTGAGATCGATCTCGACGAATACACAAACATCTTTTATTTTGATTGCGGCGCCTGTCCGCGGCGGCGTGTGGAGGAGCACGTTACGGGGAATATGTTTTTGTGAGCGGTAGCTTGAGGCCGTCGCTTGGGTAAAGCGGGATTTCCACGTAGCATTCTTCTCGGACAGAACAAACAAGCAGATTTGCAGGACGTGCGAATCACAGTCTACCCAGAAGCGGTCAGCCTCTGTCGCGGCGCAGTTGCCAGGAACATCCGCTTCACGGTGCGATGAGTAACGCCGAGCTCATCCACGCCCCCCTCGGGG
>BOPP01000272.1:1135465-1155762 GCA_017312745.1 Gryllus bimaculatus
GGGGGAGCGGGAGAGTCGACGCGAGTTGAGGGAGAAGCGTGATACAAAGTGAGGAAGAGACGGCTGGGATTGCTGAGGTCGCTAAGGCCGAAGCGCCGTGGCTGCCTCGTGCCTGATAGGTCGCGGATTCGAATCCTGGTCGGGGCATGGATGTTTGGGTGTGTCCGTATGCAGTATGCGAGTTACTGTACCGTTGACCCCAAAGTTCAAAAAACAATTATAATCGCTGGATGACCTAGAAGTTGAAAAGCGACATTGGAAAACAGTATGCAAGATATACGGCGAGTTTCATTACGGCGGCTAAATAGGCGGACATGGCGATAGACGCACGTTTTGTTGAGCTCTCGTTTGGTAGTTTCTGGAAGAGTAGGGCGTGAATGGGGTGTTATTTTGTTTGTAATATTATAAAATCGAATATTTAATTTGCAAATACCAAGCCAATGGATATGCAAATACAATTTCTCACCCCTATTCTTCAAGTGGTGGTTTGAGAAAATAATGGTAATTTGGTATATAGGACTGACAGTAGGAGAGTGTTTCTTATTAAAACGCTATCAATTAAAATCAGTAGCTTGCTTGCCGATAATATTCTACTACATGGGTGCAAATATTTTTTTATTACCAAATATTGTCGAATAAAATCCTTGCTTCCTTAAATTCAATTCAATATCAACGTACGGGATAGGAATTTCGAAACTCAAGACAAACTTTCAAGATTGTACTTGAACACACAGTACGAGGCAGAAGCAGTTTTGAGAATATCATTGTGATTCACGTAAGAAATAATGAATTTCTATAGAAACAATATTTAAAAAAACGTCCGTACTTTTGAACTTAAATGCTACAATCAGAGCAAGAACAATGTATCAGAGGTGTGTTGTAACACATATTACATCAATTGCGAGACATTTCTTTCCCGTTAAGTTTTCTTCTAGCGCTCATTCCATTGGGCAAATCCATACGCCTCAGTGTAGTTATCGACTCAGTTCTCAAGACCTCATATTTATGTGGCCTTCAGTGAATTTCTCGGTACTACGAAAGCTTACTTGGCTGTCCGGGATGAACTGCGTCTCAGTCGATCGAGCTAACGTGCTCTAGCAGTATAGCTCTGAAGAAGGCCTCAACAAGATGGCCGAAACGTCAGCTCGATCGACTTAGATGCGGCTTATCCCGGACAGCCAAGTATCAGTTGAAAACGTAAGATCTCGTAGTACCGAGAAATTCACTGAAGGCCACATAAATATGAGGTCTTGAGAACTGAGTAACACCACTGAGACGTAGACATTGGCCAATGGAAAGAGCGCTGGAAGAAAACTCAACAGGGAAGAAATAAGTATCAAATGACTCCGGACACGGAAGCTTACGAATCTACTTTTGCAACTGTTCATCTACAGCAATTCAATCTGCAACAATGCGTCAAATTTTCAAATGAAACATACCATGCGATATTTTTAGAAATTACCTTTTACAACGTAGAAGGTGACTTATAGTTGTTTAAGCTTATAGAAAATGTGTATGTTTTACAAAGAGCAAAGTTCAATTTATGATATATTTTAATGTTTTTTGAAATTATTTCCTTCATAGAAAATATTTCCGTTTTACAAATCCGTTCCTGCTTGGAACGGTTTTGTATAGTGTAAAATACAATCTGTGTAAACTTTATTTTCTATAATGGTAAATATTTGGATTTATTAACACTGGTCTGTGGCGTGAGAATTGTACTTTCAATACATTTAAAGTAATTCCTAAAAATATTTTGGCCACTTAAGGGAAGACCTACACGATAGACCAAAGTTGCAGCTATCTTTAGCGCTCTTTCAGTGAGGACATTTACACATTTGAATATTTGTAATAGAAATATTTGTAGGCAATGAAGATCGAGACAAAAGAGTTGAATATAATTAATATTTCATGCGACCAAACGAGTAAACTTATTCATTTACTACAATTTGCTTAATACACGCATTCAAGAAAATGTTTGGTACGCGGAACTTTGAACACTGAACTGTAAAACATGTCCGGGAAAGATATTTCCTACTGCAGTCTATGTAAAGTAATAGAAATAACACAATAATATCGATGCCAAATCTTTACAAACATACATGTTTGGGAAAAATTGTTTGGGCCATATTATCAAGAGTGTCACAATGAGGTGATTCGAATATAGCTGAAATTTGAGAAAAAATATAACAATAAATAAATAAAAATCGTTTTGACAAATAAAGCGTATATCTATCTCCTGGAAGAACGATACCCAATAAGCGAGGGTAATCGTTAATAATTGGCCGGATTGCAACCTATCATTCTAAAAATATCTTTTTTGACCGCGCACACCAGATACCGCGACCACTGTGCGGGCCGGGCGGCCGGGAGGCTGCGTGTGAAGGCTTCAGCAGGGGCGGCGCGTGCTCCGTTAACGAAGGCGGGCGGCGCGGCGCCAGAAATAGCGCCGCGGTTAACGTACAGAACGCCGCCGCTGTCGCGGCCCGCGGCCGCCGCCCCGGCCGCCCCACGCACGCGCCCGACCCAGCGGCCGCGCGCACACGACACTCCGCGCGCAGCGAACGCGGACGGCGCGTCCAGCGCGCTCGGCGTAAACGGAACATCGAGAGCACGCAGCACACCCTGCACCCACGGCACACTTTACACTCGCACACCGCGCTCCACGTTGCACACACAATCCACCCAGCATGTTAAATGCGCCCAGCGCACCCAATGTACCCATCACACACATCACACCCTATATACCAAACGCACCCAATACACCCAACACACTCAATATACAGAGCACTCACAATATACCTAACACTCAGTACACTCAAATCACTCAGCACACTCAGTACACCCAATAAATCCAGAACACACATTACACCCAGCACACCTAATTCACCGAGCATACCCAATACACCCAGCACACTCAATACATACAGTACACCCAGCACACTCAATAAATCTTGCACACCCAATATACCCAGGACACTCAATATATCCAGCACACCCAATAGTCCCAGTGCACACAAAAAGCACCATCACACCCAGAACACTCAATACACTCAGCACACTGAATACACCCAGCTTTCCGAGTACATTGAGCACATTGCATAATCTTCATACTCAGCACATTGACTTCACTTGTCATCTGCACACCCAGCACGCAGAGAACTCGAGCATATCCACCATACCGAGCACACAAGACATACTCGGAACACTTTACAAAATCGGAATACCGACCACATACAACACATTCAATGCACTGTCCCTGTAGAGTAGGGAATTTATATGGATGGGTGAAGGGAAGGAGTAATTCCACAAAATTGTCTGTTCAACTAACTTTTAAAAGACGACTTCTTTAAATCACATGTATCTGCGTCCGTGCGCTTTAATGTTACCCAATGTGGATTTCTTCGTAAACTTCGTTTGAGCTCACTTATTTTAATAAGCTCTTTAATATAATTGGCAAGGGTATAATTAAATGAAAGAAATTTACCAATTAGTGCAGCTGGTCGCTGGAATTCTCATCCAAAATGTATTTGAATTGAAACTAGCTATTTAAAAAGTTTCAAACATTTGCTAAGCTGCCTCGACCAGATTCGCTTCAGAGACAACAGATGTGACACGTCAGCCGGCAGCACAAGTCAAAGCTCTCGGAACGTGTGTAGTGTAGTGCATGTAAGTGTAGGTCTGTAAAGGGAAAGAATGGGATAAGGATGAGGAAGGTAAGAAAGCGCGCGGTTCATGCCCCATTTCTATGCGTGCTGCTCCGGTGTTTGCCTGGTTTTAATCGGCGAAACCACGTAAAATTACTGACCAGAGTAGCCGGCCACTGGATTTCTCCTTCATGAAGTGACTGAATTCGATCCAACTATGTAAGCTTCCCTCGACAGGACTCGATCCGAAGCCCTTTCGGTCGACCGTGGTACAGAGGCAATGAAGTTGCCCTCTGGGCTATCGTTGCCGGTGCCACCCCCTCTTCTTGGCCGGCCGCGGCTCGTACCTCTCGAAGCGCCGAAGCCCAACTAACTTTTCCCCCGCGCGGGGCGCGCGGCGTCATTTGCCGCACGGAAGGTCTCGTGCCCCGCGCATTGATTGTGACGCCGCGCAATCGCATGCAACACACGATTTCTCACCTCGGTCGCGACGGGAAGGGCTTCGGATGTGGCTGGAGTACCTGTATCGAGGGAAGCTTATCGTAGGTTGTGTCGAATTCAGTTCACTTCATGAAAGAGAGTGAACGAAGTCCAGTGGCCGGTTGGCTGAACTCTGGATCGGGTTAATTGTTAACATGGTTTTCGCCGATAAAACCAGGCAACACTACCGGGAGGAGCACGGATAGAACACTCGCGCCGCTGCCCGCGTGAGGCGGGCACACGCTCCGCGGCTCGACAATGTCGCCGGCTTGTCCCGCCCAGCTCGACTCACTCCCATGTGCTCGAGCCGTTCGCACTCGCCCGTCGCTTCGCTCACAATAGCACTCTGCCTCATTGACATTCGAGCGCGCGCCGCTGACACTCGCGTCGCCCGCTTCACTCGCTCACTCGCCCGCTTACGACTCTACGGAGAGATCACTATCGCCCACTTTGTGGGTTCATGTTGCGCGCTCGCTCATCATAGCAGAGATAATGATTGCACGACAGTCACGTTATATGCCTACCAGCGTCGTCCTCCAATTCAAGAACCAGCTCGGCATAAATTCTCGCCACGGGCGCACTAGGGCCTCGCAGATTGCGAGTGCACGTAGTGAAACTAGCGCTTCGTCCACGCGGCACGACAATTATTTCTGAGTTTCCGGTCAGAGAGATTGTATTCTGGTGCCTAGTAGAGATTATGGTATAGATGTGTGCGATACTCATATAGTGAATACGTCACAGTCCGTACCTGTTTCATTGCTTCTCCACTTGTCTGCGCAAGGTAACTACTTGAAACAATTTTTCAGGAAGGGAAAGTGTACATATTGCGCCTTTAGAGATATTATTCAAGGTTTTTTTGGATACCATTTAACATAGGAGAAACGCAACAAAAGTAATGTGTGGACCCAATAGTTGACCGCGTGATCGAAAAGCGTCTTGAATTCGAGCTCAGCAGATAGTGAATTCTTGAAACTAGCTTCGTGTCTGAGTCGAATTCAACCACATATTGAGACGTAAAACTAGAGAAAAAACGATAATGGAAATACAGCACTTTGGAAATAAGCGATTGAATTGTTTCAATAATGAAGAAGATAGGGGCTGCAACACATTAACAACCGACAGAAATGACCACGCTTGTGTATGGGCTACTTAGAAGTCCGGTTGGCTTGTAGGGGGTATATGATAAATTTTCATCGGATAATTCTGAAAAATGAATCCCAGCCAAACAGTTTTTTTTACCTTATTCCGGATATTACACACACATACTCACGTACGCGCGCGCTTTTCGTTACCTTGTTAGTTATGGGTTTTTAAGTTGCGTTTTCTTTTCGTTTTTGTTGTTTTTACAAAATAATATCTTAAAAAAATAAATAATGCTTTAATCTTGGCAGAAACTAATATCGAAACGTCTATTCGAAACCTATTTCCCGGTAGAAGCCCAGTTGCTTTAACCATCGGTGCGACAGAAATGGTCAACTCTTTGAATTGCTTTAAACGGTACGAGCCCCGTTTACTCCCGCACATTACACCCCGTGCTCACAGTTGTAAGTTCAATGACTACAGGAAATTGATTAGTGCCACTGGGCGTATATCGGAAGATTCCGGATTCGATTTCTCGATTAATTAATTGATAAGAAAAAATATTATTTTAAGGATTACTTAATGCTAAATAGCTAAGCAACAGTGGTAATTGCAAAACAGGAATCGTATTTCCCCGTAACTTAAATCTGTGAGTAGGTGTTGAAATGAGTAGAATAAACCATCAGCGTGGCCTTGTCTTTTGCCCAACCCTTCTCCTTTTCGGCTTTTTCGCCCTGTTGTCCCTTGGATCTCAGCGCAGCTGGCGAGGAGGCGGATATACAGACTGCTACCCGCGTTCGACCTCAGTTTGCAGGGCAAGCCGCTCTTGAATGCCCTGATCTCTGCGATGGAGTTGTATCATTGGCGTACTGAAATGCTTTGGATGGAAGTGATGCAGGCAAGGTATACCCAGAAATACGTTGCATTTGTGCCTGGCCATGAAAAAGGGAGATGGAGTCATAATGGTTCAGCTGTTATGTCGAAAAATAATCTGAAATGTAATAAGATTTTTTACGCAAATACGAGTAACAGCAAGTAGCTGCATGCTGCTTTATTCGTTTGGAGCAAAGGTGATTTATAGATGAATTTTAAGTATATGCTGTAATATTAGCGTTTGCGTACATTTAAGGAAGCTTTCACTTAAAAATCACAGTACAGATTTGAAAATTAATTTTACTGCATTGTTTTTTCTTGGGACTTTAAATGAAAGGTTTAAATTATATTTATATAAAAATATTATGAAATTAGTTTTTTACATTTCAAAATCGTTTAATTCTTTGGCAAATATTCAAACTCCTGCTGGAAAATAAAGAATGAAAGGGTTTTAGTACTATCTGAATTGCGACTTTTAGTCTGGAATTTTATTTCCTTTAGCTAAGGAAGTAAACCTTTAATGCATATTCCAAACGTAGGCCCTGTTTTCAGTTTTTTATTGCTTACACCCGAGTACTTTTAGGACGCTCCCTCGAAATCACCGTCCAAATCACCATCACTGTAATAACACAAATTGGAATTCCAATCATGCGGTAGGGAAATCATTTCGCTCGCAGGAAACAGGGCATTCATACGAGTGTTACCGGAAAAGTCACCGGCAGAGAAGACGAAACATTTCGATTCAACGTAATACGCTGCTGGACTTCTAGATGTCAATCTTTTTCGGTAATATGAGGACAATCACTCTTGTACCATTTCGACGACCTGCGAAAGGCTTTCCAATACGAAATAGGATATGATTCCGCAGGACGAAATTGGCACATTAATGATTGGAAAGCATTAAAAACTTGAAACATTGTATAGTAAACGTTAGTCGATATCATGATCTTCCTGTTGAGAACTTTAAAATGTCTTGCGTCATCTGAATAACAGTGAACAAAGTTGTAATGGCATTTGAGTTAACACTTGTATAAATTCATTAATTAACGTATTCTCGCATATTTTTGGCAAATAGTATAATACAAATAATCGAAAAGTCAAGGAAAATATAAATATCAAGCATAGAGTTTATTGTTACTACGCCAAGATAATTAAGATTGTGAATTTAAATTTATAAATAGTTATTTTTGTTTCTTAATCTGTAAGAAATCACTAAGTGTGCCTCTATAACGTCTGACATTTCATTTTTCCACGATATACCAAATCGTATGAGGATATTCGTAGAACTCGTAGACGTCTATGTACTAAACACGTTATTTTTGCACTTACGCAGGGGATGAATAAAAAGTATTTCAAGGTGGATAAATATTTTAGAAATAAAAAAATTAGCTTGAAATCAAAAGGGTCTTTACAATGACTATCCCTCAATGAGATGTGATTAACACACAAGGATAATGTTTATTTCAATTTATAAATATTGAACCAATCTTATCAAATGATCTAAAAACATATGTTGCCATTGTTTTGAATAAATTTAGTAAAATTACCAAAAAATTGTTGGACGGTAAGTAGAACGTCTCTGCCCCCATATCCGCCACTGTTCGGTTTCTACTACCATTTGACAAAAAATAACGGGTTAATAGTCTTCTGGTTGTTTCCCTTGGACAAAATGGCTGCGTCACTTCCGCGACACCTCCGTGTGGCTGGCACAGTTAGCCCGGGCCCCGCGTGGTTTGTTTCGCGTAGGGTTTCCCTGAAACCCTAGCAGCGCGCGCGTGGGTATACTCGGTGCGTTAAGGCGAAATAACACGTAACACGATTTCACGGCTTACCTTTCATTTTACTGAGCACGGCAATAATTTTAATTACCGCACCCAACAGGATAAGACAGTGGTGCCTGTAGTGAAGGAAAGTGCGAGAGTATGCTCTTTATTTTATTCAGAAGGTCGAAGACGCTTCATAATGGTTAATAATAGTTTGTTCAAGTATCTCTTAATGAAGAAGCAATGGCCTGAAGGTGCTAATTTTTTTAAATATCGCTTCGCAATCTATCATTATATTTTAAAAATTTTGTATTTTACTAAAATAAAAGGAGCATATTAAATATAATAGACGGAATAAATATGCTTTAATGAAGAAATATTTTATTACATTAAGTTGTGGTTCAAGTGCGAAAGATATATCCTTCCTAGAATCTACGGAGACATCTCTAAGCCATGTCTGAAATTTTGTATTATAAGCAATGGATAGTTATTGCTACTAGCTAATGTGTATCGTTCGTAAAATTAAACTACAATTAAAAATGTTTAAAAAAATTTATAATGTAATATAATATAATATTCAAACTAATAGAATATACTATAAAATAATATGTATTAATCTTTTAGAAACTTCTAACTAACTTTCTAACATAACTTTTCTGTAATGAAACTGAAATAAAACGAAAAGAATTTTCTTGATTATCAATGATTCTTAATTTATGAAATCAAGCGCTGCTTTGTAATTTAATAAATGCCACTCTGGGCGTTGAAATTAACTACAAGTAGAAGTATTTAAATGCTTAAAAATATATTATTTTAAACAGTTGACTTTATGCATGTATTTGTTTTACAATATTTCACTTTCATATGTGTTTTCAATGTTAAAGACCACAGACAAACGAAATACTATTGATACATTTTAAGCTGTTAAATCCGCCTGTATAAATTTTCCAGAACGTTGCGACGATTCACGCGAATCCAGAGCTCACGTGACTTAGCCCAATTTCGCAAAATTTTAAATTAAATAGAAGCATTTGCCCTTGATTGCTCTCAACTGTGAATCCGTCGAGCCACTATGATGCAGCTTCTAATTTACACTAACAGGAGGGAATGCAGTGTTTCGATTGTTCAAATTGAGATGCAAATCAGGGGTCGTTTGGTACGTGAGTAGCGCGTTGGAAATGAGAATTGAATCGAACCTACTATCGAATCATTGATGCATAATTGCAGCGTTCAATACCAAAGCTGTACAAATTGCTTCCTCTAATTTTAGGAAAAGGTATTTGAAGTTTCATTGACAGGTAATGGGTAGCAATAGAATATGGGAAAAAGTTCTCTCACTATTCTTAAAACACGTCAGAATGCATTTGGTATGAAATAATAAATTTAATGAATGATTATGTAATTTATATTATATTGTCTAATAATTTCTTCGAAACAACGTAAAAATAATTGATTGCTGGTTTAGTATGACAATTTGAAAATAAGGAAGAAAAAAGTGGGGTGTGTGGTTTCAAACTTATTGCCTATTTCAGTGCTAGTAGGAGTTATAACTTGACTAATGCTTGCATCTCAACACCATACTGGTACGTAATACAGTTATAAAAAGTATTTCACCGTTGCGAAAATTCTCTCTTGTTTTGGAACGTTTTTGGCTTATCACAAAAATATTTCCATATTCCTTGTAAACATGATTCTGTCAAATATCCGAGAAAGGAATAGATATTTTTCTCCATGTGTATTTACAAATTTCAACCCTAGCACTAGAACTGTTGAGATGATTTTCTCCAAAATTGATAATTGCCATCTATTTGAACGAACTCAAGGCCTTGCGAGTTTGAAGTAATGAAATCTGTTCTTCAAAGTCAGGTGTTAAAAGAAAGACAATTTTTTGAATATATAAGTAATTTTGGCGTAATTTTGCGTGAAATATAGACAATTTTAAAGAACGCATTTCTCAAAAACAGCTCAATTTTTTTAAAAAAATATTTCCTCGTATGCACCAAAGTTCGTGAAAAATTGGTGCTGGTCCTATTTTTGGTTAACTCTGCATTTTCAAAAATTGGAAAATATTATCATTTGCAAAAGTAGGATTTTAACGATAGAGATGATTTCTTCAATACAATATTTTGAAAAAAGTAATATTTAAAAAAGTTAATGTACACATTTTTGAAAAACTAGTAGTTTTGCTTAATTATTCAGAAAGTCATTTCAATTCATAGAAATATTTCTCAAAAATGGCTGTAGTTTGTTTCTTCAAAATTTTTCTTTGAATAATGTAAAGGACACAAAATGTCCCATGTCTCACGTTCACACCCTTTTTTCAATGAGTCCTGTATTCACTTAATATTCACTTAGGAGATGTCGGATCATTCTGAATGAATATCCATATTTTAATGTCACTCACGTTCACAAGGCCACACTAGAAGTGTAATAATATAAAAATCAAATATCGCTTGTTATGTGAAGTGGAAGATTTACGATCCCTTTTTAATTGTAATAAATATTTTATTGGCAATATAGATGGCTTAGTAATTAAGCTCGAAATACTTGTTACCATTAATGTCATATCGTCTAGTTAGTGCACACTGTTGTTGCTGTTCTCCACGTTTTACTACAGCTAAACAATGGCCAGAGCGTGTGGCCTTCTGTGCACTTTTCAAAGATTAAAGAGATTTATTATACAGTTACCCAGGAGTTTATGTTCGCCGCTATGGGAGAGCTGTGTTATTGTCCATATACAACAGAAGGGCCAGTCAGTATTGTATGACGTCCAGACAATATCGATCTTACCTCTAAAGATGAAAGTATATTGCAAGAAAAACAATAGTTACTTCTTGTGTATTATTAACATACATTTTAATAAATTTTTGACTAAATTGATAATTAATAATCGAGTCCAATGTTAGAAAACAATTGTGAGATAATTTCCAGTTCGTGTATCAGTGTCTACATTACTAAAGATATTACTAAATAACCTACCTCAACAGGTTGTTAAAGGCACGTTGTACTACTGATAAAAAGTTTGTGATAGACGGAAGTTTGTACCGCTACTTCTAATTTTTTAGAATGTGTTCTACGAAAAACGACATTCAGATTAAAAGATCACCTGTCTAGTACATTACACGTTACGATTCCGTAAACGAATGTAAACCTTATTTCTAGTCCTAACTGAACGTGCCAATTGCAAGAATGAATGACGATTGTGGGTAAATGGTGGAATGGACTTTAAGGGAATCGCTGAGACAAACGATCAGTGTACTCAAGTGATAACTATTACGAGTCCGATTGCACAGTATAAATTGTGTTTAGAGTGAATGGGATTCGTGTCCAGTTCATTCGCTGGAGGAAGAACTGTGTAGTAACTGCTGTAACTCTAAGATTCACTGGTGATAAAAATAACTAAATATTGCACTTAAATCTGTCTAAACAATTTGTCCATGAAATATTCAGTAACGTTATGTATATATACTTTTTGTGTGTTGTGATGATGTGTGTATTGTGTTGTGTTACTCTAGTTTCGTATCTGAATTTTATGTATCTAATAATTACTATAGTTTTCCCCTTGGTCTACAAGAACTCGAATGCATAAAAATTACTAACATTGTGAATAAATTGCAACTTTTATCTCGAATCTGCTCCTCTGCTTGTTTGAAATGTGCTTTTCAGACAATAACCTTCAATGCTTCTTCTAAGATGTTCCATTGTATGTGTACGGAAAATTAAGTAATATTACGCAAATATAACCACGTTGCAAGGTTATACTGTCTAGCGTAAATACGTAACTCAAGAAAAGGAAAATATAGAAAAATGGAAGATTTCCTCCTTAAATTCGTTATTAATTTTAGGATAATATTTAAAATTGGGACTTACGGTCTCTTGCAATTCCACTCTATTTATAACTCTTGTATGACTGGCGTAAGCGGCAACAATGCAGAGAATGCAAACGTACCTGTAAAGAAAATAAAATATAACATTTGTACTCCGTTGAATACTGTCATTTAAGAAATTCATGTAAAAATGTTCACTATTGTTTTCGTAACACTGCACTGTTAATATATCGACTTGTTTTTATCAAATAGGATGAAGGAAATACCTCTCTTAACGGCCGACGGTCGTTAACGGTTTTTAGAATCTGCCGTGTTCTAAGAATAATCTAAACAGCTGCCGACGGTACCCGAATTGCTTAACTACGCTCCGTGAAGTCAAGGAAGGTACGCAACTCGAGGCAACACGGATTCCCGGATGCGAACCCAGGTTACTATTAGCGCCGAGCCCCTTACCGAAGGGATAAAAGGCAGCGACTGACTGCGACGCTACGAGACAAGCGAAAATAAATTAACGGAGGATTACTCCAAAGAAGATGTATACTCTTAAAGGCCAAAAAGGGCTAAAGAGACACGTTGCGTAAAAGAAGAAACGAAATAAAAAAATAATTGTTGTTAAAGATGGCGGAAGAACATGCTTATTCCAAGAAATGGTATTTCTTGCTTATATATTGTTTTTTTGTGTGTAAAAACGCAAGTTAAAGAGAAAACAGTTTTAGAAAAAAGGACTGACTGCAGTACCTTGGTATAAAAGTGGCTCTGAAATGCCGATCTCAAAGGTCGAAAATCCTACAGTTGCAACTTAATCGTGAGGTTTTACGTCGTACAAAGCTACTATGACAGGCGTGCGTAGCGTAAAGCAAATTCACGAGAGAGGGGCACTAAATGTATGGGCCCACCACTCCTTTGAACGTTTTTATTAACATATGAAATATTTAAAAATTAATAGATCATACTACGAGAATAAAATTATAACTTTAAAGAAACAATTAATAAATGCAATTGTGTCCTTGTTAAACCATTTGTACGTTTGCTTAAAGAGCTTCTTCCCCAAATATTGATTAACAATTTCCTAAATTGTCAGGTTAAAAAAGGGAACAATCTAGAATGGACAAGATTTTAGTAGCTAAAACGTTTTATTAAGCAATGTTACAGCCACACTTCAAGATTAAAAGTTTTAGATGGTAATGAATGGATTTTGTATATTAATGATAAAATATTTACACGATCCTTATTTTGACCACGATTACTTTGACCTTAAATTCGTAATCCGAGATCTCAAAGCTATTGAAATGCAGTGCCTTCAGTATGTAAGTCTCACATTTCTTAGTATGACGATGATTAATTAGAATGTATGTGACTTTAGAATCCATATTTTATCCGCGTTTGGAATCCCTAATCAATTAGTTTATCAGAAACATGAATGTGAGTATTTATTAGGATAACAGTGTCGTAGTCGTATGACCATATTTGGAAATGAGTTAATTGTTTTGATGGAAATTTTATTATAAAGATATATGAATGGTGCTGGAGTACTGGTGAAATAAGAATTAGAGAAATGCCCGAACCCCCGAACAAGCCTTCCTAAAACTTCCTTTTTCCACATTCGATTTTCACATCGCTCGATTAGGATTTGGAGGATGCCCCAAGTGGTCCAAGGCGGATAATAAGACCGTTACGCCATGAGTCGCCCAGGTTGTTTGCGATTGCGTCGATTCCGATACATTCCAGAATGAAGAGGTGGAGCGTGATAGCGACGTAGATCTGGTGAGCGTGTCCTATCCGGTGCCGCACGCTCCGGTTTCGCACAGGCATTGCGCGAACGCCTCGTAGGTTGCTCGTAAAAAAGTCAGAGGCGTTTCCTTGCCCATCCTTTTCACTCGGCGAGCGTATACCTTCATGCATAAAACACTGCCCTTCTGCGCGCGAGCGCTACCACAACCTGCGCCTTCCCCCCCCTCCCCTCCCCATTTCGCCCCGTCCTCCGCCTCCGCAACCGGGAGGAGTGGCTCAGGGCTTGAACTGATGTCACTGCAGTCCCTCTGACCGGGAGGTCCTAGGCTTGAGTCCCGACGGTGGCAGGATTTTCGACACTAGCTTGTCAGCTGTCTGGAGGAGAATTCTAGCTGTCGGCTGCTACATTGGTAGTTTTCCGTGGATTCTCTAGTCAATACTAGGCGAATACCGGAGCAGTACCGTAACAAACGGGCCATGGACCGCGCACAATCTTTCCTTGCCCTATTCGCACGCCTCACACACACTTACGCTATCATGTACTACACTACCATACATGTCGGGAGACCGGTCGGGAGCGTAGAGCTTGGGGGCGGTGCCCAGGTGGTGAGAGATACCTGGTTAGGGAAAATCCCGCTAGCCGATAGTAGATCGGTGCCTGATCTCGCCATAAAGCGGGGAAAGACCGCAGCCACCTCCAGAGCAAAAACGCGCACTACACTTACGGGAACGCAATCATTAATCCACCACCGCTGACACCTTCCGGCCACGTTTCCACCGCATTTGTGTTCCTCTACGAAGCTGTGAAACGCAGGAGCAACATCTAGGAAATGCGGCCATGCAGTGGGAAGGATTTCGTTTAGAGATGGAGGTTGAAGTAGGCGGTATTCCCCTCCCCCTCGTCATTATACTTTAAAAAAATAATATATTCGGGATACGTACTTTTTAAAACAAATATTGCTTAGATAATAGCAATTATATGAAAATAAAACCTCGTCCACAGCTTCCGAATATACTGTGCTTTTTGTTACTCGAGTCAACCATATTAAAATACACGCTAGAATCATCATCCAATTTCGTTCTCTGTGTCAGAGAATATTCCAGTTTTTGTATCATGAAAATTCTCACACGGTATTAGAAAAGTTTTCTTTTTCAGGATCATTGAAATTTGAGGCCTTATTTTGATAACCATGAAAAGTTGACTTCATAAAATGAAATTTCGTCTTGGTATTAAAATTCACGATAGTCAGTGCATCGTGAATTTCCTTTCAAGTTCATGATGGGAATGTTGTCCTAATTTCGCCTACGCTCATTTTCCTGTATCTAAGTGTATGTGACTCAAATTTATTGTATCATTTACGTTAACTCTTTGACTACGACACAAATGTTTCTGATGTATTAACTATAGGTTTTGTAATAAATGTAAATATTGTAATAAATGTTTTGTAATAAATGTTCATCTTTCTCGCAAAGTGGTTGTGCACGGAAGAAACACACAGATTTTCTATAATATATCATGTGTGCACCGACACTGAGCACGAGAACAGAAAAGCAGCGCAATGCAACATGGACGTGAGGAGCACAGATGAACGTATTTACCTCACACTAGCTTTATTCTTCTCTCAAAATGTCTTCCTCCGTTCACTGTGAATTTTCGCGCGGCGATCCGACCATGTTCTGTTAATTTACGTTTTTAATTATATTCTTGTATACATATTCTTTTATTCACATATATTTTCTTTTGTACGTGAGGCTTGTGTCAAAATTTGATGTGAAATAAGCTTACGTCAAAATTTTGTTGTGACCAGAAGCAAGAAATGCTCTGCAATCAAGAGAAATCCGATCGAGAGGAGGATCAAAAACCCATGACTTATGACGTAGCTGGTTCAGAGAAATCATTGGATACTTCAGAAGGAAGAAGGGTAAACGCTAAAAGTAGACAATTGGGGCTCAAAAAGGAGAAAAAAAAATGTGGAGGAGAAATTTTGAGACCAAATGTAACAGAAAAGAAGACAGAAATAAACGAAGAGAGAAATAGAGTTGAAAAAAACTGAAAGAATCTTAAAGAGGGGAGAGAGTGTCACTCATAGACTAAGAGAGAGAAAGAGACGAAAAGAGAGAAAGAGGCAGACAGAAACAGGCAAACAGAGAGAGAGAGAGACAGACAGAGAGAGAGGTATACACAGAGAGAGAGAGAGAACGAAGAGAGAGAGAGAGAGAGAGAGAGACAGAGTGAGACAGATAGGCCGAGGGGTTTGTGACTGAGTAAATTCGTGTGTATGCACGCAAATGCATATATGTTGAATGAATGTATGAAAGCTTGTGGCAAAAGAAAAACGAAAACGAGTATCCATTAGTTTAGAATGAAAAACGTGTTTCTAAGAGGTTATATAAAGCGAAGTATTTTCATTAGAGTAATGTCATATATTTCTATGAGCACCTTCTTTGGCATTTGTCTTCTGTTGGAAGAAATCATTCCTCTTTCTTATGCACGAATTTCAAGCAAAATTGTTTTCCAAATTCAAGCTCTAATGACGTGTCATAATTCCGTAATCCACCTTATATTCCTTCTCTTCCTCTGGTAATAATAATAGATCGCTCTTTGCGTCAGGCCGAACCTGCTTTGAAAGTAAATTTTCTGCCATCCGCCGCGAAGACGCTCTAGGAAAACATTTCAAGTTATTTAACAGGGGGAGATACTGGAATTACGGGAGCTACGGTACGGTAATGGTCTTTCGGGATCCGGCTTGCACCTGGGGCATTGCGGGGGTGAGTGGGGGGAGCGGAGAGAAAGGGAAGGAAAAAAAATAAACAGAGCGCAGGACGTGCAATGAATGTGCGGGGGCGGATGGTAAGCGAGGCCGCGAGCAATCGAGCAATCGATACCGCCCGCCTGCATTCGGCGGCGGTGGATGCGTCGCGGAGCGAGGAGGCTGCAGCTCTTAAGCCCAACTCGGTTTAAAGCGGCTTTAAGTGACTTGTGAAGGGCTCTTGGAGCCTGTGTAGCTGTTATGCTTGGTCAGAGGACGTTCTTACTAAAACCTTTCTATTCTACAAGAGGACACAGGATACTGTTAACTGACCGAGTGGTTATACACTATGGGCAATATATTGATAACCCGCATTTCACATATCCAAAATAAAGATCCTACCCATAGCAAACATTATGATACAAACGCTGCAGAAACGTGCTCACTGAACTAGTATGTGTACAGAAAGCAGCAGGAAGTTTATACTCCATCAGAACAATCTTAATGTACACGAACTTTAGTTTTTTTGTTTACAAATTGTATAATGTAGCGCTTTCATTGTTGTAATATTCCAGAGAAAGTGAGATTTAGAAATTTTGAATTAATTAACAGAATAAGATAAATAAATAAAACAAAAAGGGAAATAAAACGGAAGAAAGAAGAGAAAGAATGGAACAAAAAATACAAAAAAAGGAAAAGAAAGAAAAGAAAGGAAAGAAAGAAAAGAAAGAAAAGAAAGGAAAGAAAGAAAAGAAAGAAAAGAAAGAAAAGAAAGAAAAGAAAGAAAAGAAAGAAAAGGAAGAAAAGAAAGAAAGGAGAGAAAGATAAAAGAAAGATAAAAAGAATAGTATATTCTTCAACAAGCTTTTAGAAATGGCGAGTTGGTTCACGAGTTGCTTTGTTGCATCTGGGGCACCCGCCAGTGAGGCTGCGATGTCTCGCCTGCGGTGAAGACGGGCAGCGGCGGAGAGCTGAAGCAGCGCTCCAAATGACAGAGAACGAGGACGGGGAGAGACCTTTCCCTGATGACGCGATTCAAGCATCGAGGGGAGAGCAACCGCCCTCTTTACAGTTCATGCGCTCATTTGAATAGTTCTCTTGTTATTCTCTTGTTAAATAGCCGCAGGTACAATCATATTTTCTCCAGGTTATTGTGGTCGACGCTGTTGTATTTTGTGGGCTTTGATTTTGGGACAGCAGCCGACACATTTTGTATTGTAATTTTGGTCACCTGTCTGTACTCAGATTTATACTTAGTAGCACTGCATGGCCGCGAAATGGAAGAAAAGGGTAATATTGACACATTATAATTTTAGAGTATCGTTTAAGTGTTTGTCACAGTATTAATTTTTATTTAAAAGTTTAAATTTATTTTCATTATAACATTCAGGTAGTATTAACGAAATAAAAAAAATATTATGTATTTTGCTTATTCTCAAATTTTACTATTGTGGCCATGTTGAATTGTGGTGGTGTGATAATTTCAAAACTCATATCTATCCAAGCCAGTTCCTCTTTTTAAGCCCTAAAAAAGCACAGTTTAGTTTGCATCCCGCATCCCATTATTTGAATATATTTTCACCGACATTACAGTTTTTCTGCGGAAACGTTAAAAACAGTTCTCAAAAGTAGATTGTGATTCGCTATTTATTCCATACGCAATTCGCCAGCGTATTCCGTTAAGAGGGAGGTTGTGTCACCAGATTTCTCTCAGATTGCAATGCTTCTTCCAGAGACACAAGCAAAGAAAAGTCACTTTCTGGCTCAAGCACGGATAAGGCTGGCCCAACATCACGAGGAGGGATTTGTACAAAGTAAATAGTAGAATGTACAAAGCAGTCTGACGTAGGAGAAGTTGGAGTTTGCAAAAGCTCGTGGATCCGTCTGCCCGACGTCAACAAATAGCAGAAAATTCGGACCAAAGAGAAAATAACTCGGCACTTCCTGAACGTTGCGCACATAATTAATGGAAGGAAGAAAGGAAGATAAACAAGAAGAAGAGACTTTATTGCCATAACTACTCGTTGGTATGTAGTTGTCGCCACATGTAAATAGAGCATATCTTGAAAGAGTAATCCACAATATAAATGTAATATCTCTTTCGCAATATGTTGAAATGGCATAACCGGTTTGCGGTGCATAGTCCAAGTGTTTCAAATATCCGTCGTTTTACCTAACACGTATTGGAGATGGTTCTTCGATGCAGATCTTGTAGTACCTCTTGGTTGAACTCCACTCTGATGGCCCTGAGTCGCATAGCATTTTGAGGTTACCTGTGATAGCAGGTTTACTCGAGGAAACCCAGAAGGAAAAACTCATTTGGATTCATTACCATTTATAATTAAAAATATTTTACTGTAGGTAGCATTGAAATGTTTGCAACTAACACTATTTTCAGAGCTTAGTTTTCCGAGGGTATTAGAGCAGGGTTGTTCTCGCTTCTTTGAAAACGAACAAAGCGTGTTTCGTGACACACATTTTCCTCGCAAATTTCGACCTCGATGTTTTGTGTCTCGAAGTTTCCCCCGTGCGTCGAACAAGCACGTAATCACTCTCGTAATTAGCCCTCCGACGGACTCCCATCCCCGTTCATTACTGTAGCAAGTTGTTTTTCGGGGCGTTTCGGTTTCATGCGTGGGCTACTTAATGTTTGGCTTTTTCTTTCGGCTGCGTCCCTCTACAGCACGTCATGGTGCCGCTTCTATGGTTTCTTTTCATCGTCGTTTCCAGCGTAAAGTTTGAAGTTGACCGCCTCATTTTTTGAAAGGGTTGATGGCGTAAATGGGGCACGAACGTGTTGCGAGAGAAACAAGCGGGAGGTGAATTACGGGTTTGCGCCAAGGCTCGGCACGAGGGTGGCATGGGAGGGGGAGGCTAGCTCCCGGGTCGGGGGGTCGGTAGAACTTGTGTTAAAGAGGTAGCATTCTAGACTCGGTAGTGAATGATATCATTTTTTGATGAAGTCTGATACACTACAGGATATCTCAGATTAAATGTTACAAACTTTTAAGGTTCTCAGATGGTCCGAAAATGATCACTTGTTGAGAATGGACATGTAGTGGGACATTCAGACAAGCGGCA
Source organism: Gryllus bimaculatus (assembly GCA_017312745.1). Lineage (NCBI taxonomy): Eukaryota > Metazoa > Arthropoda > Insecta > Orthoptera > Gryllidae > Gryllus > Gryllus bimaculatus. Next base: position 1,154,698 of record BOPP01000272.1, read on the forward strand.
TTAGTCCCGTAATTTTAGAGTGCTCCGTGTGCACACATGAAATCCCCTTAAATGCGCCAGAACGTGTCCTTCTGGAAGCCTATGCATATGGGGTTACCTCGAAATTAGGGGTGAAAGTGTTAAGTTATCCGTAATGTGTCAATTAATAACTCCAATATATGAAATTTCCATCTACATATTTATTATAAAAATATAATTATTTTTGCCTCTGTATATTCCTAGAAGTTTTACCTCTGTATATTTCCTAGAAGTGTGAAACTGCATCTGCATAAATGCAAGTTTACTACAGAAATTTCAACATAAAGGAAATATTCTCTGCTATGTACCAACAAAGTGTGATTATTCTGCGCAAATCCAGTTTCTCAGCATTACATGGCTGCATATCAACCAAATTATTGTCTGATATAGAAGAAAACCGTCTTGAAAGATTTTAATGATTATCAGGAATGGACATTCCCCTTATATACGTGTTAAATGTAATTTTACAAATAATACAAAGTACATTTCGCGCATTCTTTCTTTAAAAATATCAACCTCTGGAGTAGCTCATGAACTGACTTCGCTTCGAGCATAACCATTATTCGATAACTCTCACTCGGAGAACGGTTGTGTAATGAAAAGATGTACGACACGGGGAAGGAACTGCATGATACGGCATGAATGGGACAGGAGGGTGCGATACGGGACGGAACGGGCTGGGGCCAAACGGACAGTCCTGGACGAAGCGAGTCGGGGCAGGGTTGAGGTGATGAGTGACAAGGCAACTTCAGACTGAACGGAGCGGGGCAAGGTGGAGCAGGATGGGACGAGTCGGGGAGGAGAGAGAAGGTGGGTCGAGTCCGGATTGGACTACTCGCGCGAGGCGCACAGGGCTGGATAGAAGGGGATGAGGTAGAATGGAACGGGACCAGAAAAAACGGGATAAGAGAAACGAGGGGTGAACACGTTGCAGGTGATTGGGAAGGGCGGTATGGAACAGGAAGAGTGTTGCTGGCAAGTCGGGGCGGGTAGTTCAAAGCTGGACTGAGCAGGGAGTGTCTGGGTGGGGTTGGTGGGGCACGTCTG
>BOPP01000272.1:1163653-1198093 GCA_017312745.1 Gryllus bimaculatus
TCATCAATAAAGAACTGCCGTAATAGAAACACAACACTCTTCTTATTAGATCAAGAGGGGAAAAAATTGAAAAGTGCAATGCTTGTACATTATTGGCTAAATTTCATAACCTACGACAGTAATCGATACATCAGCATAGATAACTCACTAGAATAGAAGAAAGAAGCAACACTGCTAATAGCACTTTTCTAATAATACACAAATAAACTTTTGTTGTCCACAACATTTAAACGCCTGCTATGCATCATATCTTGTAAGAACGTAAGTCCGTACAACAGCCCGAAAATCGAATAAACATTGTGACTTTCATGTTGGATTTTTAAAAAAAAATTGTTGCGTCAACTTAGACGCAACGCGTCTCGAACCCCTTGGGGTTACTTTAGAGAAATCCTCCATTAATTAATGTAGACGTCTCGTCTCAGTCAGTTGTGAAAACGACGAGATAGGAGTAAGGTTTAGGACGTTCACAGGGGTTGGACTAGCCCATTTCAAGCATGCAAACTCGGTTTGTCATAGCAAATTTTACATGAGGTTCTACGGGTATTCTACAGTAATCGATCCCCGAACCTCAGCAGTGAAAGGCAAGCGACGTCGCCCCTGAGCCACGAGAGTATTTGTCAAATAGGTACGTCAGAAATAACCGGTGTTTTCAATAACAATTTAAATACAGTATTTATAAATAAATACATTACTCACATTGACACCATTGTGACATGTTAGAAGATAAAATGAACATTTTTAGTCAAAATGATAAATAGTAATAAGAACAAAAATATTGCAGACAGAAGTGGAACAAGACGTAGAATGAGAGAAGAAAAAAGAACCTTTGCTTGGGAGGACAGAAAATTTTGCCATAAGTGTACATATTGGGAATATTCCACACATTGTTGTAGAAAGGAGAATGTTGCGTAATATAGTACCAAATATACGGCATTTGCGAAGTCGCCTGTACTGTCTCGCCTGTTCACTAAAAAGGAAAAAAAAGTTCAACCCGGCTACTATTCGCATTAACAATTGGCGCACATACGCCTCTGCGCCGCAGCGCGTAGAATATTTACAGTACTACAGCCCTTTAGCAAACAACAGAACACCGTCTCATTGGCACCTGTAAGTAGGCTCGAGCGGAAATACATAGAAATGTCCCAGAACGTTAGTGATTAGGCGACTCACGTGCTGGTCCTTCCTCGGAGTCTTAATGATCTACTGAAACGTCCTTTGTGCCTCCTTTCCTTCGTCGTCCATTGAAAACGTGCCCGCCAAACGCGGGCCAGGACAGTCTTATTTAAAGACCGCATCCATTTGCCTTTTGCCTCCAGGACACAAAGAAATCGCTTTAACTAACCAAGGACTCCCCCACTCGCCCTCACTGGCCTTCTTTTCCCCATTATGGAAACATTACGAAAGCCTTTTCATCCTCCTCTACCTTTCGCCTCCTTAGTCACCATTTGACTCCAAGCGTATGTCAGCAGAACGTGACTGTTCCCTTCTATACATACCGAGTGAGGTGGCTTAGAGCATCAACTGAACACACACACACACACACACACACACACACACACACACACACTTAACATACACTACACTGCCACATTTGCCGGGAGGTCGCTCGGACGTTTAGATCTTGTCCCGGCTGGGGCAGTTCTCAGCTAATCAGAGATACCTGGTTGGAGAAAACACCGCTAACCGACGGTACGTCAGCACCGAATCTCGCCAATGCCAGAGCGTAAGAAGACCACCCCCTCAGCCAGAGCAATGACATGCACTACGCTTACGTGACTAATGACCTTTAGTAGTTGACGTGTTCGGAATCACTACAATCAATCAATCATCCTTTTATACATGTGCGAAAATCTATGTAAATACTCTAAACACTTTGTTGCCTTCTAGCTCCTTATTTTGCGCCGTCGCGCGCGACTACGCTATGTAAGCACTTCATAGCAAACTACTTAAATGCTACGATTTTCAACTCTTTTTTTCTCGCCCTTACGAATGTAACAAGGGAAAATATTGTAATCGTGTGCCGGTAACGGTGAATTTTGGAAAGGAAACTTATTGTCGGTAAGAAAAGAAAAGTAAAGAAAAAGAGGATAAATGTCTTTCTATATACAGAAAATTGCTTCCCCTAACACGTGGTGTAGCCGGAATCCGTGTTTTCTGAGTCCATGATAGCGAAAAATCTATTTACTAAAATCTAAATCGTCTGTCAGTCCGCCTGCCCGTCTGTTGTCTGACTGGCAGTCTGTCTGTCCGTTCGTGAGTTGCACCACACGCTAACACCCAATCCTCTAATTTTCTCCAAAATTGACATTCGCCAGTCATTTGAACAAACTCATGGCTTTGGGAGCCCTTTAAGCGAAGTATATTCAGAAATCAAAATGTCCAGGCATTTTACTTTACATGAAGCCTCGACATTTTCACAATTTTCTCAAAAATTGCTCCATATTTTTTGATTAATCTTTGTCCTTGGATAGCGTAAAGAACGCTTAGGAAAATAGTGCAGGTCTCATGTTCGTTGAAATCCCAGACTTTTTAAATATGTCAAAAGTGCAATTATTTTTGCCGTCTTTCTACAAATGTAATATTGAAATTAGCGATTTTTTCCGTAATGAAATCTGTTCCTAAAGACAGATCTTGAACTAAGATTATGTTGAGTTTTTTGAAAATACGAGTAGTTTTTCGTGTACTTTTCTGCGGAATATAGGCAATAGATAATTGAAATTTTGATAATGAGATTTTATTCCAAAATGTTTAAAAATTTTAATTTTGTAAACATATTTCTCAAAAACCGCCCATATTTTTTCTTTAATGTTTCCCTTCGTATGTATTAATGTACGCTAAAAATATGGTGCTTGTACCATTTTCGGCAAACTCTCCGTTTTTTTCGAAAATTGCAAAAAGTTAACTTTTCAAAACTGTAAAAATTAACATGCAGATTTTTGCCTTGGGCAACGTCTGCCTAAAATATCGCACCAAATTATAAAAACCTAGGTATAGAGGCATCACAAGTTTGAAGTTTTAATTATTCACTACTACATAAATTGAATTAATTCTAAATTAATGTAATATATGTATTATCACAGTAGCAATACAAAGCACATTATTATTCAACATGTACGATGCTTTTATTGTAGCATATCCAATAACGATAAACATTGTCGATTTATCCTTGTTAAATAATAAAATTGTGTCAATCCTCAGCACCAGTAAATCATATCCTGAGATAAATCTCGAATTTTGAGCGAAATAAATCTTGCAGCTATAATAAAACCCGCCAGCGCGCCGAACGAGACACACTTTAGGGACGAGGCGAGAGCTATTGGCATATATCGATATCGGATACTTGGTAGTCCAATGGCCGCGACAGAATATGACAAATTGCGAGGGAGTCGAAGTTTAGGAGGGAACCAAGTTGCGGGAGATAGCGCGAACTTTCATGCCGTCAGCGAGACAGATTGCCGCCTTTGTGCCGACGATGCGTCGCCGTAGGCAGCTGTGCCGAAGATGCGACGGGGCGCGACGGGGCGCGACGGGGCGCGAAGATGATTATTTTTTCAGAAACACTCGTACACTTTGTTACTGTGTACTAGTAAATTACTTCCTCTAACGCGTTCTGTAGTCAGAATCCACGTTTTGTGAATCCTTGATATCGAAAATTTGTTCGAAGTCTGTTCGTCCGTGTATCCGTCCGTGCTTCCGTCTGCCTGCCTGTGGTCAATGCTTGTGGCTAAATCGTTCAGAAGATTATCTGAAATTGATATTCTCTGATCAGGCGTTGCGAGTTTTATGGTGGATACTATACACAACGACCAAACACTTTCAAAATTTTCGCAAAAATGGCATCAATTTTTTAAATTATCTTCCCCTCTCTTAAATCCCCCCACCCCTTTCTACAATTATACTATTGGAGATAAACATGTTTTCCCTTAATCACAACATGGTTTTTCAAACTCAAATCTTTAAGTAATGTTATGTGCAATTAAAAAATAAGTGGTTTGGGGGCAATTTTGTGTGAATTCCAAATTTTTAACAATTATTTTCTAAGAAAGTGGCTCAATGTTTCTTTGTTTTTTATATACATCAATACCCCTATTGGCACAAGTTCCATTTCGGGGAGCTTTCTATACTTGCGAATATTGAAAAATATTATCATTACAACTCTACAATATTGACAGTAGAGATTCCTTTCCTAAACGAAATATGTTATAAACCATTATATTTCGCGTAACTTGTGATTATGGAAAAGGCTATTTGTATTTTTTCTCACATAGGGCTCGAAATTCTTTAAATTGTTCTTCTCGTATAGTGCAAAGGACTCTTAAAATATGGTGCAGTTTCGATGAAATATAATTTGTATTTTGAAAATCGTAAAGTTTACTAATAATGCCTGAAAATATGTGCTGTTGTACTTAGGGCTAATTTTGATTTGCAGAGATTGATATTAACTATTTTTTATTTAAATGAATGAACAGGTATAGTATTAGTTACATAGATTGATTATCTTTTCCAAATTGGCAAAAGCGTCAAGAAAATCAAAATTTAAGCTGTGGGTTCCGAAGGCAACCCCTTCCCTTGGTAATCATGGAATTACAAGGATTCGCACGTTTGTATTTTATTTAAAGCATCTAAATTGTGAATTAATTTCCCTTACATCGTAATAAATATTTTAAATGGGTAGATCTTCGATTTGTGTTGACCGGGTTTTCGTTGTGTTCCTTTCTTCTGAGAATAAGAGCTGAGCTCATGCCTTTTTTTATCTCGACTGTAAATATAACGTTTATTACTCCTAAATTGCAAGTTTTTTATTACTCTTTTTCACGAGTATAAATCATAAATCAAACGTCGTTACTGTCTCTCTTCTTAAAATGGTTCTGCTCAGATTTACTAGTATGCTGGTTGTCAATTTTCTTCCTCGTGCACTTTTCTATACAGGAAAACACAGATACATAATTTTTTAGATTAATTTGTGGGATCATATTGGATAACAACAAGATGAGTAGGACTTTAAAATTCAAGCGTTTTCCATGCAATATAATCTGAAGCTGTAACTGTCACACAATTCACTTTCAATAGTCCCGCGAAAAAATGCTTGGAAATAGCTCTTTAAGGTTTCTCTGCACGAGATATATTTATATCTAGCTGAGTGTATATATATATATATATATATATATATATATATATATATATATATATATAATCTTCGTTTTCTATAACAATATTTCCGATCAGATTTATAACAATTATTATCTTTAGAATGTTATTAAACTAGAACGATTGAACTTCTACATGTGCTAATTAAAATCAGTGTGCACGGACGTGCTACAGGGTTAAATATAGTTTAAATGATAAACATGGACAATGCACTGTAAAGTGCATTTCCAGCTCCAATTGGAATTATATGTTGAGTTTTAATACCGCACCTCAACGAAACTGAATCTCAGCGAAGGAGAAACGAACGTGATTTTTCTCGTGCTACCGTCACGTAAATAATGTGGAAATTTGTCCATCTGTGTCAAGACCGGAAAGGCAGGGAAGATTACGAGCGCGGATTACTATGTAGACGTCGTGTTGGAGTTGCGTTGCGTCTAACGAGGCTGTATCGGATAACGAGGCTCGTTACTGCCAAGGCGGCGGCGGCGGCGGCCGGGGGCGGCAGGGGCGGCCGGGACACCGCAAAGCACTCGGACCGCTTTGCAACATTCAGAAGAACTCAAACAGACCGCAGCCCAGCAGGGCGCTGGAAAGAGCAGGGGAATATGGCAGGAGAGGACAGGGAAGGAACGCGCAAAAGGGCGCAGAAAGGGATGTGTCGGACTGACTGAAAGAATAAATGGACAAATAAACGAATGAATACGTATGTGAACGAGGGAATGGATGGTTAAGTGAATGGGTGGACGAATGAATAAATAAAGGAATGGGTGAATGAATAAAAGAATGGTTAGATGAATGAATGAATAAATGAATGAATGGGTGGAGTGAGTGAATGAATGGATACTTGTATAGATGGTAGAGAGATAACTTAGTGGTTGAATGAATTGATTTAACAGCTGGATGAATTGACTATTGAATGACTGGATGAATTTTTTATCGAATGGCTGCATGGTGGGACTGAATGGATGGATGAATTGATGACTAAATGGCTGCCTATATTGATAACTGCATCGCTGCATGAATTGATGAGCAGACGGCTGGATGAATTGACAAATATCAAAATGAATGAACGAATCAATCAATGAGTGAATGTATAAATAAATCAGAGGGTGCAAGAATTATTCAGTGTATGAAAATCTCTTGATAAATGAATTAAAGACGAAGGTATTTGCGAATGAATACCTTCGTCTTCATTATATGAGCGAATATTTTACACAGTGTCAAATACGTGTGAAAATACTTTAGTCATCCTTATGAAAATACCAAATCTCAAATTAGACCCTTTATAGAGAGAGCAACCAGTTTCGAACAGACAGGTGTAAGTATGAATACACAAGAAAAATAGAAAACTGAATTGTCTGCATTTCGAAACCAAGCGTCCCGTTTAACCTCAGCTGCTCAGCAATGTTTTCTTTTTAGAAAACGCGAGCTTGCTTCGCCAAACCAAAAAAAAAAAAAGTTTTTGGTGGTCAGCACTCTTCGCCATTAATTCAATCCCAGGTCTGCCTTTCCAAGCGCGTCAGCATGTGTTTCCTGCTACCTCTCATTTGCACAGAAATATCGCTGGGGATTCGCTTAGTGGTCAGTGGAAGAGCCACCATATGCATTGTGCTTAACTTTCTGAGATCCGTTAGGGTTCAGTCGTGCCGAAAGTCCTGTTTCTGAATTTCAATGTGTCTATGCCGCCTCGCTTGAACCCTTAACCACTGTTGTATCTATCAGTAAGTAAAATCTGCTACTTTACTAAGGAAAATACTCAAGACACTCATGTTTAGTGTTAGTGATTACGCTAACACAAGTAAAAGACGCCTTTTGCAAAAAAGCATCCAATAACATTTTGAAAAATAACTAGGAACTCACTAGTTCGAGAACACGGAGAGCCATTGAGAGTGTGTGTGTGTGTGCCTGTTTTGTCTATTGATTGATTAGTTATTCCAGGCTCGTCAACTGCTAAGATTAGTCCCGTAAGAGTGGTGTATGTTGTTACCTCGTGAGGTGACGGCGATCTTCCCTTGCTGTCTGGCGAGGTCCGTCGCGGACCTACCGTCGGCTGGCGGGGTTATCCCCAACCAGGTATCTTCCTCTAGCGGGAAACCGCCCCAGTCGGAACAAGCTCTTAGCTCGCGACCGGGCTCCCGCCTTTTGTGGTAGTGTAGTGCATGTTAGTGCAAGTGTGTGTAAGTGGTGAGGATAGAACAAGGATTAAAGCATCAGTAAGTGTTATTTCAATATTATTGTTACAAACGTATTATTTTATATTATGCACACGTCAAAAAATAAAGGTAAAATGGAATCACATTATTTATAAGAAAGGTCTCTCAACACTGCAGCGCGAGGTTTGAGCGCAGCTGTCAAGGAGTCTCTCCATCGCATCAAAGCCGCGGAAAAGAAACCATAACGTACATCTGAGGAAAAACTCCTAAAAGGGGAAAAACCTGCCGCCAGAAGACGAATTATTCTGAATTATTAATGCTATTAATACCATACCATTATAATTATTATTTATAAATAATAATTATAATTATTCATACCATTAAGTCTGAATTATTCATACACAATTCTACACTTTTCTGCTATTTGATAAGATGGGGATTAATGCCCTCTCATGAACTAGCACACAAACGGGAATTTGGGGTAGATGATATCTTGATGGTACGAAAATGTTAATAGTAGATGATAATAACAACAAAATTAAAATAATAATGATAATGATAATAATAATAATAATAATAATAATAATAATAATAATAATAATAATAATAATAATAATAGTAATAATAATAGAGAAATTAAGAAGATCTCAGGGTATTGATTTTGTGCACTTGAAAAGACACGCCCTGTAAACCCAGGCTGCATGTCACGCCCCGAGCAGGTTGTGGCTGCGCCCGTGCAGTGCGTTTCCGGTGGCGTGGGCGGCGGGCGGGGGAGTTGCGGAGTTTGGTTGCGGGGTGCACCGTAGGGTCGTTAGTGGGTTCATAACTCGCCCCGCGGCGCAGGCGGCGGTCGCAGGAGGCGGCGCGGGTGGCTCCGCCCTTGGATTTGCGGCTGCGACGATGGCATGCGCTGGGGCGGAGGCGACGCGCCTAGTGGCTCCGAAGGCTGAAAGAGGCTAGTGGTGCTACAAGGGCTCCTGCTTTCCTACATTATTTGTAACGATGTACGAAATACTGCGTGAACCCTAACTTGGGGAATTTTTGAGAAATTAAAAAAAAATTATAAAAGTTACGTTTTTAACTCGCCAAGCACGAAACTCCGTTTCTCGTGCTTGTTTTCCGTCGGCGTAAATAAGAGATATGTGGGATGTATATTTGCACCTGATTTACATTCGTTGTTCAAAATTTAAACTACAATATGTTTTGAACTGGGCTGCCCTGGTGACACCGCGTCGAAGGCTACGGTGCCGACCCACAGCCCTGAAGAGGACCCTGATATGTCGGTCGAAATGTCGGCACCTCAGCCTCCGACGCGGGATCGCCCGGACAGCCCAGATCATGAGTGGCCGCGGAAGCCTACGATATCATTTAACAATATATTTTATCATTGGCACTCGTTCTTTCAATTTTATCATTTTAAAGATATTATTAACATTTAGTATGTATACTATAAAACCTGTCAATGATAGCAGACGATTGAAAATCTGTGCCCCCTACCTTGCATTTGAAGCAAAAATTACAAAATGTGGTTCAGTAGGGCGCGCATGTTTCTTTCTGAACAAAAACCTGTAGTGTTTTAAATATAATAAATTGCAATTTTCTAAATGTCAGGCATCTCTATGAAAATAGGAATTATACCATACCCACAAAAGCACTTTTGTATACGCAAAACGGAACGTTCATTTTTCAGAAATTCTGAAAACGTTACATGGGCTTCATGTTCAGTCCCCCAAAATTAAAATTATCTTAATAATTTCAGGTAGGACACAACAAAATATCACATTTGACATATTTACCAAACTTCAGCACAGAAATAGAAATAATAATTTTCTTTGATGATTCTAAAATTTTTTGAGAGAGAAAAAACAAAGGCCAATTGCAAAACAAATGTATACATGTGTATAAATTTATTAATTATCATAATTATATTATAATTAACATTAAAACTTAATCCCCTTTTTGTTCTTACACATTAGGGTCAAATTCAATAATACAGGAATTATTATAAAAGGTATCGAATATTTAAACAATTATGTATCAGAACAAGGTGCAAGAATCAGAACAGGAGTGCAAGAATTATATTTATTCTAATGTAAATTTATATTCCATATTGATATTCCATATTTTCTTTCTTATTGAACTCTAGCTATAAATGATCCTAAAGGAAAAGTTGTATAGATAGCAAAGATGATGTTTTCGATAATATAGAGGAGAGTAATTTAATTCTGATTATTGCTGATCCAAATTATTATGATTTCATATTGTGTCTATTTTTATCAGTATATTTTCCTGTGATACGTGTATTTTGTGTGACAGATGCGAATTGATTTTTGTGATTTGAGCCAGAATATACTATGATTTTGAATGTTATAACTTTGTCAGGTTATATTTGTTATTACCTTTCCACCTCCATACGTTTATAGTCCCCTGAGATCATTATCTTTGGTCAATTGCATATTCAATATTGTTATTAGGTTAGTATGTTAGGCCACAAGCCACAAAGGGTTGCCGTTTATTTGCAATAAACATCAGTACGTCGCCGAGAATTCTCAACAACCTATAGTTGATGCTGGCCTCTGGAGCGCCAGGTTGGTGCCGAAGTGGTATCTCGTATAGATAGGGAGAGAGATTGCAGTATGTATATGTGTGCATATGTATAGGTGCATATACGCATGTATGTGTGTGTCGGTCTGTACGAATGTACTGCCAAAGTAATGATTCCCGTTTAATAGGAGATTACGTTTAATACAGAAAAATTCTCATATGTGATTGCATTACGCTTGAGAAATTACACGTACCTTAATTCAAAAACAATTCAATCCCGGCCATGAATACGTTGCCTCCAAGGATTGCTTACCTGCAACAGAAAAGAAAAATCTCATTAACAACAAAAAATCAGGGTTTTGAGTAGGGAAGGCTAGCTAATGCAGGCCACAGTAACGCCGTGCGAATCTCTTATCTCGGCCTATACAAATGGATGCTTTAAGAGTTGGAACTGTTCTTTAATAGCCATAATAGAACAATTTTAAACGATGGTCACAGAGGAAACGATAACGAAAATTCAAAAATAAATATTTAAATAACAATTTCATTTCCTATTGAAACACCGCTGCACGAGGATACTGTACCAAGAATAAAACCTTCACTTTGTGTGAAACAAATAATTGGTGAGTAAATTTATAGAGAAAAATAGTAACAAGTAATGGACATATGTCAAATTTGATATTGATGTTAAAATTTTGAAATATTAATAAAATATGATACAATAGGACGTAATCTTATCTTTTTTATTGTGACATAATTTATTTTTTGTTGAATGGATGCCTTGACGGAACGTAGATGTCTAGTCACAAAATTTCAGGTGTAACTGAAAAATATTTTTAATTTAACATTTGAATATGGATTTTGTATAGTAATGTTATAGTGATTCTATTACTCGACTTTCCTCTTCCCATGAATGTAGTAAATAATTTGAAGATGATGTAGTGATAATGGAGTGGAGTGAGGGCATGAGTATGACAGTGGAGCAGTGATTGATAGGGAGTTAGGAAAACTAAAAATGTGCCAGATTGCACACTACGAATCCATTTAATCTGATTCAAATGCAACACGGAGTGCGTGGGGTTGAAACCCTTGACCCTGGAATTGAAACCCAATCTCTACGTTGTTGATTGAATACTTTGTGAGTTTTATTTATTTTATGATGAATTTAATGAAAAGTATATAAGAGTTAGGGGGGGTGACCCACCGTTTGTGATTAAAGCCCAAACTAGGATCTTATCAGTATTGAGCCTGAAAAGATTAATGGAATTAGATTTAAACAAATTTCACAGTTCTTACAGGAAGATTTATTTTTAAAATTATATGAACATGTACTAAAACTTCAATATTATATTTTTATAAATAAATGTTCATCTCACTTTTAATATTCAGTGTAGTCTCTTAGCGGATAGAACAAAGCAGCAAAGAAAGCATTAATCAGCATTTAATTCTAAGAATTCCCTACAAATATAATGAAATAATAAAACATAACTGATAATTATTCAAATTGTGGAAAGCGTTAGTCACGCCGATCGGAAATCGAACCGGAGTCTCCTGGTTTTCGCTCACTTGCTTTTACCCCACATTTCCTACAGAGATGACCAATTTGAATCATCTGTTTCAATAATTTACATACGCATATTACGCATATGCATATTATATTGTAACAATGATGGATACCTTTTTTCCGTCCTGTACATGTTCTAGATGTAGTTGCTAATCCAACATGGAGACAGAGTCATGATTGAGGTATGTGACCCAACTGTTTTGAGCAAAATGAAATAAAAAATATTCCATCATTCAGCAACCACTAATACATCTAAGACGATCTGTTAATCTGGCTCAGTGCCCCATTCAGCTTTGCACAGTCAGAAAGGTTCCTGTATTATTTGATAATCCCTTTCTGTAACCACTCTTTCGTGAAACACATACCGGGTCGCGATAAACAAGGCCAAATCTTCATGTTCCACTGAAAATCGTAGTTTTGCTCAAATGAGAGCGTATTGCATTGTTACGCCACACTCTCCAGTTCCGTACCAAATTTTTACGTGGATATTTGCATGCAAATTGGAGAACAAAGCTTCGGTCCTTTAGACATGATTTGGGCTCACTGTGCGCCGCGTGCGGTAATGAGATCGGCGGCAGCTGCGAGCCGCAGGTGCTGCGGTGGCAATTGGAAGTCGCGAGGCACTGCGGTGCTGGGGACACGGGCAGCCGCAAACATGCTGCCTAATATTGCGTGGCGGAGATGCTCCAAAGGATTAAAAGACCGGGATATGCACTCTGCAGAGCATTCGAAAGTTGAAACATATTTATACTCTATTTATATTGTAATTATTGAACGTCAAAAACATTAAAATTGTACGTGACGTATGGGGAAGAAGCACAAAGGAATTGAAACGTTATGAAAAAAAAAACAGTGAGTTAGATGAGACTGGGGCGGGAAATCTCATATAAAGAAGTTACACGTGTGATATTTGTCCCTGATTGGAAAACAATTCATCGTGCACTGGTATTTAGCTAGTATGTGTTCGGACGAAAATATATTTTTTACTTACTAAACACCCGTGTAAGATGAGTTACGGACAAATCATGGACAAATGCCAAACGTGTGACTTATTTATACAGATTTATCACCACAAGTCCATTGACAAAACGGAATCGCATTTAGCCCCGTACAAATCCTAGATGTCTGTAATGTTTATTTTGAAGACTTTGAACTAAATATTGCACCAATAATTTTGAGTAAACAAATTAAATTTTAAGGGGTTCCTAATTTCAAATATTACCCCAAACATTTTCCGCGGGGCGAGGCGGGACGGAGCGGGGCGAGGCGAGGCGAGGCGAGGAGGGGCGGGGTGAGGGGACTGTGGCACGGCCTTTGTGGCTCGGCCTCTGTGACTCGGCACGGGGTGCTGATTCATTAACTCGCCACTTAGTGGTGCTGTGATGTCATGACCCACAACCAGCACACTACTGTGTAATAAACATGAGAGTTACACTTTTGTTTATCTTTCCCTTTCCGGGGTTTGACGGGTGTGAAATGGTAGCGCTCGTCAAGGTTGAGCTCTAAGCTGAGTTCACTGCAATAATATTCTGTTTCGTATAGAGAGTGGTGTTCATGTCATTTTCTTAGCGAGACTTGCCTGTAAAATTAATAAACTTCAAAGTTGTGATATTACGTGTTTGTGAGTTGATATCGTTCTGAAAGTACATACAAGTAATGACTCATACGTGTGTACATTCGCCACATCTCTCTTGTTATGTTTGTGTGGACTACAGCCCTCTCACTGTTCGTGAGAAAAGCTCACAAATTCCAGGTTTTTTAATGTAAAGTTGGAACTCGGAACAAACCATCGGTTCCACCACACTTGTGTTGATGCTGTTTTGTTGTTGTTGCAAGAGATTTTGATCTATTGGGTTATTTAGTCAATAACAATAAACTTGGTGTTTTACTGACGTATCGGGAGAAGATGGGACGCATCCTTCCATGCCAATCGCAGTGCACGTGATATGGCGAGAACCCAAAGATCAAGTAACTGACTTACTTTTGTTTAACGAGCGTAACGGGGCTCTTGGTGGAATCAAAACACACTGTCAAATATCTAAACTTACTTTCCGCAATTAGGCCAGATGTACACGAAGACTCAATGCCTCTCTCTATGGCACGTCTACAATGGTTACTCAAGGAGGAAAGAGATGATTCTCAGGAAGAAGCGATTTCTACTGAGGATATCTCTGATATCAGCCAGAGAGGAAGACACCACATCTAGTGACACAGATTTAAATGATTTAGCGCAAGATTTGAACCTGTTGAAGAAGCTCGCCTACGTATTAGAATCAAGATTACAAAGGTAGAAAAGGTGCAAAAGCATTACGAAAGCAAACACTGGCCTCATCGAGAATGTTATGCACACAGAGAAAAAACGTCGCGCTTACCCTTGGATGTCAGTAAAACTACCCACTCTGCAAGTGAAATTAGGATTAATGAAAAATTTCTAGGGATGTGTCCTCGATACTTTCGATACCTCGATACGCTCGATACTCGGCTGGTATCGATAGCGATCGATACCTTCGGACAATAATTCGATTTTGGGTAACTTCAATTTTTATTCATTCCCCATCTCTTCTGATTTTACTGATTACTTGTCTTCTTCACATTCCTCTCTACAATTTTTCGTGTTACCGCAACAAGGAAATGCCTGTCTGCTTGGATTGTGTTCTCTTTACAGGAATATTGTAAAGAATGACCACAAAACTTCATTCTGTGAACACGAAGCCCCAGCACAAGAGGATGAATTAAATGTGTATCTAAGAGAGGACTTGCTTCCTCCTGATGGAAATGTACTATTTTACTGAAAAAAAGTGACTCTCCCCAATTTAAGAAAATGTTCCGTTCGATACCTGTGCATTCCACTGGCTACAGTGCTTTTGGAGATACTATGCATTGCAGTTGCATAGTATACTATGCATTACAGTTGTGACAAAAAAGAAATAGAATGGACTCAGAAAGAGTTACAATGTTAGTTTTCCTTAATAAGAATTTTTAAAAACTTAAAAGATATATGTTCATCTTAATAGTTTTTAAATATTAAAATAGTAAATGCATATATGCATTTATATGCATTTATATGCATACAAGTCCTTCCAATTCTAATTTAACACTTTTTTGTTGAGTATTGAAAGTAATATGGCATCGAGTTCCAGTAGTGGTCTACTCAAAATTGTTAAAGTTTGGTAGTGGCAAATTCTCAACTCAGTAATGGCAAATGAATATTCTAAAATATTGAACACCTGTGTTAAGTGATTCAATGCGGGAGGCAGCTCCTGTTTTAGTAAATGTTGGCAAAGACTGACAAGTTTAATTAATACCTCGCGAGGATATATACAGTTATTATGTAATTATTAATACGTCTCTGAACTTCATTAACAAAGAAAATATTGCCTCAGTGCAAAATAACGTATTTTTGAATTTCATTCTGCTCCAAAGGTTGTACAGCATTGCTGAAAGACTTTACACAAGAGAATAAATTTCTTGTTATTGCTGGTATCTTATGTTGATCTCGTCAATGTTCGTTTTGTTTAGAACTGCTTACTGCCACAAGCTTACTGATCCTAATCATTGAGTCGGAATCAGGTCACTTCTTATACACACAACAGGATTCTTCTTAAAATACCTTAAATCGGTGATTTATAAAAGAGAAATGTTAGTAAAATTAGTAATCAGTGAGTGTGTGTTCGTCCATTATTCACGGAACTTCGAACACTTTCGGTCCACCGTTCGGGGTAATTTGTGAGGTGTAATTTGATCCTGTCAATCTATACCAATTCTCGACAAAAGGTTTTTAGGGAGGGATTAAGAGGGTTTGAGGTAAGTATTCGATTCCTATCGACGTGATGAATCGATTGACTCTAACGGATACTTTTAGAGTATTTTCGAAGAATTTACAAAAAAAATTGTATTTGGGAGGATTTCTAATGCGGTGATGAAATTAGGCTTATTTATTGCAAACGGGATGAATCAAGCCGCAAAGATTTGTTATGCCAGAAAGGCCGGATAATAATTTACATTGCAAATATTACTCATTCATTATTATCGGACCTTTCTGGCATAACAAATCTTTGCGGCTTGATTCATCCCGTTTGCAATAAACAAGCCTAATTTGATTATTTAGCAACAATTAAAAATAATTTATATTTTTTTCACGTAACACTCTGTGCGTGGGATGGATGAGCCAAGCAACTGAATTCTATTTAAAATGTATTTTTATTGTGGACTTACGTCGCAGAAAACACCCTCAGGAGGCATCACGCAAAGCACTAACCAATAGTGCACGGGTTGGAAATAGATTTCGGATAGACTTATGACCCACATATCCTGAAATGAGGCGCCGGCTGCCGGCGGAGACCGTGGGCCGGGCGGAGAGTCGCCGATCGAAGAGACAAAATGTCGCGCGGGGCGGGCGGCGCCTCGGGCGTGGGGAGGCAGCCGCGGGGCAGCGGGGAGGGTGGGAGCGGAGGCACGCCCACGCTCTCCATTGACGCACAAGCGACCACACTCCCCCCCCACTCCATTACTCCCCGCCCCGCCACGCGCCACTCGCGCCCTGGAAATCTCATCCGCCCCCTCCGCCATTCCCTGCACGCGCGCGCTCGTCTCTGTGGGAAAGAGGATACCCGAAGGGGTTGTCACGGAAGAGCCCCGGCTACCGGAACATTGAACTTGTAGTGAACATTGAACTTGTTGCTGCTACAACGCAGGGAAGGCGGACCACCGGGATAACGACCGGACTGTTGGATTATCCGTCAGGCGGACTACCGGAACATTAGGCCACCGCGACAATGGAATATATCACAACATCGGACCACCGGGATATGAGCTAACAGGGTTGTCAGATGATAGGTTTGTCGGAAGGCAGGGTCGTCGGGCGACAGGATCGACGGAGCAGCCGGCCGGCCGGCCCGCCGGTCGGTCGGTCGGTCGGTCGGTCTAGCAGGCTTTCTGTGTATTGGGCTACCTGAGTACTTTTCGACTCGATTTATTCGTCGATCAGGGTATAGAACAGCTGATATATCTGAAACTAAGACTATCTCAGATATATACCAATCGGCATTGCACTGATATGTATTACAGAGAGGGCAGCGGGAAAATGAATATTTTACATATTTTTATTCACGACCTTTCTCCGATGTAACTGTCGTTCTGAGTATATTTTGCGGAAAGGTTATCAGATTTCAAACCAACTCTCATTTTTAGTGAAGAACGCCAGAGAAGAATACCAAACGTTTGTAGTATTAAATATGGAAATTGAAATGATAACCAGAATTTTGGCATTTTTGCATGCATCTTTGATAGATTTTTAATGTTTTTGCAAAAATTGTTTAAACTTGTATACCAAAAAGTGAAAAAGTATTATTAACTAAATTATGAAAACAGTCAAAGGTAGTCGTTAAACATCAGCCACATTTTATCATCAATTCATGGAGTTCCTTCCTTCACGAATAAACCCGCTCAGATGGTGCCCTTTGGCGACATCACGGAAATATAGAGGTAGGTATGATATATATATTTCCGTCTCGAGGATATTGCTGGTCTCTCCGTGAAAATATTTTCCCAGGAGTGATGAAATCTGCCGGGTCGTCTCTCTTTATTGAATTCTTTTCCCCTTGCTCGCACAAGACTCGTGCATTATTGCCAGAAAATCATATCAATATGTGCTTGCCTTGTTTCTGAGAGTCAAGTATTTTTTGTGTGCTCCTTTTCTTTCGTTCTTTTTTCGTTCTTGTTGAATTGACTTGGTGTGCACCCGGGCAATATTTTTTAAATTGTCAGCAAATAAATCCTGTTAGTTGAGATAAGTGTATCGTTCCTCGAAAAGAAATGTGTTTTGATAAAGAGAATGATTCGTCGTCAATAAATACAGGGATAGTACCAGAAGAATTATTGCACGTGCACATGAGATAATGTAGACATATTTTTTTCCATTATAAGTTTAAAGCTGGAAGTGTTTTATTTGATGTGGGTGAGGTAATAGGTAATAGTTATGTAAAGGAAGGGTGATGATATTTCGAAAATTTGGATTAAGTAGGGAAGTCTAATTTACTCCATTTACCACTATCTTCTTCTGTGATGGAAATGAGCTCTGGTTATTTTAGTTACTGATGAATATATGTGGATGAAGCTCATGTACTTTCAGACAAATTGTAAAAGTAATTTAGTGTGAATCAATTTTAATTTTTTACTATTTTGTTACTATGTGTTTATGGACTTGCAACAAACCACGTAATGGTATGCTTAATACGTTTGCGGGCCTTTCAGAATCGTCATACCACTCTCGAGACTGTTAATTCCCTTTTACGTATTACATTTTATATAGACAGATGTTTTTTGTGTAGTACTGCTACTAGTAGTGCTATATACTTAAAGAACACCGCTTAACATCCTCGAAATGTTTTTTAATGTAATGAAATATAAACTGCTTTGGGAAATATATGCAAATAATCAAAAATAACGTTTCATTCAAGCAAATAACATGTATTTTCCATATAACTCTCAAGTACATTATACTTATTTTTGTAGATTTATCTAGATTTTACGAGTAGCACTCGGATCAGAGGCCCTTTGGATCGGAAGTAATCATTGCAACAGAAATATGAACTTAACGCCTTAGATACATAAATATATATTCTTGCCGCGAGATCTGGATTTTATATTATGATACCGAAAGATACTTCACAAAATTCACTAATATGACGGTGTGTGTAAATTTGTTCGCAGTGGTTTGTAGATGTCAATTATGCTTAAGTCATTTCTGAGAAGTATAGGGAGTTAAGCGAATGGGTAAGAGGAGAGTTTGTGTGTTAAGATATGTAAATATGACCATTCTATTGTACCGTTCTAGTGTGTTGGGATATGACTATATGACCATTCGTGATTCTCTACTTTAAAATTTTTCATTTTTGACGGGCACTTGCTAAAACACAAACTGAAAATGAAAAGCTGACAATTAGTGAAAATTTCATTCCCATTTTGAAATACTCAACATCATATTGAAACTTTTCCCGCGATAACAAAACACTACCTTCTTGAGGTGTGCTCGTATCACGTAACTTGACTCTGGGGCACTGGGTCGTGTGCGACGGAAGCGATGGCTGTCACGTGGAAGCTTATGTTTATGTCGCCTTTTGCGGGGGTGGGTGGGTCGTGGTGGGGGAGGAATTTTGACCACGTGCTGTCACCACAAATGTCCTTTTTTCTTTTCTTCTTTTTTTTATTGGCTACCCGTTCGGCTGAAGCTTTTCTATGGATTTATAAGTTTACATACATTAAAACATAAGTTATTGGACAACTCAGGCGAAAAGTGGTACGTAAAGACATACCTCTCAAATGTACGGTAAAAATCAACCTTTGTTTATTGGAATGGTGTTCAGTAGTAGTGGTGGTGGGAGATGAAGATGAAGTCTTACATTTCTGAAGTAGGAGGAGGAGCGTTCTTCGGGAAGCGTTGTTGGATACCTAATGGGGGTTTGGTTTTTCGGCCCTGGTGGAAGGAAGAATATATATAATATTATATATATATATATATATATATATATATAAGTATATATATTATATATTACATTCAAAAAATTCTGCTCTTATACATATATGAATTGGACAATAGATATCGACAACTGTAAAGATAGTAAAGTTTTATCGCTGGTTTTGTTATATCACGGCCTTACATCACGACTAACGCCTCAAGCCCGTCCACACAATTTGTATTTATTTAATGTCAAGAAACAGCTAAAAACTGTGTCTGCGGAGAAGAGCAAGTGCACGTTTCCAACATCTCTGGAACCCAACCCCAGCTCTTATGCTATTAATTGTGCTGATCGCCCGTTCGTCACTATCCGCGGCCACCGGTGCCATCGTCACTAGAAAATACTCTGTTTTCTCTCGTCGCTTGGCGTGAAAACAATCACGCTTGCCATTGTTCACTGGGCAAGTGCTTACAAACAGTGGACACAGTACGGGTGGGCAAGTATGGTCCTTTCGCGAACTACTTTGACGCGAGATCGCGCGATATTTCACCAAGTCTTCGATCGACTTTTTTGTTTTACTTCAAAATCAGCGTGTCGCAATGTGCAATATTACTTATGTTTCCCTATGTCAGCGTGGCGATCATTTTTGTTCTCTCCGTGTGCGGGTAAATGTTACATCCTGTATTCACAAAAAGTGCGGGTGAATTATTCCAGTAATGTGAACTTAAGAAAGTATTTTGGAGATAGTAAAAAAGTTATGATACAACAGAGAAATGCGTACACGTTATCATGAAAACTATTGATTAGAAAATAGTTGTCATTATATGTGAATTTTGAATATGGATCCTCATTATTTTCAGTGCAAATACTGTAATGAATATCGACTTACGACCCCACGCGAGTAAAAATTCAGGTATTGATCCTTGTGCAAACACGTGTCAGACAAAAGGTTGTTGAAGGGAGGTGACTAAATTTGGATTTCCCAAACCTAGATCTTTTGAATCTTACTATGGACTTATTTGTGCATGAATGCAGTACTTTCCCTATTGCATTATGGAAAGTAATATATTGGTTTGCTCTCTTTTGTTCGCTTTTCTTTTTGTCGTCCATTGTCCCATATTTCAGCAATGGAGAAGAGTTGGCACGGGTACGAGGCTTTGGGCCAATACAGATCTTGGCGAGCATCACAATATGCAATCTGTATTCCGAACAAAAAATAAAAGTACGGACACTTATTCTAGAAATTTCGTAGACAAGGGCTCTGAGTGTTCATCAAATTTCTATCATGTGTGTTAACCGATTCGAGTTTTGTTTTTTGGGTTGAAATGAAAATTTGTTATTTTTCAGACTTAACAAAATGATAATTACCATGTAGACAAGAAAGCTGGATAACATTCAGCCTTCAATGCTTGTAAACGCCAAGAAAATTTAGATCGCGTGGAACAAATTTGTACATTAATTCTGACATTATTTTGAAATCTTTCTGCAAGAGTTGCTCACAAATAGTTGTAATTGTAATATTACGAGAAAAACCTCTTTCTTCTATGACTTCGCATGTAGATTCATCGATGAATGTATACAGAGAATCTTATTATCTGTGTGAAGATTTGGTAATGGGATTGTAGCGAAAAATTTAGTATGTATTAAGTTGTTTCATTTGGATGTATAATGATCTTTCTTATGCATCATGCTCTGCATTAATCTTTAAATTACCTATATAAGTCTTAAAAATCGAATTATGTATAACGTTAAATAAATGTAAAATAAAACATGATGATCAAATCAACAGAATTATGTTCACGTCAATCCCTGCTCTGCAGAAGATCTTTACCTTTAATAGTACCTTTATACAATATTGGTGATATTGTTCACAATGATAACAACAACAATAATAATAATAATAGTAATAATAATAATAATAATAATAATATAAAAAGGGTTAAATTTGCATATATATTTCAGAATTATTCCCCCGAATTCAACATATTAATACACCACATAGTCCACACTTGGTAAAAAATGAATAAAAGACGGAAATTCATACATTGCATGTAGTTCCATCAGATAGTGCACAGAAGCAATCAATGTCGCCATGTCCTGCCGTGCAAACAAAGGGAGTACATATTTTAAGTTGAGCGAGAGAAACACTCGAAGTTCACCACTTTTTTTCTTCTCAATTGTTGTCACTACAGTAATATGCCGTACCACTGTTTAGGAGAAATGCGTTGCTGATGTCATAAGAATGGAAAATGAAATTTGCACCAGTTACGCAAAGAAGAAAACATTCTTATAAATATCGAAGAAATAGTCGACTATCTGAGAATTCAAGGTGCTTATACTACATACGCAAACCTTAATTTCCTTGTATACTTTGGGTTTGGAAATTAAATAATAGATTTTAAGAGGTGGTTATAAGACTTAGTTTTCTAACGAGACCTCAACGCTAGATATTCCGACAACTGATAAGGTATATTTAAAAAATTCGTTGTAATTTTTGTCACATATCATTAACAACAGGAGTGAAAAATGGAAATCTTTAGTGGGCTTCAGAACAATTACTTTTATCCGAAACTTGACCATAAATTACCATTGACAGATGAAAAATGTTTTAAGGGTGGAAAAATGGAAAAAGGGAAGAAGAAAATGGAGATAGAAAGACGTATATTATATATTAGACGTACAAGCCGACATTTTGATTTTGTTCCTTAGGATTTGAAAGTACATTAAATCGCAATTAAAAATCTCAAAGGTGTTTCATCGAACAACACAAGTAAACAAAAAAATCACAGATTTTTATGCTTTGACGATATTACAATTAATGAGCGAATTCTGGCGAGAATAGCACGTGCGGGAATGCGTTTTGCACAATTCCAACCAGTATCAAACAGCAAACCATCGATTCCAAGCTCTTATAAAGTTTTACTAGGAAGGGTAATTTGGTTTTCTTGTAAAATATATTAATATTTGTTGTTGAAATTGGATTTTACTGTATAATCTATTTTGCATTGTGTTATTGCGATGTTTCAATATATTTTATTTATAGTCCTAATTTTCTCAATACGTGGGAGACATTTTCCGGTCAGCAAGTATGCACCTCTTCTTCAAAGTTCTAAAGATCCCTGATCTATTTGGTGGAGATGTGTTGTACGTGTTCAGTCTGCTTCCGTCGCGAATCGTTTCTTCTGCGTAGTATAGCCGATAAAACAAACGACAAGCTAAATGCTTTGTGCAGGTGTGCTCTCCGTTGGAAGCGTAAAGCGGCCTGAATGTGTCAGCTTCTTCGAGTTTACGAGCTGTTCCGTGGTTGGAGGCGGCGATGTGAGGGGAGGGAGCGAGGAGACAGCGGCGGGGAAGGATCGACCCAACCGTGTACAAAAGTAGATTTTACGTGTGATTGAACCGTTGTACCGGAGAGCACACAATCAAGTGGCATTTATTATGGCCAAAGCGGGAAGATAATAAAACGACGTAACATTGGACTTCCAAAATCAATTGGAATGAGGATAACGTCATTCGATATACTCTGGATGTGATTTCAAAGAAGAAAAGAGTTTAACTGCGTAGGGAAAACGTTCTTTGGTATTGATGTAGGTCAATACGTGAGAATGGAACATTGAAGTTTACATTCTAAAGACATCCTGCACATTTTTCTTAAGTTATAAGAAATATCGTTTGTTATCGCGTTTTGAGACACTAAATATTAAAATGGTAGAAATGGTGATTTATATGCAATTAGTGGTGCTACAAAAGCACGTTCTTTACACATTATTTCTAACTTTTGCAATTTTTGAAAATTCAGTGAGTTCAAAGAACACGGGACCTTCACCACTTATAAAGCGTTCATTGTCTATCCGAGGAAGAAAAAATTTGTAGGTGTTTTTGAAAAAAAATTTTTATACATTGCATTAACTTTAAGCAGAATTTACGCGTAATATACTCTTTTTTCTAAAAACATTGTACCTGATCATATTCAAAGATCTATTTTTTAGAACAGATTGTATATAATAAAATTTCTTCTCATCAATATTATACTATTCCTATGTCAAATTGTTCGATTTCCGAAAGAATAGAGAAAAGTTGGCCAAAGTGAGACCAGCAACAATATGTTTATCGTCCTTTACGAGGGAGAAATGTAAAGGAAAATTTGGAGTAGTTTTTTAGTAAATAATTGTTTAGAAATTCCCTAAATTTCACGCAAATGCAATTTCAGGAGGAGAGATCGCGGGAGACATCAGAGATTCACTACCGCTTGTCTGACTCAGAGCTGACTTCAGTAGACGCCTCTAAACGCGTATGTACCTGGGGGCCGGCGACCGATTCATACTGGACGCCAGCCGAAAAATCATATATGATAGACATATTAGGTAGATATACATATTGATAGATTCGCTATGTTCTACCTGGTGATATTAACGGTTATCTTGCTTCCAAAACTCATGTTCGCAGGATAGATCTGGATGGAGTAAGTGGATTTTTGAAACACACAAAATGAAGTCATGGTTGCGGTACGAAAAGGAACACTGGCATATTCCCGGCAAAAGTAAATCTCCCTTCCCTGCAAATTAATCCCCCCCTAACGAGACCTCCCGTTGGGTCGACGAGAGTAAATATTATTAACACAGACGCTCTGCCTTTCAGGTATTTCGGGAAACAAATTAGGTGGAATGCCACGGGGTTATGAATGGGTGGGAGAAGTAGTCGCAGCAAAATAGGCTTGGACGGAGAAGAACTGTGGGATGGCGTGGAATTGTGCGTGCTAATACAATACGAGTTGCGGTGAAGAAAGTTCAATTTGTGTGGTTGTTGTTGTCTTCATCGACATCGTTATCGTTGACGAAAACGGGGGAGTCCTTCAAAAAGGATTTATTCCTTCACTCCATTTACATAGGAATTGCATGGAGGGATATTTTCTGTTGACATTATTCTACGAATTTCAACATCAGAAAAATTCGAAACCTAGAGACCGACACATTGATCGCAATCATGTATAGCAATTACTTTTGTGGATCTCTGAATAGATAAAATAGAGAACAAATAAGGTAACTGTGGAAGGATATAATTGCAAACCGGAGTACAGAGTACTTAAACACGATTCCTTTTTACTCCACAAGTCTCCAATGGAACAATGAGATATTCCGCCTTTCAAACATCCACCGCCAGTACCGGAATCACATATCCCATTCATTGAATATCTGAATTTATTTTTCGGGCATGTGTGGATAAAATTGTTAATTATGGTAGAGTCTAGTGGTTAAAACTTTGCTCGTTTGTTGATCTGACCGACTGCCAGTCTCTCCACCTGACCGTCTGCCTGTCCCCTGCCCATCTCTCCGTCTGTCCTCTCGTCTGTCTGTCCGTATGTCCGCTTGACCGTCTGTCCGCCTGTTCCGTTTGCCTACTGCCCGTCTGCCCACTGCCCGTTTGCCTACCGTCCCGTCTACTCACCAGTCGGTCTATCTGCCTATCCGACTGTCCGTCTGTCCGCCTGTTCATCTGTCCGTGTGTCCGTTTGTCCGTCTGTCAGCCTGTCCGTCCGTCGGCCTGTCCGTCTCTCGGCCGGTCCGTCCGTCGGCCTGTCCACGTGCCCGCTGTCCGTGTGTGCGTTGTCTGCTTGTGCCGCGTGCGCCGTCGTCCCCTGCCTCTGCGCCTGTGCCCAAGCGCCGCGGCCGCAGCGGGGGCGTGCGTGTGTGCGTGCTATTAAATTTGAGCGCGTGGCGCGGCGAGGGGGGCGGCGCCAATCGATACGGCGGCGGTGCGTCGGACGCGCTGCGGCGTCGCGCGTGGCGGTGCGTGACGGTGCGTGGCGCCATGAGGAAGGAGCGGAAGAGCGCGCACGCGCCTCACTTCGCTGCATCTCACCGCACCTCACCGCACCTCACCGCACCTCACCGCACCTCACCGCACCTCACCGCACCTCACCGCACCTCACCACACCTTCACCGCCCCACCGTATCTCACCGCGCCGCACCGCACCTCACCCCACCTGGTGTTCCTAGAGCACGCACTCACGCAGTCTCACACGCCCCGCCGCCCGCATGCCATAGTATTGATTCCGGGCGCGTCAACTACTGAGGGCACTAATTCCGTAAGTACAGCGACTGTCATAGTCAGAAAACAGTAATCATCCCCTAGCTGGTACGTGAGTTCCAACGCCATCCCACGCGTCGGCTAGCGAGATTTTCCCCTGCAGGTATCCCCGCCAGCCTCCATCGCGTCATTCAGGAGACGCTGCACGCTCCTGGCTGGTTTGCCGACACATTTGCATGTAAGCGTAAGTTCATGAAGGAGAGAGAAGAGGACGAGTATGAGGAAGGAAGGAAAGATCGCACGCGCTCCATGGCCCATTTCTTACAGTATTCTTCCTACATTTGTCTTCTTCTGATCGGAAAACCCACGGAAAATATCTATCAAAGCTGCTGGTCGCTGGATTTCTCCTCCGAACTGTGGTAGAATTCGATCCAGGTGTGTAGTCGAAATTAGCCTCTGTCAATCTCGAAGCCTAAAGCTCGTGGTCAACGGTGCTGAATATGCAACGATGTTGCCGCTGAGCAAGCACAGCCCTGTCCTGCCGACAGCCCTCGCCACATGTTGCCTGGCGGGGTTCCAGGTACAACCCACCGGTCGACAACGCTGCTGTTCGCCGATGCCACCCCGGTGGGTTTCGGAGGGTTACCCACACGACGGGGCGGGGCTCCGCGTCGACTCCGTGAGGGCGAAGGCGAGATACGGAACTGGGAACAAAATGCCAGGCCACTCGGCGCACGAGTAGCTGGACAGAGAGCGATTGGTCCGTTTACGTCCAACAGTCCCATAGTCACGGTTATCTTTTTTTATTGTTTTTAATTTATTTATTTACGTCAAAACCAGTTAAAACTGTGTGTGACGTGCTATGAGGAGAAGTTAATTTGAAGTTGCATTTATGCCCAGAAGCAAAACAAGGAGCCATCTCAGCATTTGCTCGAGGATCAGGGAAACTGGACGAAAACCTGATTGAGATGGGTGTCATTGACACAGGTGCTGAAGTACAATACTTGTTACTGGTTCTTAACAACTATACAATCCAAACGGTATATAATACATTAAATGTCAGAGTTAAAATTAATATTACTTTCTTTCGGATGCTCGGTGTAGTCTCTAATTGTAAAGTAACTGTTGTGCAGCAGGAAATATTTTACTTGGGACTTAAAATTTGTATCGAATTTAATCGTTTAATATCATCTAGTAAGATGTTGTAAAATAATGTACATGTATTATATGTGAATGTTTTGTAGTGAGCTGTTGATACTGTCACCTGATGAATATGATTACTACGTCCAGTGTTATAATTATAGACAACAGCGTTTGCTGAAAATATATTCCCACCCTTAAGTAAGTCATTTTTGACAAAAACCACGGATTCATAAATGAAGAGACAAGGTAATGGTAAAATACCTAGATTAATAAAGAGGGGTTCACAAGAATTTTAAATTGAATTGATTTTGCCTTATTTTACGTGGCGAGACTCAGGCCATCAGGCTCGCTCTTCCGTCTGACCACGCAACTTTCGCTACGCTCCTTTCACCAACTAGCAGAGAAAGAATGTATTTCTTGGGTGAGAAACAGGAGATTTAAATTTATCTCAGAGGCGTCATTTAGGCTTGAGGATCTTTTACATGCAAGTAAATCTACTAACATGGGACAGCCGGCTTTACTTCCCCCCGTAGGAAGGCGTACGAAGGATTTTTTCGCCCTTAAAAAATCCACGGCTTCGATCGGGTTTGAACCCACCAACAACAGTCTGGTACGTTAACCGTTACACCATCGCCGCCGCAAACACGAATCACATGGGTGGGATTTGCTTATTATTCGTACAATTCTTTTTTGTAATCTAAAAGTCTGGGAGCTATTAGATACATTTCTCCAGAATATTATGCCATATCTCAGGCGGGAATGAACATTCGTGAAATCTACACAACGAACAGTGAGGTGAATCTGTGGTGAGCGATCGTGTTTCTTGCTTCTCCGAATCATTTTTTTTACACCAGCATTATAAAATGCCTTTTCTGTTGCACGAAATCGTCCGTAATCAGGCATTTTACGGCACAAATGATGACGTATTAGCATTTTACGGGACGAATGATTGCTTCATTACAAGTTCAGCCAATGGCAGCAAGAGCTTGGGGAGGTAGTGGTGAACGGAACAGCCGACCTCTGTTTTCTCGCATGTATGTCAAATACCCGAAACGTCACAAAATGTTTTTTTTTCGCTAACTTGAGTTTGATTCTCTTGTAAATGTATGGTGTATCTTATACAAATGTATGAGATACAAAAAATAGTGTATGCAACTCGTTTATTATGTTGCTTAATTGCATTCGTACACATTTGAAAACTCGCACCTAACGTCGCCCGTTTTCAAAACATGTACTCATGCAAAAAACCTTAACATTATAAACTAATTGTATAAACTACTATTATGATATTCAGTAGCTTTTCAAGTCTTTGTGTTTTATGTGTTGATTATTTTAAAGGTTTGTTCACCAATGTATTCCATAATCTAGGCTATTATTACAACAAAACGTAATTTTGTGGATCACAGTATATAGCAAAAAGTTGTATTATGAGATTGATTGTTGCAGTGTTAACATTCAGTTGTTGTAGCAACTGAATGTTTTGTTTCAGTGTTAACATTAACATTAACTGCAACTTTTGTTGCAATGTTAACATTGTTGCAGTAACTTAAAATTCATAATAGGTTTATTCAAACATTCTACACTATGCTTTTTACACGAGATTTGCTCAGTATCATTTCATCAAATACGAGAGGAAGACTACAGTGGAAACTACCTCACACAGTGGAACAATTCCTCGAAGAATTGCTACGCATGAACATCTTCATATGATGCATTTCGCTAGTGCTACAAATTATTACAAACGCACAGATATTGCTCGACATTCCAGAATAGTGCACCGCAACTGTTTGCCATTAATTTTCTTCGTTGTTATGAACGGCGAAGTGACAAGGCTACTATTAAGGGAATGAAATGCTATGGTAATAAACTCGGAATGAAGATTCATTCCTGCGGTATGGCCCTCATTCAGTGTAATGCCTCCGATTATATTTTATTGAGTACAATCATTTCCGTGTTTTTAGTGCATTCAACGGAAGATAATTTTAAAAGATACAATTGTCCCCCTTCTCAATTTCACATACAAATGCAATCGCATCATTGAACGATTTTCACTAATAACAAACGTTGAATATTATCTTCTGTCAAATATTCGTGTTTAGGGAGTGCCAATATAAATCAAAAATGTAAGATGAATATATTAAATTAAAATTACTAAAAGTATCAAGAAATTGAGGGTTTCCTAAACAACCAATGTTTCATTAAAACATTAAATATTTTACATATGCAGAATTTTATTCCACATTTCTAAAACTCAAAAGTAAGTATTTGAATTGGTTGGTCGGTCTGTCTGTCCGTCGGTCCGTCCGTCGGTCGGTCAGACTGTCCGTCCTTCGGTCTATCCGTCCGTCGGTCTGTCCGTCGGTCGGCCTGTCCGTCGGTCGGCCTGTCCGTCGGTCGGTTACGTCCCATTCAATTTGAAACACATTTTCATTTTGGGGGTACTTTACGTGAAACCTCTAGAACTTTTTCAAAATTATTTAAAAAAATGTTTCAAATTTTTGGATTAATCTTTTTATTTGATAAAGCAATGTACAGTTATAAAATGGGAAGGCCCAATTTTCGTTGATTTCTATGATTTTTGGAAAATTGTAAAAATTTAAAATAATGCAAGAAAATATGCATTATTGCACCACTAGTGTTTAGGGGTGTCTCTTTAAGTTTTTATAGAAAGTTCTCCTGTTCGGAATAATGAGCTGACACAAGTCAATAAAGAGAAAAAGAGATTGATTAACGGGATGACATATAATAGATAAGTCACCGAAGCATGAATGTTTTATTGAGAACTGGAGGAATAATTGATGGAAAATAAAACGTTTTTCAATCAGAACATAACTTGTTAGTGTTTTATATCATCATTTTTCTGCATGTTTTGTTTAATGAGCAATTAAACTTACTAATCATTTTTTTTCAGTTTATTGACATTTCATTCGCAATTGGAATCCATGACATAACGCGGTGAAAAGTGAATACAATTAGTTACTTCTTGGAATATATTAAACAACTTTTTTAAACAAAATTTTCAGCATTCCTAATAAATATTGCGCTTGTTTACTATTATTACCGAAGCAATTCAATTTAAATTTAATATTCGTTTTTATCTTTTATGAATTGCTTTATTGGGAGGAGTTCATCACGTGTTACAATTATGATGGGTTTTATGAACAATTTTATGATATTCTGCACACCATGATGAAAGAGAGATTACGTCGCATGCTGTTCATGACAAAAAAAATTTTTCCCCCGTGGGGATGCGTGGATTTTAGAAGGTAGGAAAATTCACATTAGGCAATTTCGTGCTGGTGCCATGTACCTGGCTTATTGCCGCGAAAATATGATATTTATTAAGATTAAGAATATTATATAGAATGTTGTATAGTAAATTATAAAGAACATCTCGTAAATGGTACATACGCCTTTGTTATGTAAGGGAGTCGAAAACGATAACACGTTTTTGGCAATCTTAAATAACAACATTATACGCGTGGCATTTGCCACGTATTGTTAACCAACCATATGTACACACATGTTCGACAAGCACATGAAATCTCCTTCAAAACCTTATGTAGGGATACATAGGTTGAGTGCTTGGTACATGTAATATCTGTATTATTCAATAAATCCCAAGATCCCCTTTCCTTTGAAGTGTGTGAAGTGGAACGATTATCTTGTGCGTCGATATAAACCAATCTTTCCGAACGAAGTCTTCCTTGTATTCCTTATTTAGTATCAGAATATCGAGCTTTGTAGACGTTCTTTCGTGTCCTTTCCGGCGCTCGTGTCGATGCATGTCTTGTTCCATAAATGACCCGTCTTCCTCCATATGAGACAACTAAAACCATGCACTACAATTTCATGTATTCTCTGTTTCAATACTTCGTCATTTATATGAGATAAGCCAAAGAGTATTGCAAATATTATAGCAAATATTATTTTTGTTACACGGGAGAGAATATTTTCTAATAAATTCTTGCCAAAAACGCATGTTGCATCCTGTATTCCTAATTCAATTGATGTGTAAATATGTGTGAGTATTCATGTTCATATAAGTACAGTATATGAGTTAGGACACGATCCTACAACTCGAGAAACCTTGTATATTTTGCACTTCTCCCTTAGTACGTCACCCAAAATTGTAACTTTTTATGATGTTAAATAAAAAACTACAGTAAGACATTGCATATATAGTTGGGTGTTCACATCCGAAGCCAATGATGCCGGCAGCTAAATCAAGGGAATAAAAGGGCAAGCACAAATGAGGTTATGCTCTTTGATACTGCGTTTAAGATCATACGTAATAGTGAATACGTTAGGTACATGGATACACACATTAAATTGCATGTATATATCTTACATAGATGTTTCAGTTTCTCGCCACGCTTTTTTACCTAAGAAGTTTGTAAGGAAAGAGAAGAAAAATGGTACGAAATTGTAGTCAGCGACTTTTACATTTTCTGAGATAGAATTTGTTGCCTCGTTGGCCCCTTAACTCGATTTTTCATGAAATTTCTTTTCTCTGCTTCCAATTTCCACTTAAACCTCGTTTTGCGTGGAACATTGTTAATGAATCGAGGTGCTTGAGAATTGGAATGTAGCAAAGAGAAATCAGGTTGATTTTCTCTGTGAAGATAGTTAAACATTTTTGAATATATGAATACTTTTAAAGGAAATCTGCGTGCTTCCTGGGTTAGAAGGAAACCGTCAATATAGTGTATTATTATTATTATTATTATTATTATTATTATTATTATTATTATTATTATTATTATTATTATGATTATTATTATTATTATTATTATTATTATTTCTTCATTACTAATAAACGCATTGTGATACATAATCATAAAATATATGAGTACTTTGGTTCATTTCTAGTAAAAAGTATGCAGCAACTAGAAATCAGAAATATTTCTTAATGTTTCCATCACAATCTTCTTAACAAGGTCATTTATTTTGAGTCGTGAACGAACACTTTGCGTGGTAATAAATAGAGGTGTAATTTAAATGTATCCGGAGTGTTAATGAGAACACGACAGGAGAAATGTTGTAAAATTATGTCAATTCCTTACGGTTTAGGTGATACGTCATGTTTCTGAACTTTGTTTTTCGTTCCAGCTCCGGCCGAAAATGCAAATGGGCTGTCGTGTTACGGAAAACGCAAAAGAGCTGTCAAGCTTGTGCATGTATACATAAAAAGATCACGAGAGGAAAAGTTCTTGATATAACTTAAAAGAAAGTAGTTATTTATAATATCATTTGGACAATTCAAAACAGGAATTCTTAAAGGGTTTTGGGGCCAGAGACATGATTATGCTAGCCATTTATTGAGAAAATATAATTAAATATTTCTGAGTTTCCTAAACGTTGTAATGCCATTATCAAATACTTCAATGAATGAGGCATGTGATAATATCGTATTTACCTAGAAAAAAGTCTGAAAGTATGAAATCAAAATAAATTTTTCAGCCATTAAATGAAATGCTATTGGAACTTTGAGAATTCCACCGTTCAATGCCAATCAGTTATCACTAGCATACTCACAGTTCCAATGATATATCCAAACTTCAAGATAAATAAACATGTCATATCAGTGGCTCAGTGTTACAAGGTTGTACAGCGCTGCTTTCGAGAAATAGCCCTATGAAGTTTTGTGCATCCCCATATCATTTCTGTATCAAGACTTCATATATTTCGTTTTTAATAGGGTGGAAGGTGGAAAGAGAAAACCAATAAATAATTGGTTTCCAAATAATAATATTTTCAGCAAAGTATTAAACATTTCGTTTTCACATTGGGTGTTGTTATAATATCTGGATTATTTAAAGCAACAAAGTTGTATGTAGGACATTACGCTTTGGAAAACAGGGTATATGTATGTGTTATAGGAAAGACGGGTAGAAGATATAATTTGATCATTTTAATTAAATTCATTGTAAAGCAAATTCAAACTAGTACTGCTGCATCACCAATATTTCTCGTACAATTGGTGACGATAACGTAATACGTACCTTCTATCCTACAAACCATTCACCTATCGCTCAAAATTGTGAAGACACTATTAATATTTTTGGTAACTGTTAAATTTGAATATCTTTAGAACTTCACGTAAAGATCACCCCAAAAATTAAAATATTCGTTTAAAATTTTAGGGGCAGCGACATCAACCAGATCAATTGGAAAGTAAGAACTGTGGAAAAAATTCTGGGAATGGATTAGACACTAGTGTTGTTCACGGACTGTTTTGAAAGGAAATATAATTTTTCGAAATTTTTCGACTCCCAAAACGTATTATTTCGGCAAAATGTTGTGGGTTCTATGTTTACATACAACTTTGTATCTCAAAGAGAAGACGAAATTATACATAGAACTTAAAAACCAGCCAAATTGCCCAAACCAGTGACCTCGGCCATTTTTTGATCATGCTACAATTAGATCTTACTTCAAAGAACACTGTAACATTAACAACTCATGTTTGAAATTTCTTACAACCCTGTAATATTACGCCAGCCATATATTGTCTGCAATAATTTCGAAGTTTCATTTATATTTTTTACCACAAACATATTATATTGAATGCAGTTTAATATACTTATGTAAGGGCAAAATAAAAATAATTTTGAACAAATAAAACAGAAAGACAAATAAGGGGAGGTAGAGGTAATATCAAGAGTCCGAATGATGCAGGTGTGACATCATAATCACCAATCCATCAACATCATTCGATTATTTCCCGTGCAGCTGTAATGCTAAAAACTGGCATCCCAAATAAAATAATCGCGTGTTGAAAATAACAATTTTCTGGATTCGTTTGGAGTAATTCACATGTATGACTCAAATTTGGCACTGATCAGTGCGGTCGACGTCTACGTTATATTTGTAGAAATAATAACAGACATAAATATCTATCCCGTGAAGTGTAATCCGAAGAAGATATTCTTTTTCATATTGCCTGTAATTGTATATTGCCTTGTATTGCCTGTCCAAAGGAGAAAGGGTAGTTAGTGGGAATTCTTTAAGCACTATGCTGTTTTGTGGGTGCACGGTTTGAAAGGAATTTAGATTACAGCGTTCAGGGCAATTTCTCAAAACAAATGGACGGAAAGGGTAAGCGACAACGAGGCGTGAAATCATTCTAGAGTCGTGCCACAATGCGAGAATGCGACGAAAATGCTCTTGCATATTAGATGTTTATCACTCACCGCTTGGAAGGAAATTAGGGCATGGAACGCCGCACCGTATTTACAAGTCGTTCATAATACATGAAATCCTATGCCGTTATGCACGCTTGTATGATCGTTGGAAGACTTTTGTAAAGCTCTATTAGTAATGTTTGAATATTGTAGGCTATAGCCATCCAATTTACAGTAAAGAGAAAATAGATTCAAAGGAGTTTATATAAGGTGTGACCAATATTACGGTGAAAGTTTTTAATATGCGGAAACAGCAATTATTAAAAAAAATAGTATTGTATAATTCATTAAAATAATAACAAGCACATAAAAATACGTATTTGTTAGTTTTCTTCACCTATTCAGTTATATGGAATGAATGTGGTGTTCTCGAGTTTAGATCATTGTAGAAAAAAATCTACATTCTTTTTTTCTTTTTGGTTGTCATCGTTTCATCCCTTTATTGGGCCGAAATCGGGGTTGGAATTATGTTACAGTAAATTTACACAGGTTGTTATTTACTCGTAATACATAACCATAATCTACAAAATCTAATATACAACTCTGTATTTCTTAATACACAATAAATTATTCTACCTTCCACTCAATTCTGTTTGCCTAAAACATCATATACCATGCAAAAGCAGATCACGTGAACGAGACGCGAGAACATTTCTCGAGAACGTGTCGCGACTGCGTGTCAAGAAGATTGCCAACAGTCGTGTCATGAGGACGTGTCCCGACGTGCCGCGAGCACGACGTCACCGAGCACGTGTCTGCGAGTTTTTGTAAGCTGAACGTGTCAGCGAGTACGTGTCAGCGAGGACGTGTCAACAAGGACGTGTCAGCGAGGACGTGCCAGCGAGGACGTGTCAGCGAGAACCAGTCAGCGAGGGAAACCAAAATAGACGGAATAGGTGAGCAAGATATGCCAGAGAGTGACAGAGAGAGAAAGAAGCAGTGAAAGAGAAAGAGAAAGAGAGAGACATCCCTTCATGAACTGGGCTGATCGGAAAAGTGACGGCGCAAATAGAGCTGGCGAGGAGTCGATTCCAAGAGGCAACCTCCAGTGCTGCCGCTATGAGCTACTTCCTCTCCCATTGTCCAGACTCCGCCGAGAGCCGCGGGCAGCGCCAGCTGCCTCGGGCGGAACGTCGCAAAAGCAGCCGCCGCCGCCGCCTCTATGTCCAAGACTATCACGTTTCCGAAGCACGTGCGTCGCAGATCTGGGAGCTCCG
>BOPP01000272.1:1198482-1217854 GCA_017312745.1 Gryllus bimaculatus
CACCCCACTTGAGTTTGATGACGCCCCACCATCTATGGCCAACAGCTCTCCCCGACCTGGCACGGTAAGTCTGCTTCACCTATTCACGTTTCACCTATTCACATCCACTTTGCCTCGTCCATCTCGTCCCGCCTCGTCCCGCCTCGTCCCGCCTCGTCCCGCCTCGTCCCGCCTCGCCTCGCTCCGCCTCTCACCTTCTTCGACCCTCCCGCCCCGTCTGCCGCACCGCCTCGCCGCGCATAACCCCGCTTGTCCTGCCCCTTCCTGCTTTTCCTCTCTTGCCTCCTGCCGCCCTGCCTCCCCCTCGCAGCTGCAGCGGAGAGCGCGCGTGCCTGGAGAAGCGGCGTTCGCACGCACGCCTCAAGTGGTTTACTCGGCGCGCGCGTACGTGCACAGCACCAGTATCGGCCCCGATCGCGGGGAGATTTAAGAGCCACTTTCCCCGCGCCGTTCGGTTTCCGTCCCTTTGTCGCAAGCAGCGACGCAGCGGTGCTTCTCTTCGTGTGGGACTGTTTCGTGATGATTTATGTGTTTGTAGTATTCCGATGGATTCCGATTCCATTCGGATTCCATTCGGATTCCGCAGATGTATTTTAAACAAAGGCGCCCGGGACATGCACCATCGTCCTCCTCCTGTCTCACTTCCACCCTCTGTGTCGGGAGATGTGGTGAGCTGTTCCCTCATTCTCCTAACGCCTTTCGCTAATCACATTCAAGGTGATTGAAAGTAGGCCCTAGGAAGGACAAAACGTGGCGGTACGAAAGTAATGACTCTGGAGAATAAGCTACGATGATGCTCTTGATAATCAACGTTTAATAATTTATTCCACATTATTGTGGGCTTAGCGTTCAAGTGTCACTGATCGTAGCGTGTGTATACATTATCGTGCATCAAAAAAATTAAAACATGTGAATAAGAATGATGATGTAATGCATTTTCCGTAAGTCTCAGATTCGTACTGCCCGTAAGACATTTTAACAATTATAAAGCTTACCGGGTGAACTTCAAAGTTCGGTTCCCGGATTTGCAAGTACGTGGGTGTCTGGCCAGAACCCGATCTCTGCAGTGAATGACGAATGTGTGTGTGTGTGTGAGTGAGTGAGTGAGTGAGTGAGAGAGAGAGAAAGAGAGAGAGAAAGAGAGAGAAAGAGAGAGAGAAAGAGAAAGAGAGGTGTTGCTGGGCATCCAGGAAGTGGGTGCCTAACGCTGCAATAGAGATCTTACCCACATTCGGTTTACTTCTACTCCCATATTCGTCTCCAGGGGCTGACATAACAACGGTCTCGTTCATATTTATCCATTTCTTGTCGTTCCCTGGATGAACGAATATGGGATTAATTAGGGCGAGAAATGTCAGTGGATTTAATTTTGCGTACCATGACACAATGAGTATTTTCCGCCCATCAAAAATTCACGATTTCTGCCTGTTGTGGGTCCGAGAACTCGCATAGAGAAAATCATGAGTAAAACTCGAGAATTCTCACACAAAAAGAGGATATGCCGGGCAGGGGAGGAGTGAGTTGTATAGAGAGTATTCAACGGAAATGTTAATCACTAATTTTTTAACTTAAATGTGACTAATTTTTTGTTCCCAGTTGTGTTTTGTTGCTTGTGAAGTCCACAGGCATGCGCAGAGGTAGCGAAAACCGCCCGGTAAGAAGGAGCAGGTAGCGTAAATAGGGTTTAATCGGGCTGTGACCGGGCAGGCGGCCTGCAGGTCGTCACGTCCGCCCTCTGGCTTTTCTGCTTCCGTTCCGGGTAGCGCTTGCTCCCCCTCCCTCCCCCCTGGCTCAGGGGTGCCCCGCCCTTTCACACACCAAACAAGAAGACGACTCGAGGTCGAAGTTGCTAGAACATTTCGCAGGTGCGTGTTCAAAATTATTTTAGCGAAAATATGAGAGATAAAAAAAACATGAAATCCACATTTAAACGAAATAACATGATTTAACTTTTACAATTTAGAATTCCAGAAGAACCTCGTTGCATTCTTATAAATATTTTATATTTAAATATATACAATGTGGTAATTTTAATATTTGTTTTTGTTCCCTCTTCTTTTATCTGATACAACATTCTCGAACGATATTAGTTTTCGTTCGTAAGCCAGTCGCTTCATAGTTCACTTTACTGCGACATTCGAAAATAAATTAGACTAAATTATATCAGAAGGGATATCCATTAGTTACTTTTTAGGGACTTCAGTATTGATGTACTGTCAGGGAATATTCATATGTGTTCATATGTGCTGAAATTTAAATCTATAGGACACAGAGTATATCAGATGAATATATCAGTGTATATGGCATTAGCATACGGCATTAACATGCGCTTTATTTTCTGGCGAGCGCAAATTTGTTTTTTAGGGGTGCAAGGGGGTGAAGTGTATGTTCATCCATTCACTCCGAGAATATTGGGAATGTCTTAGAGCTGTGGAATAACATAATGTTTAATAATGGCGGACTTCATAATATCTAAAAGAAGAAGATCGATGAAATGTAATAATGTAGAATATACGAGGAAAACATAGCCAATCATTTGTAATAATAATATTAACAACAAGAACAATAATAATAATAACAATAACAACAACAATAATAATAATAATAATAATAATAATAATAATAATAATAGTAATAATAATAATATAAATGAGCAAAGTCTTCAGAAGGCGTTTAGTATTTTATGAGAAGTTCAGTATAATTGTAAATGACGTTACATTATGAAGGGAAATACGTGTTAATTCGTTGGTTCCTCCCAGTCCGAGCATCACGAGCCACATTTCTCGCATTATTACTGACATTTGTTTCCCGTTTTTGAAATCATTTGAAAAACCAGAACTACTTCCCCTACTCCCGTCAAGGCTTTTGATATCCCTTAAAGTCACAGATGCCGTTATCGGCACCTGAGCGCCTCATATTGTATGTAAATATAAATCATTTTGACGTTTTTTTGTTTCTTCACTTCAGATGCAAGAAACTAATACATCGTAGGAGTCAGAGTACCGTAAGAACTATATGTGACGTATAGGGGAGGGAATACAATCCCCGAACGTTTTCTTGAACTCCAAAATATCTTCCTCACCCTTTAATCACAAATAGGTAAATGATGAATAAAAGTTATAGAAACAGAGGTTAGCAACATTTGAAAACTACAAATTTTCGCTCCAGGGATAGCAAATAGAAAACGGCTTTGCATCGGTAAATGAATTACAGGCTCTATTTCTACCACAACTAGCAAAAGGAATTAATTATAAATAGGAAAAGAAAAACAAAATTGTATTTGGCTCCGTTGTCATCAATTTGTTTTCTTTCTTCCCAGTAATGTTATGAGTAATTATATCTTATTTGGTTGTTATTTTTTAACTCTTGTGTCTCTTGTTTTTTCACCGAGCCAGCTGTAAGCGTAATAAAATTTATTTAAAATGTTTTAATTAACTCTTTATTTACATCGCTCTCCTTTACTTTCACTTACTGTTTACAAGCCATTACATTGCAGCAAAGGTATTACATAAAATATATATCGAAACTCATTAAAGCTTTCTCTTTGGACACTCTTTTTCTCTGTCCGCATTTCCTCTATTTAATAACTCATCGTTTAATTTCCTTGTAATTTACTAATACGGACGTATTCTTGTGCGTTTACTTTCTTTCAAAGGCTAAATGATTATGTTTTTAATTGTGCTATTTTGTAGTGCATTCTATTCATGCTGAGTTTCTCACTATTCGATTCGGATATTTCTTACTCTGTTTATCACATCCCCTTCACACAGGATCGTAATCCTTTGAAATTATAGAACTCTATTATACTAGTAATAGATTTCAGTGAAGAAAATATCGGGTATCGCACAATAACGGGGCAGTTTTTAAAATGTATAGAATCGTATAATTGGGGAGGAGACTGCCACGTTTGAAATTTGTTTGTTTGTTTGTTTGTTTGTTTTTATTTATTTATTCGTTCGTTTATTTATTCATTCGTTCGATTTTACCTTCGAATTTTCCTCGTTGATTAATTTCTTCGTTCATTCAATCCCTCGCTCATTCATTCGTACATTAATTTGTTCTTACATTCCTTAGTGCATTTGTACTTTACTTCTTTAGTTTGTGTGTCAGTTCATTTATACATTAATTATTTTGTTCGTTCGCTCATTCGTCCGTTCGTATTATTGATCGTTCATTGCTTAATTCGCTTGATTCCCGTTCATTCCTTTGTTTTGGGCTGGGGGTGGGGGGCAGGCTTTGGAGCCCCGCCGTAGGCGCGCCATCGATCCGACGCTGCCCTCCCGCGTCCACTGTTTTCTGGGACGCTCCGTGCGCAAACGTTGGCCGGGCGGTTCGAATAAGCTCGCGCGCATCGGCAGCGAGAGCGGCGGCCCCGCCGTCGAGTTATCGACTGTCCCATCGACCGACTGCGGCGGCGACGGCCACCGCGGCCACAGCGCACGGCGTGGGAGGCCTGGCCTGGCCGCCGGAGGCGATGGACCGTGAGAGCTGTAATAAGTAGGATCTGCCGGCGGAACCACGCTGCTTGACCGAGGTCCTCACTGAGGAAGGGGGGGGGGAGAGGAGAAAGAGGCGAGTAGGAACAGAAAAGGAAATTGTAACAAGAGGGAGGGAGAGGGAAGAGTAGAACGAGATGGAGACGAGACACAGGAGGAAGACGCAAAGAGAAGGACCTAATTGAGGAAGGGTTGAGAAAAAAGAGATTGAGAAACAGAAGAAAAGGAGACGGAGAAGAAAAAACTCGAGACATCTCAGACACAGACAGGAAAGAAAGAGGGTAAATGAAAACGGAAGTAAAAGTGGATGGAGGGAGCAAGGGAGATGGATAGCGTAAATAGGGGATTATAAGACAATGCTCAATGCCGATATAAAAAAACAAAACAAGTAAGAACGGAAGAAATCTAAAAGAAAGGAATAGTGAGAGGTCGGTCTAATATTGTGAAATTCAGAATTGTGATATGTCATTCTCTCCACGTTTACTTAGATGAATGCATGCCGCTCAGCCAACAAAATTGATGAGTTCCACGCCCAAGAGAAATAGTGTATGGTGCAATTCAGAGCGCGCAACGGAAATTAATTCCATATTGGTTTTCGCTCCGGATTACTTCAAACTGAAACGTGTCCCAGTTTGTCGCTAACGACTTTCCTTTAAAACTTTCATAGAATCCTTGAAGTGTGGCCAGTTTTTCAATTTAAATGTAATTGTATGTCTCGTTGTACAGAAAAATGCTCATTTCTTTGTTTGAAAGAAACTGCTTTCGTTTCTGCGGCCTGGTGCTTCGGGGAAAGGATTAGGCACTTTTAAGGC
Source organism: Gryllus bimaculatus (assembly GCA_017312745.1). Classification (NCBI taxonomy): domain Eukaryota; kingdom Metazoa; phylum Arthropoda; class Insecta; order Orthoptera; family Gryllidae; genus Gryllus; species Gryllus bimaculatus. The sequence continues at coordinate 1,203,791 of BOPP01000272.1, forward strand.
TGTGAAAAGGGGCCGAGTTGGAAAAGATGTGAGCAAAGCTGCATATCTTGCAAACCGACTTGTCCGCATGGCTGCGACCGCTGCTAATGCGGGGTCCAGCGGCGATTCAGGAAGCGGCATTGGCAGTGGAAAGGAAGAGGGAGGAAGGCGAAAGATGACGAACTGGTAAACGAAACAAATGGAGACGGAAAGGAACGGGTAAATGCAGAAAACTTGGTGAAAACTAAGAATGATAGAGACGGGGAAGGGGAGGAGAGGAGGTAAAACGGAGAAGTGAAAAAGAGAGCCTCGGGCTAGGGAAGAGAATGCTGAGGCGAGGAACTGAGGATAGACGGGAAGAGGAGAAAAATGGAGGAGAGGGGAAATGGTAGGCAAGCGAAGTGTAGGTAGCATGGCAATAGAGATGGCAGAGGCGAGACTCTGAAGGAACTGAAAGTGCAAATGATTGGGGACCGAGAGGTAGATACGGTGAGAAGGGGCAGGGAATGGGGTGGACGGGAATAGATGCAAAGCGGATCTGAAAAGCGTTGGGAGTGAGTAGGGAAACATGCATTGTGTGAGCTAGGATGAGGAGGAGGACAAAGACGGACGAGGGAGGAGTAGACTGAAACGGGAGGTAGGTGAGAGGATGGAGTCGGCGGGCTGGGACGTACGCAATGGAGGGCAATGCCGTGGCGGGTGTAGAGGCAGAGGCAGGCGGGGGGAGGTTCGCGGCGGGCGGGGGCGGATGCGAGGCCGCAGTCTACAGAGCGCTCGGCTGCGCGGGGCGGCGCGGCTGCGTCGGGTTCAGCCCTGGCAACCCAACCGCCTCCCGCGGCGCCGGCGGTGCTCCTAGCGGCCGAGGGTCCGGCGGAATTGGACGTGCCGGCGGGCGGGGCTCTGTGGTGCATACGATCTCGGCTCTAAGAGGACGCAGTGCACTGCCCCCCCTCCCCCGCCACGTCTGCTTCAGTGACAACAGTTCCGAGCCTTTCATCTCCGAGGCTGGGCTTTGGATCTCGGTCAAACGCGCTTCGCAAGAGTATTTGTAGTGGGAAAACAATTCACGGCGGATTTCCGGCCGCTCCTCCGGCCTCTCCAACACTACAATCCACTCGTGTTTCATAAGTTCAGACGATATCTTCTGGCGCAACAGGACTCGGAAATCCCGACATTTCTCGGGATAAATTCTTTCGTGGTGTGACCTGCGGGATATTGTACAAAAACGTAGAACTTGGGAGCATTCAGCGTTAGGTTTGCCAACTTTTCAAATATCCAAACTCTCCATACTTTACGATCGCAATTTTTACGATCGCATTATTATCACTTTCGTGATTACAGTATATGCACGGATGGTATATAGATATTAAGTATGAAAAATACATAACAAAAATTGTCTGGACCACAACTTCGTAACGTAACGGAGACAATTTATTTCGGTGTGTAGCTTCCTCTTGCTGCAGCCTATTACTCAATTGCTAAGACCACTTATTCCCATCCCAATACTCAGGCGGGAAAACTGTACTATCGCTACTAGTGAGCCGAAAAGACCGTCGTGAATGAGCCACGAACGTAATATGGAGATCTCTACTAGAACCGCCTAAATGTATCGCCCCCTAATATGAAATAAATCAGGTACACTAAGTTCACGGCGTTGTCATTCAAATCTAATACTGCTGTGCACCGAGGGTGGACACCTTATATCTCTCATTCTGACGGCACTTTTTTATTAGAAATGCTTGGCGAGTTCTGATTCAGCTGAGGTAAATCGACTGAGCTAGACATTGTTGAAATAATTCCATTGAGATATGTGGTGTACGCAGTGAAATGGATGGAGGAGACGCACTGCTTAGATTGATGAATGTAATAGCAACGTGTGTTGTTCAAATAAGGCCGTATTATAATGAATTAGTATAATAATATAAATCAATAATTATTGTAATTATTATTGTTATTATTTTCTTTATTATTATTATTATTATTATTATTATTATTATTATCATTATACAAATTATATTTGACAGTTCAAAGAATTGATGACCTCAGCCGGGAGTCGGACTAGAATCTCCCGGTATATGTGCAGTTGCTCATTAAAACTAACAACGGTGACCAAATGGTAAACTCCCTCCTTAAGAGTGGTAGGCCTTGGCCAACTAAAGAATCAATGACTGATTTAATGTAATGAATACTTAATGCAAAAACGTTTAAATACCTACTTTTTTCAAATGTGTTTTCAAATAATTAACGTAATTATTGATCAGTGAAGTAATATACATTTGGCGTACCATTTCACACCAGATCACAATAAAATACTTTTTACTGAAAAAGTCTCTTGATAAAATTCTAAGGAATCATAAACTGTTTATTTGTACTACATTTATTTCAATTGATGTCTTTTGATTTTAAATCAATCTATACATAAAACCTCTAAACGATATTTTATCAATATTTCTACTTCGCGGTACTACTTTAAGTGCTATTATTCTTTACAACCTTTATAACCAATAAACAATTTTTAAAGCCTTAGAAATTAAATGTGTATTAACACTTATAATCATGTAAATTCTCTGTGTTCATTAATACTTATACAGTAACTGCTTTTGTATGTAGAAATACCTTAAAGTCAATCTCGGATACACTCTTTAAAACAGAACGTATTAAAATATGTGAATTGTTAAAATAACTCAATAAATTAACAAGTAATACAATATTTTAAATTATATCAATAATGTTTTATAATACATTTTCATCATGTACATTTTTAAGGGGGGTCCATGGCTCCCATGGCGTCCGCACCCCCTTGTGAAAAACCCCCATGTGATTCCGTGCTAAGGGTCTCTTAAAGAGTAGCGGCCCACGCTGCCACGACGAGCTACGAGATGGGTATCAAACTCAACGAAGTTTCGGCCACTCTCAAAGCTACGTCGAGAAGAGAAGGGCCGCCGAAATTAAAATTTAATTTCAAGGAACATTTAACCCATCGCCGGAGAGGAGAGAGGACAGAGGCCGTCGTTCCTCGCCATTCGCTTCCAACAGTCCTTTCAACCTCCCACTCCTTCCCTCTTTTCCTTTTGCTGCTGCCCGTGGCCCGTCTCCTACCTCCTCTACGTCCTTCCATCTCCTTCGCCTGGGCCGGCGCCGTCTGCTGTGGGCGCCTCCACGGCGAGTGAGTGAGGAAAACAGTCAGTCGGCCGGTATTTAGTTTCCGAGCGCGTCAACCACTTGGGTCACCAGTGCCGTGGGCATAGTGCATATTATAATTCGGGAGCGGGTGGTGTTCCGTCCCGAGTTGGAACGTGAGATCCCACGTAATCTTCCAGGTCGACTTGAGGGGTTTTCAGCTTCCAGATATCTCCCTAATCGGCTACCTCACGTTTAAACTATTACTAGAGTAGTACAAGTATTTGTAAGTGTTAGTGTAAGTATGAATGTAAAGGGAGAGTAGGGAACAAGATTGAAAAAGGAAAGATCGAGCGTAATCTGTGCCCCGTTTGTTAGAGTACTGTTCCTGCATTTGTCTGGTATTAATCGGAATGACCACAGAAACCTACCGTTCAGAAAAGCTGGCTGCGAGAATTATTCTCCGAGCAGTAACTGAATTCAACTTAGCTATATAACAGCTAGTGTAGAATATCCACCACTGTCGGGACTAGAAACTTAGTGCTATACTATATACATGAAGACAATACTATAGTACTATACCATTATACATGAAAAAAATGTTTCTAAAAATATTGAATTTGAATTTTTGAATTGAATCCATTATTTTTTTTAAATTCTCACGTATTCTCTGTACTGGCTCTTACCATCTCTTCTCTTTCGTTTCTGCTAATGTTCCATTTTTTGCTCTTATTCCGTGATATCTGACACGCGAACGATGAATGATTATGTTTTTCACCGTAGTATTTGTGTTTCTTCTTACCAGCATAACTTTTGAAGCAATCTATATATTTTTATGACGTAAGAATCAAATAAAAGGTATTTGAGAGTGATGTGGGTCGATTTAAAAAATTAATAAGATAACCATAAACGCGGTAAAATTTTCAAGGACCAAACGCCTATTGCGAAATTCATTTATGAATTAAAGAAATCAAAGAGACATCTATGTAAAATTAATATTTTTTATTGTGACATGTGTGCAATGATAATTCTTTTAGAAGCATCGACAGTAATCAAACTGTGTTGCATGTTGTAGAATCTGTATTCAGTGTAAGAATAGCGTATTTTATGTAATGTATCCGGGTTTTGGTATCCTATATCCCATAACCCTGACGATAACCCTGTATTCCATATTCATTATTATATTTTCCCGATCTCTTCCAGGTTTTTGCTGACTACTTCAACTTCTCTTTCTCTTCACAACAGTCTCCTTGACTCCCTTACTTACTTTCTACCGAGAGTCGTATGTCACGTTCTAATTCCCTCCCCTCTCCACTCATTTCTAGTTCCGTTTTCATTACGGGTTTCCATCCGTTGCCATCACGTTCCATTCCGTTTTCATCCGTTGCCATCCATTCTGTGCCTTTCCCGCGTTTCCCGACGTCCGTGTTTTCCCTCCAGCCCACGTCTTTGCTGTCCGCTCCCTTCCAGTGTAAAATTCTTCTCCGTCGTTGCTGACAGCTCCTGACCGCCCTCTTTTTCCGTCCTGTCCGTCCTGTCCGGCAGCGTACCCGCGAAATTATTTACTTTCTGCTCGTCGTTGTTCACACAATGGATGGCCCTACAGCAAATATCTCACTGTCCAGATTTTAGAAGTCATTCGCGACTGAGTTCCAGTTACTATATATATATATATATATATATATATATATATATATATATATATATATATATATATATATATATATATCGTAAGAAGTAGATGCAGGAGTTTTTACACGCAGAGTAAAGCTAGACGGAATGAAATGCGAAAAGGCAGCCAAAGCCAGATATTCGAAAAGGCAGCCACGTAACCTTAACGTTCCATTGCGTTACGCTCATACTTTTTCTCTTCTTACAAATTACCTCAGGTCATCTTCCGATGAAGTGATCTTTGCAGGCAATTGTGATTCCAGGCTTTGTTTTCAGCATATCGTGTCGCTACACTTGTTTGCACTTTTATTGCTTTAATGAAATTAAAACCAATAGTGTTTCAGAATGGAAAATATGTGAACCAATAACAGCTATAACTGTTATTCTAAAACAAAATATTGATTTCTATTGTCACTTCCTCTGAAAAATTATTTCTTTTCACTGAACTAGCTTCCTATGAGATCCGACATTTTCATTCCATGATTACTACAGGCGTCATGCATTTAGTGAACAGAGTTTGATCCATGTAGTAATCGAACTTAGTGAAAATTTGTGAAGTTGTCAGATTAACTTGCATGATGCATATTAGTTAACACGCTTATTAAAAATCATACGTTAAACAGTCCTACAAAACTCCACTCGTACTTGGGAATTCATCAGATATTCACATCGCTTTGCGACTGTCTATGGATAATTTCCAAATCACTCGTAAAATTACCTATCATAATTCGGTTTGTGTATATATACCTTTCGCGCAATGGCAGTTACCAAATTTACATTCGAAAGCGTCATTTTGCAGTATTAATCAATGCAGATCATCAAGTAATCAAGGGTAATCAATTCACTTCCAACTATCAGACGCTTTCCTCATCATACCTTCCTATACTTAACGATGTTCTGCGTAAGAACACTCTTCAAGCAGGATTACGTGTGGCGCGAAGATGTACTAAGATTTGTGCCTTGAAATTTTTTTTATTCGCCAACTGCACATCCCATTAGGATCAAGGGCCTTTTGCGCAGGAAATTATTAATCCTTCTTAATTGAAGTGATAGTATGCTGATGAAAGATGAAGGGACGATCACAATACATCCAATATCCGAGATCGCTATTACACTACTGCCGCAGCGATCTCGGCTATCCGGACCGATTCAAATATTACATTAGGATTTTAAGCAATGGCGACACCCAGTTGAAATTTTCAAAAAACCAAAAGGTGAAACCGTTTCCCTCAACTAACACCATTTTATGTAAATGAGCTCTGCAGTTGAGTGCGGCACATGGCGCTCCCACGCGTGACGCGCTCAGGCCTTGAGGCGGTCGCCCGGCTGGTCGTTGCCTAGGGAAGGCGGGGCGGAGCGCTTTCGCCCTGAAATACTCCGCTCGGAATAGCGAGAGCGGGGGGCGGGGGGCGGAGCGCGCGGGGCGGAGCTGGCTCTCCACGGTGGCCGATTTCCCCAAGCTTGCCTGGACAAAAAAAGCAGCCTTCCTCCGATAAAGTAATCTTCGCCGGCGGATTGTGATTCGGGACTTTGTTTCGAGCATCTGGTTAGCTAAACGCGTTTACACTTTTTTTAAAAATTTCTAGTGTACGTAGTGCAGAGAAAGTTATGTAATGCTGCAAGAACATCGCTATCGAGATTTTGGTGAAAAGCCACATATTGGCGTTACCTTTAATACGACTGATGGCCATAATTTTATTATTTGGGCGATCCACATCTTACCTCCCCGTGTTGATCTCGGCAATTTGCCCGACTGCTCTTATATGTTCTGTGTGTGTATGTGTGTGTGTGTGGGGGGGGGGTATGTAGCAACGTGTAATATCAGGCTGTATCATGTCCAAAGCAGTGAAATACATCGTCTATCATTACTAAGATTCGGGCGCCTTGTGCGTGTGTGTGTGTATGTGTGTGTGTGTCCCACCTTCCAGGCAATGGTTGAGGTTGATTTCCCCCCACTATCTACTTAGCGGCCAAAATCTGCCAGGCAAGAACTCGAACACTAGGACCACAATGGTCAGCGATAGTGGATAGTGGATAGTGGATAGATGGAGAAGTCGCGTCTGAGCCGCTGCAGCCAGGCCCCGCGGTGGAAGGTGCGCCAGCGATTACCGCCGCTGGGAGTGGGGCGTTGTCAGGGCGCGAGGGCCTGCGGGAGCCCTGAATATTTTGAGAGCGCAAGTGCTGCCGTCCACCCGCAGCCACCGTCGCCGCGATGCGAAGCGAAGCGGCCGGGATTGCGCGCCCCGCGATAGACTTATCGGCCGCTTAGACCGCGCGCGAGTGAGCGCGTCTGTCGTAGCGAGCTGCTATTTATACGCCGCGCGCCATTGCGCCCGCGTGCCGCTCGGCTCGACCGCTCGGTCCACCCCGCTCCCCTGTCACGCTCGCCCGTTCTCGCTCTGACCTTCCCATTCACTCCCCACTCGCCCCCGTCCCCACTCGCCCCGTCCCACTCGCCCGCCGTCCCACTCGCCCCGCCCCACTTCGCCCCGTCCCACTCGCCCCGTCCACTCGCCCCGTCCACTCACCCCGTTTTTTTTTTCCCCACTTTTTTTCAAAAAAAAAAACCCCCCCCCCCCCCCGATTTCCCCCCCCCCCCCCCACTCACCCCGTCCACTCACCCGTTCCACTCACCCCGTCCACTCCACCCCGTCCACTCACCCGCTCCACTCACCCCCGTCACTCACCCCGTCCACTCACCCCGTCCACTCACCCCGTCCACTCACCCCGTCCACTCACCCCGTCCAACTCGCCTCATCCTGTTCACCCACTGCCATTACCCACACAAACGTTTGGATATGAATAATCATTAAAAAGGTGAAACTTTACAATGAGTACGACACATGTTGCCTAGCAAGACCAGTATTGCCAATTCCGGAAACATAAAAAGCTACCAATTTACACTTCCAGTTTCTTGAAGGGCTCATTGCTGCTCGTGATCACGGATCCCGCTTGACACAGCGTTTCGCGAATCGATGGGAATGAACTACACGAGGATGAGAATTCAGCCTATCGTTCGGCTTTAAGGATTGGAAGGAGGTCGAGATGGAAAAGAAAGGATCGCGCGCGGTCTCTGGCTCACTTCCTATGTTACAAGTTCGGCATTCGCCTGTAATAGATCGGGGGACTCTCCGAAAAAAAAGCGATCAAAGCTGTCGGCATCTGGAACTTCTATTCATGCAGTGGTAACTTGAGGGCAAGTTATTTAAATGGAGTCGAACTTCTTCCTTAGACTGGAGTAGATCTGATGTATAAACCACTTTTCTTCTCTTTTTTAAAGAGACATTGCAACCCTTCGGGTGGTTTATAGAGTTGAAATGAGAACGATCACTTTCCTCTTCCTAGTACTGGGGTGTAAATTCCGGCAACTCAACCTGGAATTTCCAATCGTCCCACTGCTCCTTTCGAACGCAACCAGTCCTCCTTCAGACCGTTCACTCAACTTCCTTTTTAAATGGCAATAATAATAATAATAATAATAATAATAATAATAATAATAATAATAATAATAATAATAATAAATAATAACAATAGGTAGATAACAAAATAACTAGTCACATACGAGTTTTAAAATATTTAATATATTATATAATATGTGTGTATACAAATACAATTGAAAATTTTGAATTGTCGCACACTCTGTATGAGTTTAAACCATTGCCCTCGTAATCCATAGCCGAACAGATTGACGATTCAGGCATACCGACCCGATTTGTAGGATTTAAGAGACATATCCTGAATCCTGAATGATTGTATGTGTACAAGTAGCACGCGTGTGTGGGCCTATAAAATATTCGTATTGCAATATATGTAAATATTTAATAAAGATCTTTCCTCAAAAATATAGAGATTGTGAGTACATTACGCTGTAGTGTTAACACGTGCACCTACCTCAAGGGAGATAAAATCAGTTCTTTTCACCAAGTATTCGCTGATGTCAAGCTTTCCTTACCTGTAACATAAAAAACCCTCATTAAAAACGTTACCAAATATGGTTATCATTAAATGGATTGTGTTATACAAGATTTGTAGAAGGTTTGGATACAAGGTGTAAACAAAGTTAGTATAGAAGGTTTGTGAACAAAGTTGTATACTAAGTTATATACTAAATTAATGTTCACAAGGTATTTGTTTATTGTGGCTTAAACATTTTTGGGAAGTTATATTATCCTAACAAAAGCGGCTTAAGGTTGGTTTCATGAAGCATATTACTGCAAGTTTTATTCAGAAAAACCTTTACAGTAAGTGAATGTCACATTTATATTGACGGTTGTTGTACAATTGTTAAACGGGACGTTTTGAGTGTTACAGCGGAATACGATTCTAAACTCGCAATAGTATGGGTAATGAAATTACACGCGTACCTTGCGTATGTTTCTACAGATTTGCAGGTATACGCTCCTTAGTACAACGTATTAACAAACGCTCTTGCTAATGCTCTTGCTAAGCTAGTGAGAATACACGACAAATGGATAATCTCTTGGTAATATTGTCCATGCATACTGCGCGTTACGATAGCAATAGTTAGTCACTTCCGAACTCTATCAGATATTGTAACAGTTCACAAATTGCTCCGAGGTTCGTTGAACTTCTTTTGATATAATCACAGTGGAAATAAAAGCGAAATTCAGGAAGACGGTATAAAAAGGTTTGCGTGAAGAGAGGGTATGTAATGGAATTAATCGATTCCGGTAAAACAAAAAAAAGTCAGTAGAAAGAAACACACAATATCGTTGAAAATACATACAATGAGAAACTGAAGGTAACACTGACAGATAATACGATCGACCCATATGTACAGGAAGTACGTGAAGTAATTAATGAGTGTTAATTCATTGTTAACTATTTTTGAGATTAAATAAATAAAAAAGATGACATTTTGGCTCAAGATACTCATAAAGAAATAATTGTAATGGTAAATGGCTTTTTTTACTTTATCTATTGAACGTCAAAAACTATTGTGACGTATGGGGGAAAAATACAAAAGATTTATAATTTTATTATGTAAACAAAGAATTATGTTTAGAACAACCAGAGAGATTATGGTATATGATATTCCACAGCACCTTTCTGATTTTGGTAAATTATTTAATTGCCTACGAGTGAACTGATAATGTAATGATTGTGGACTGAAGAGTGAAATATTCGTACACACAAAGAACTTACTTCTATATACTATCGATTAGTTTCATCTGCCGTGATCACTTCTGCTGATGGGAAAACAACATTTTCAAAACATCGACCAGCTAAAATCTTGACTATTTTGTACCAATTCCTATTATTCGAAAAAACAAGGCCATTTTATGATCGTTAGAATAATTTAGAATCTCTTTTTGTTTACAAATGTTTTTCCAGTGGCTTATTCATCTTTGGAACCCATTGTGGGACGGCATCGGCAGTGTACGCTAACATTCGGGAAATGTAGAAATGGATCTTTTGGAAAGCATTCGTAGCATATGCTCTACGTTTGCAAATTACAAATGTTATTTCTAGGACATATTTATAATCCCCCTCCCAAAGAGCGTTTATGTCGCATATATTAGTTAGGAGAGCTATTTCCGCAAATTGGTATATTTCTATCAATTCTCGAAGATAATTTGTTGCGTACTCTGTTTGATTAGAAATGTTTGGGCAAAGTGTGCTTAGAAATCAACTTCCAAAGATTTCTTTAGAATTTTTAGCGTACACGCATACTTTTAGGTTAAAAATGGTTATCCCGCGGACAGTAGGTACTACTTCGAGTCCAGCGTCAAAATGGGTACATAGCGTTGGTTAAAAATGGTTTTCGGGAAGCCTGTCCTTGAAGTGAATTCACTTAAACCATGCGCTCTACTTGTGTGTTTAGACATGTTTTTACGGTTATTGTGTGTATAGTTCCCGTCGTTGACGAGAATTCATGTATACTCTTTTCGGTTGAGATAGGTTTTCCAGCGGCCAGTGTGTGTTTGGAGTTCACCGTCAAATCATTCTTGGCGTACGCAAATACTTTTGTTGGCTAGAAATTGCTCTCAGGGAGACTGCTTGTATTTGACACTGATCGTCGAAAAGCATTCGCGAAGATTTTATTAATTCGCTTCTTATATAGGGCTATTTTCTGTATCAAGCTCCTCGTTGAAGATGATTCGTACCAAATATGTTTAATCTTGTTGCTTGGAATGGTTATCCCATGTCTGTATGTGCTTGGAGCCCACCGTCGAAACGCTTCTCTGAAGTACGCAGATATTTTTGTTGGTTAGAAATTTTTTTTCCACGGTTAGGAGGTACCTGGAGCCCGTAGTCGATGCCCGGAGTCGAGCCCGGAGCCCATAGTCATTCCTAGAGTAAGCAAATTTTCTTTCTGGTTAGAAAATATATCCTGTTTTTTCTCGCCCTGCTTGATATCGGAGTCCATCGTCGAATACCATTCCCAATATACGCTATTTATTTTTTTATTTTCTTTCGCGTAGCTTTTTGTGTATGGAGCACTTCTTTGAAGGCGATACGGACCTGATGTGTATACTCTTGACGGTTCGAAATGGATCTTCTGCGGCTCATTGATAATGGAAGCCTCTCGTAGGCAGATATCGTGTTGTGGTAAAGATCTGATGGTGGAATTCTTCTCCGACGTTTTGTCATTAGAGCGCATCGTTGAGATGCATTCCTTGCATATGGTTGTTGTCTCAACATATTTTTTCCACAGCCACTTAGCGCATGTGTCCGGAGTCCGGAGACGATTGGTCCCCAACGTGTACACTCTTGTCGGATCGAAATGGTTTACCTGCGTCCGGTGTGCGCTTGGCGCCGAATCGGATTCGTCACGAGGGGGAGCTGCGGGCGCGAGGCTCTCCATTAAGGCCGGAGCGGATCGCGCCGGATCGTGTCGTGCCGTGTCGTGTCGGGTCGGGTCGGCGGCTGGCGTGCGGGGCCGGCAGGTCGATCGGGCGCGTTCCCCTCGCTTGGGGCGGCTTTAGGCGCCCGACGCCCATTCTGCGGTCGGGCAGTGCGCGCGCGGCACGTGCCTCGGCGGGGTTGCGGTGAGCGCGCGCGCAGGCGCCAGCGGACGCTGAGGGAGACCGACGCCCCGAGAGACGCAGACGGCGACATGACGGCTCTCCGCAAATGGACAACGGCGCCTTGGTGGGTTGCAACGGTGTTGGGGGATGTGGGTGTGGGGTATGAGGTGCGGGAGAAGGGCGGCGAGGAAGAGAGACGACGACGCTGGGATGCGAAACGGGCAGGTGGTGGGAGTCCAATGCGACATGAGATGGGGAAGACGAACGCACCAGGAACCAACGTGACGAGGGCGAGCAGTAGGAATGGCGAGTGGTGAGAACGGCTCACCGCAATAGGTCGACGGGTACGGGGCGGTATGGAAGGTTGTAGGTGAGTGGAATGGAGTAAGGTTGAAGGGCAGCGAGGAGGGTTGGTTGGAGCCCAACGCGATTGGAGGTGGGGACGGAGCTGTGGAAACTCGCGTGGGGGGCGAGGAGCATGGAGGGTGGGTGGCGAGGCTGGTTGAGAGGAAATGGACAAGGTCGGCTCGTCGGGCGGTGAGGACAGAACGGTTTTGGGTGATGTGGCTGTGGCGGCTCTCCGCAAATGGACAACGGCGCCTTGGTGTGTTGCAACGGTGTTGGGGATGTGGGTGTGGGGTATGAGGGCGGGTTAAGGGCGGCGAGGAAGAGAGACAACGGGTGAGGGCGGGAGGGAGAGGTGGTGGGAGACTAATGAGCCACAGCGGCTCGTGACGAGGGCGAGGAGTAGGAAGGGCGAGTGGCGAGGACGGCTCTCCGCAATAGGATGACGAGTACGGAACGGTATTGAAGCTTGTGGGTGAGTGGAATGGGGTAAGGGTGAAGGGCAGCGAGGACGAGGAGTGACTCGAGACCAACGCGTTTGGAGGTGGGGACGGAGCATGGTAGTTCGCGACGAGGGCGAGGAGCAAGGAGACCGGACGGTGAAGCTGGTGGTGAGGAAATGGACAAGTTCTGAGAACATTTCAACATTTTGAGAGAATGTTCGCATTGACGACAACCATGTCAATGGCAATGGTTGTTCCGATGGAGGCAAAAGCGTCGAATTTTATCTTGGCAAGAGGAAAAATTACTTACGTGGAAACGTCTATTAACATATTCACATATTTACCAACTCGTTTCATTATATTTTTACCCATTCCGGAGTTAGTTAAACTACAACATAGTCACATTTATTACAATTTTCCAATAAAAAAGTTATTCAGAACACAGATATGGTTCATGCGTTCATGATTACAACCATTATTACACCCGTAATTTTACTCATAATGCAGTCGTTATGAATTATCAATATATTCACCCTCAATAAATTATGTAGAATTGAGTTTTCCACAAAGTGCAATACATCGGATCGGAGTTGTTTCACAGAAGTCCTATAGAAAGCGGCATCGTCCATTTAGGGCACCGAGAAAGTAGGAAGCCGGAAGAGAACGGGATGAAGGAGGGTGAAAGAGGAGGGAAGAAGGAAATAGGAAGTGACGACAAGAGAGGGGAAGGCTGTGGGTGGTGAAGGAAATGTATAGAAAGGGGTTGGGAAAGGTAAAGGGAGGGAGTTAACGAGACTATCGGCGGCAGTTGTCACTTTGGCCGCGTCCTGTGTCCTACATTGGGTTAACTAATTAAACAATAGTAAATTGATAATAAATGTCGATTGAATCTAAAAAAAATCAAATGTTGTAAGCACATATTCCCTGCGTAGGTATTTCCAAAAATAAAATAAATAAAAATAAATATACGAACGTGTTGGAAGCTACATGCCAGAAACAACGTCACAATAGTTGTTACGCTTATTGCAGTCATTGCAATCGTTTGGATTTATGCCTGATAAAAGTCTGTTATGCAACAATATCATTATTATTAAACACTACGTTTTATTGTCAGTGGGTTCAGCGGTAGTAAGTAAGCGTTCTGACCACTACATCGCGAACCATCATCACCATGATAATCGTCATTGCCGTCGTCATTTGCTTATTTCAATGGCGCATTTTGAGCGCTGGCGAGGCATACGCGTACTTACACAACTTCCGGAGTCGTTATAGATCTTTGATGGTGAATCAAATCGGGATGGAATCTCCTTAGTGTATTATTGGAGACTCGTTGGAGAAGAAAGGCGTACGTTCTATGGGCAGGTCATGAAGAGAGTGCGCCAACGTCTGCCTAGAGCCTGATCGGAGGCGAGCGCGCAATTGACCAAGCAGGGCCGATTTCCTCTGGAATTCTCATCGGGGCAGTAGCCAACTCAGTCCCATATCGGCCTGCCGGCTGCACCTGGGGCCCCTCG
>BOPP01000272.1:1241723-1262134 GCA_017312745.1 Gryllus bimaculatus
CGGGCCAGCGCACGCTTGCGAGGGCCGCCACGGCCCGGTTGAGACGGGCACGCCACGCGAGCTGGAAAAGCGTGACTCACAAAACATTCTTTTCCATTCCTATTGTATAATCCTGTCATTTGAAGGCTGCAACCGGTTGCATAATGATTCTCATTACGACACAGATTTCATTATGATACAGGTTCTCTATCAATCATGGAGAAGTGTACTAACCAGGAATTAATCATTGCGAATCGTACTTGTAAAAGTTTCGGTCGATTATGTACATTAAAATTGCATTTAATATTATATTATGCTTGTGAGTTGTTGTTTTTTGTTAGTATTTTTTTTCGTAGAATATTATTTAAAATAAATTGGATCGTAGTTTCACTTTAATACTATTGACTAGCGCAGTACTCCCTCGCAGGCGGACTTTTAACCAAATCCACCTGCTGCGGATAAGGTAGAGTCAGGAAGCTGTCCGCTAGGTGACCTTGGTTGAATCCTTCGTGTCATCTGCGACGAAACGATTCAATGCAAAAGCTTAAATTTTAAAAGTTACCATGAGTCGTAGGAAACGTACCGTACGAAACTGAATGTAATAGGTAATAATACACTCGTGTGATGTTTTTGGTACTTGTGTATTAATAGCAATCATTACATCATCGTTTTATAATGTACTGTTTGACTCTTGTAAATAAGCTGATAACTCGTGTAAGCTACATTAGACATGAGAGTACAAATTGTTCAATAGCCGATAGAGGAAATATATGCGGTAGTGATTCATTTATAGTTTACAAGGATTTTGACTGTTTTGAATCGTTTTTGGACTCTCTTCTGTTATGTCTTGAGTAAGGTTGAAGAAAAATTTTTTCACATTCCCTGATTCCAAAAGACGATTTGAGCGTAGAACCGTACCTTCGATTCATTTTACACATAAATAACAACAACAAAATGAACGCCCCTCAGACATGACTCCTGTTAACTGGTTTCATTCTCACAATGCTGCCAATTAATAAATTATAAATCGCCAATTCATGAATTAGTGTTTTTCCCTTTTTCACTACCCGTCCCCACGTTTTTCTCAGTAAATAACGTAAATGAAGATAAGTTAAAAATTACAAAACAAACTTACAATTCAGATAATAATAATAATAATAATAATAATAATAATAATAATAATAATAATAATAATAATAAATATAAATATAACAAATATATGTGCTAACATTGTTGTATACAAATTACATAACAAAGAAATTATAAAAATATATTATTTCTGTTTTAACACACGTTTAAGTTTCAAAGTGAGCGAAGCGCGTACCCTAGACATAGTGTGACACAACTAACCACAAGTGAGATAAACGTACGACTATGAGAAAGCACATATCAGAGGCGACAAAGGGATGATCAAAACTCGGCCGCGAGGACCTAACTCGTAGTGAACACAGACGTAGCCAACATTGACTGTCGTCAACGGCAGCCAGTGTACATGGTCCCGTTGTTGCACTTAATGTGCATTTGCCCGGTACCGCTTCTCCTCAATTGTGCGGGTCAGTCGTCCTGGAACAATAGCGATACGTTTGACTATGTTAGTCATAAAATCAATCTTCCCCCATTCGAACCTGACAGAGTTACGCGTCACACATCCAACCATTCGTACATTCTTCCATATATACAAATTTATTTTCGCAAGCAAAATTGAATGTATCTCCTCTTCGACTGAAGCAAACTTACACTTCCTCGGAACAGCATTAATAGATCTGAATTCCGACGTTTGTGCGCATTTACATCACAAAAGGCCTTTAATCACGGACTTTACGATCAATATTCGTGATGACATTGTTCACGTGATTCATATTAATAGTGTTGAGGCAAAAATACCAGTGAACAAATGGCCAATTATAAAGTATTAAATTTAAATATTAACGTTTATCTATTGCCTCTATGAATACATATTTGAAAATGCTGTTAGGTTCTTCAGACAACGCACAAAATAAGGCATCTTCCAATGTTATTTGTTCCCTCGAGTATCGTATGGGAATTTATTTTCTGAAGAACACGATCGCACGTTCGGAAATCCACTCAAGGAAATGGAACAGCATATTAAACGACAGAAACATCTCTCCGCTGCAGGTCGTATTTAGGCTGCGAGTCATCCCGCTTCCCGGATAAGCTTCGCAGACCGGTAAGAAGCTGTTTACTTTGCGGTCTCGCGGGCCCTGGCGGGAGGATGTCCTACTAACTATTCGCGCATGTCGCCGCCGGGCAAGCCAACCCGCTAAAGAAGCTTAGCCGGGGCGTGAAATTCCGGAGTTCCGGGAACATTCCTAGAATTCCAATGCTGCGGGCGGCGGGGCGGTGGGTGCGGCGGGGGTGGCGGGTGGGGGGCGGGCGGGCGGGGGCGGGACGGGGGCGGCGGTGGGCGGGCCTGCGGCGGGCGGCGCGGCCGGGGGCGGGCGGGCGGGCGGGGGCGAGCGGGCCGGGCGGGCGAGGAGCGGCGGCGGCGAGGCGTTCCGATCGCGCAACCGAAAGGGACTGCGGTGGAGGCGGCAGTGAAAGGAAAGCGAGCGGGGGCAGGTTGCGTTTGCGGACGGCGTGAGGGCGGGAAAGAAGCGGCGTAAGAGGAGGACGGCGGGAGAAGGGCGGGGGATTTCCTGTTTCTCAGCGTACGGTTTCGTGGGCGTTAGCCACATCAGAGTAGTGTAACCGTGGCTCAGGGCATCAATTGATGTCACTGCAGAGCCTCTTATCGGACACGCAGGTTCGAGTCACGACGGGCAGGATGTCGACCCCCCACTTAGCTAGAGAGCTGGGTCGAGCTTCTGTCGATGTCTAGAGAATCTAGCAGCCGTCTGCTCTGACCGGTAGTTCCGGCCAATTCCAGGTGAATGCCAAAGCAGCATCGTAACAAATGACCCCCGCGCGATCTTTCCTTCCTCCTCCTTGTCCTATCTTCACCCCCTTACACACACAGGCACTAGCATGCACTACACTACCACACATGCCAGGAGACCGGTTTGGGAGCATACAGCTTGTCCTGGCTGCGGCCCCGCTGGTGGGAGATACCTGGTTGCTGAAAACCCCGCTAGCCGACGGTAGACGGCGCTCGATCTCACCATCTACAGGGAGAATACCATTGCCGCCTCTCGAAGAAGGAACATGCACTACACTCACTGGAAAAATTACATTAGCAGTTGACGAGCTCGTAATCACAAACGAATCAATCAAAACCAGAGTATGTTAAAGGGAAGAGAAGGCGTGTTCCTCCCCCGTTCGTACAGGAGATCTGGCGTCGACTACCACGTCGGCTTTCGATGTTTTATTTGTAAATGACCGGTGAAGACCACTTTTTACTTCCTCGCCTTACTTCGTAACGGCGATTTTTCGACAAAAAAAAACTATATATAGTGAATTTCTTCCTCTAACACGTTGCTACTGATACATGGTTTGACTGCAAAAGGCCGGTCTGTCTTTCCGTTACCGTATCACTACTTTCAGGAAATAAATTCAGTTAAATCACTATTTTCAGAACAAACGTGCTTGTACCTAAACAAGTTATAAATGAAAGTTACAGAGTTGTCACCATCTCACACTCGAAATGAATTTTTTTCTCCGCTAGTTTTTTTAGAACCACTGCTGGTCCGAGATACAAAGTGGTCTGAGGATAATGGGATTTCATTCAGAGTACAACTCAGAAACAAAAAATGGTATTACGGGAAGCAGCACAAAATTAATGGTGCTACCTCACATCCTTTCTCGTGTTATTTGTAAGGGATAGGGAGTATTACCGTATAATACTACATGAAGCTGCAGTGTTTCCAACCAGCAAAAATGTATTCTTAATGATGAATACCAAGTAACGGAAGGAAGTGGAGAGAAAACCGGAGACAGAGAAGAAACAGAAGAAGAAGAAGAAGAAGAAGAAGAAGAAGAAAGAAAAAGAAGAAGAAGAAAAGTAAGAGGAAATTGAAAGGTTAAAATTTTAATTAGTGAAAAGGATTAATATAATTGTCACCACTCAGTCACCTTTTTTGGACGCGAATACGGTCAGTTCTTTTACCAACTCAATAATTAAAAGGGTTAGTTTGTGATTAAAACTTTTCATTTATATTATATTTAAAAAACGAATTAAAATATAATTTACAGAACTCAATATAACCGAAGTATACGTTTGTGGAATTGGTTGCAAATCTCTCTTGACATTTAACATAATTTACGATCTGTAAGTCGTATCTCACACAAACTTCCCGAAGGTAAATTTGGATATTCTTTAAAATAGGGGAAGTCGCTCCTGAACGCGACGGCCCCTTTCGCGGGGCACCTGCTCAATGCGAGTATTTCAACGAAGCCATTCGGAAGTTCCAAAGAAGCAGCTGTTCTGCTGAGATGAAGGTCAGTTGAGAGGTAAAAATAGCTGCAGTCTGGAATTCACAGTGGCGCGAACGGGAATCTTGTTAGGAGATGTACTTGGCCGGAGGAAGAGTCGTTCATTTTTATGATTTCCAGTTAGTACTTTCCCTCTTATTTCATTACACGTATTCTATGATTTTCGGGTAATATGACAAGTAAATTGTCAAGTAGTGTATTATTTTCCAAGAATTTCAGTTGTAAACCCAGGAATACGCACGTTTATGAGACTGTTTAAATATTTCTTTTGGCGTCGTTAGGTATTGCAACCAAACACGATTCTGATATTTAAGTACCAGTAAATCTCTTGTAGTAACTTGGGTAATCATGACCTGCAAGACAGCCAATATGCCCAGATTGTACGAGAACATTCCTTACATATAAGAAAACGGCAGGCGCTCTGCGACCAATCTGCAAAATTACCTCGGAATTGCTAAATAACTGGCAACCAAAAAAGGACGCAAAAACAAGGGAATACTTTTTTCTACACTTTAAAGAACAACGTCCATTTTTTCAATACAGAGGCTTTGCTACGTATTTCACTATTTCACATAATGTTGGGTTGTTCTAAGAGTTGAATAACACGAACAAGGAAAGAACTCTTCTAACTAGCATATTTGAGAGTCAACTTAAATTTAAATTTCGAAGTATCCGAAGTAAATTATATCACCGTTGTGGGAAACGTCTGAGAAATATAAGTTCGGTGGAGGTGGAGGCTTTGTTTAGGCGTGTCGCGCCCCCAAATCCCAACTTCCGGGCTGCCGTTGCCATGTTTCCCCCTTTGGATAATCAGGTTGAGGTGTCCAAAAATCAACTTTTTGCTATTGGCACATACAAACGATGTTAGGACAGAAGACGTGAAACTGAGTAGGGGGGAGTTCTCGAAAATGACCCTGAAACTATAATTAAACTTCTGCACAATATTTACATACAACGCATGCATTTGAAATCTAATTCATAACATCTTATATTTCGTACTAAACTCTACTAAATTCATGTTAGACATTTCCTTCTCCTTTCTGTGATTCTCAATCATGATTGGGTTTCACCAGAAAACCTTTCAAAAAATACATTTTGCATAGAACATATCTAAAACTTTCATATGAAATACATTTAAAACCAATATTTAAAGATGAATATGTACTTAATTTATTTAATGATGATGATGCAATTTGATGCAATTTATCGAAACTCAAACCATACTTTCCACCATTATACATCGACCATTGAAGATATACTGGCCAAACTCGGCGAGCTTAAAGAGGATTGTGTGGCCAAAATCTGAGAAATGACAGATTGCGTGTATTACCTATAGAATAACCTCATTTACCCACAATAACTTCCAGCTCCCTTCCCTCTTTTATATGAAGACTCCAATCATTTCTACAAGCACATATTGAGGTTGTCTTTTCAAGCACGAAAATGCATCACTTATTAAGAAATATCTCTTGAACTTTTCTTACATTTTCTCATCACAAGTACCAACTGAAGTACAATTCAGAATTTTAAATATTTCAATTAACGTCGTTGTTATCGTAGTGTCCGCACGGGAAATGCAGATTCACGGGAACAAATCTCGGAAAGGTAGGTGTAACTCATTGTTATTCATACAGAAGCACCACTTTCCTTTAACAATTTCGTCACGTTCTGCAGATGGCCGTTAATTAAAAATAGAGGACACGATTTTAATGGGAAAACTAATCACTTTCTACAAAAAACAACAACATGCAAAAAGGAGTTATTATTCATATATTCACGTTTCCCCAACGGGACGTACGTTCGTAGCTGCTCATACATATCTTTTCTCTAATTACTTCTTCCTGGCTGTGATTTGTGTGATAACATATCAGCAGAAAACGATTATACTGACAAAGTTAATTATATAAATTCTAACTTAATATATTACCAAAATATAGCCTTTATTGCATCATATTTAAAATAGTTAAGTATTTTCTTCATAATTTTTCTTGTTAGAGGCGACGATTTTTATCGTGATTGATGTGCATTAAAAAGAATTTCAGTCTGTTTTTAGTCTTAAAGTCAATATTTGTAATAATTTTATTATTGTATTAACGAAATTGTGACGGAAATATACGTTTTGGGAATCTGAAAACATACAGAAAAACGTTTGTCTGTCCGTTTGCATGTCTGTGAACACATCTACCGCCGAAACCGTACACCGTGATCAGATATTTTTCGATCTATTTTGTCGATCTCACGAGCCTGGAAATTTGTAACGAATGATTCAATTTTTGAATGTACTTTATATGGAGGTTCTAAAACTAAAACTTTTCTCTTTCTCTCGTTCTTTTGTTTCGTTCTTTCTTTCGTTTCTTTTTTCTTTCTTTTCTTTCTTTCTATCTTTATTTTAGAATCTTATGACCTGTGAGGCTGCTTGGGAGAATGTTCAAATCATTTGTATTCAATTTGAGGATTCATTTTGTGTCTACCATATGTTAATACGCAACGTGCAAACAGTAGATCTCGCGTACACGCACGCACACACACACACACACACACACACACACACACACACACAAATAAGCACATTTTATTATTATTATTGTTATTATTATTATTCCACTATAACCCACCGCGAAAAGTGTTCCGCGGGTAATTGATCCGTCGCGAATTCAGACGTCCCGCGCGAGTGGCTTGTTTGTCTGCGTGCTACCTCGCGCGGACTCGCAAGACCGCCACCCAAATCACGTCTGAGTCAACTCGAGGGATCGATGCAGCAGAGCACACCCATTCATCTTCTCGACGGCCCTCACCCGACGATCGCTGGTTGACTTCTGTATGAACATTCGACGTGTCGCGGTGCCCGGACTGCAAATGCCCTAGCGGTCAAACGGAACACGAGAGCTCCTCTGAGAACGCACCAATGCGGCAAACGCTAATAGATTTTAAATGCAGCGAACTTTTACTCCATATAGTTGCACATATTGTGTGAAAAATACCTCAGATTCTGCTTTTTTTTTACTTTTACTCCATAGAGTTCAACATTTTGTGTGAAAAGTACCACAGATTCTGCTTTCGTTTTATTATTTGTAATATTGTAATATCATTTTCATCAGTGACTGTTTTCACAATTCGCAGATATTTCTTTGCGTGAGATCTATTGCGTAAGTAGCTGTAAAGTGAACACGTTTTAGCTCTCTACAAATAACGTACAGCTAATATAATTGAAACATTTATATATTTACCCTTCAGCGTTTTTAATATTGACAGAAAAGTTCAGTATAATTCTAGTTATATACATTGTTTCTGAAATTATTATACTTCACCTAAAATCTTTTTGTAGCGTTTATTGGCACGCAGTATGCCGAAAATTTCTTCGTTTTCACTTATTTATTATTTTGTTAACTTTTGTGCTTTGGTTACTTGTTTTCCGACATGCTCTACTCGCTCCTTCATTATTTTATGCCCTAACCTGAGCACATGGTTGGATGGGGACTCAAAGTACACTTACAGACAAAACGTTGTAATTTTTCTACACATGACTTTCCTGATAATTTTTAAACCAAATTCATTGTTATTGTATTTGGAAAGAGATCTTCTTCTTTCTCTTCTCGACGGCCCTCACCCGACGATCGCTGATTGACATCTTTATGAACATTCGACGTGTCGCGGTGCCCGGAGTAAGCCAGTCCGCAAAGTAGCAGCTGCAGATTATCGATTTTTCTGATCGCAAGGCATATCGGGGACAGAGATACAGAAAGAAGGCGTCATCTTTATATTTTCATACTTTGTTGTGGCAGGATGCATTCAAATAGACGGATAAATAGGGATGTCCAATTTTAAAGATTGTTCGTAATGTGGCCAAACATTGCCGGGCAGTCACTGGCATTGCATTTTCACAATAAAATTTCAGATGTACAAATATCTGCTTAACATATTTCTTTAAACAAAAAGAGGGATGTCTAATTTTGGGATTAATTAAATTTTCTCATAATTCATTTTTGAAATTCCAAACAATTTATTTACACTACACGAATACATACGGAGGGGGGGAATTAACGTTTTGCTCAATATTTCCGACTCGATGTACTTTTCTTCAACGATATGGCACTGAAACGTTTTGATGGGCACTCATGACATTTAACATAACGAGTCAAAACCACAAAAGAAAAAGCAACAAAAATGGAACAGATTGACTTAACTTGAAGTTCTCGGAGATATTTCACCGCAAAATATGCTCAGAAAAGCTCGACTGGGCAAAGGGATCTGTGGAAACGTCAAGAGCGCCATCCGTGTAAGCTCGACTCTCGGTTCTTGAAGCACTTGCGAGAGTGAGCGGGTAGATGCACACGATCAGGCGGCATCGCATAGGCATTGTTGCAATGTTTTACTCTATGTAATACCCCGAGTAATGTAGTTATACGGTGTTTTGGTATCATGACATCACATTCAGATACGATCGCGCATCGTCATCATTCCATCGATTGTTGTGACTTCTGCAATACAACTGAAAGGGATAGAGCGGAAGAGGTGTCGACTGATGTCACTGCAGTGCATCTGCCCAGAAGGCTCTAGCTTCGAATCCCGACAACGACAGGACTTTCGACAATAACTTGTCAGCTAGGTCGAATTCAGTCGCTGTCTGGAGAAGAATTCTAGCGACCAGCTACTCTGATCGCTAGTGTTCCGTAATTTCTCCGAACAACACCATGCGATTGCCGGAGTAGTATCCTAACAAACGGGCCACGGACTGCGCACGATTTTTCCTGCCTCTTCCTTGTCCTATCCTTATTCTTTACTTCGACACACACTAGCATGCACTACACCATAATCACACCGGAAAACCGGTCGGGTGCCTACAGCTATTCCTGGCTGAGGCGGAGCCTCGCTGGTGGGAGATACATGATTGTGGAAACCCCTCTCGCTGACAGGTCGGCGCCGGATCTCGCTATTCAGCGGGGGAAGATCTCCGCCACACCAAGAGGAAACATGCAATTCACTTACGGGACTAATGACCTGAGCAGTTGACGCGCTTGGAATCGCTACAATCAATCAGTCAATCTGAAAGGGATACGAAAACGTAGCGACAACTGTCATTTCTGTAATTTTTGTAAGCAATTCAAAACAGAAAGTTTGGTCATATTTGCACACTTTTCAGTATGTGGTATAGTTTCTACTCCTTTTATAGAATTTTTCAGAGTTGGTGTTGGATATAACGTTTTTCATTTGGAGAAATTCTAAGATCTTTATTTTGGATACATGAAATTTGTGATATTATTACGTCTCTCCAGCTCTTTAACATATAAAAACAAAATCACTCTCAATATATATATTTCTTTGTATCTTTCCTCCTCTTCGAATGCGCTAGTGTTCATTAGGCTTCAGAGAGCACCTATTGCTGACTCGCGGCTAGTGTGCACAATTACCATAAGCAATGGTCCGATTCGGATCCTGATGATGAAAAGAGAAAATTGTAACTTCCACTGAAATGTCGGAGTATCTGTGAATAGGCAATGCGGAAGTTTCCGAGAATTAGGGTGAAACAGTGGGCTGTAAAAGGTGTAACACGTTTCATTTATTTTTTTTATTTCTGACTTTGCGGCTAAAAGAGGTAAGTAATGGTAAACTACCTCAAAATGCTTTGTTCATACTACTCTCTAGAGATGCAGAATCGAGGGTGGTGCAGAATCGAGGAGTGGAAGAATCGAGAGCGGTGCAGAAACGAGGGTGGTGCAGAATTGAGGGTGGTGCAGAGTTTAGGGTGGTGCAGGATTGAGAGGGGTACAGGATTGAAAGTGGTGCGGAATTAAGGCTAGAGAATCCAACAACTCTTGTTGTGTGAAGTCTATTCAAAGATCTCATACTGATAGATTCCATTATTTAGAAGTAGTCTGTTACGTTTAATATTATCAGTTAATATGTTTCATTGTCATCGAATTTGCTCCTGAAGGTTGTTCATGCACGTACTTCCTGTTCATGCAATACTATATACTTCCGGAGAGAACTCAAAATATTCAATCGGTCTTACCACTTTTGTAGCTCTCCTTTACACTCGATACTCGGCTTTCGTGGTATCGGAAAGCCTGGGTAATTCAGAGGAGGAGGGCGAATAAAGCGACGTACCTGCAAAATAAGAAAATATAATTTAATTCTCATAAATTATGATTTATACAATAAAATTATGCTATAACTATCTTGCTTATATTGTATTTGATCTAATTGTTGCTGAGGACGTAATAGTAGCGGAACTCTCTCTTTACTCTTATTTACTCTTACGGAGCGGAGATGTAAATTGTAGCAGGTGCTCGGTCTACAGTCAAGCTCCCTGTAGCTGACCCCAATGCACCAAGGCGCAATAGCGCAGCTGTAGAAAAACAACACGGAGAGAATCGCTTCGTCGTAATAAGTATAGAATGTGTTGGCGGGCGAGGTAAAGATCTGGTGATGCAGAATCGAGGGTGGTGCAGAATCGTGGAGAGGCAGAATCGACAGCGGCGCAGAAACGGCGGTGATGCAGAATTGAGGGCGGTGCAGAATTGAGTGTGGAGCAGAAATGAGAGTGCAGCAGAATTGAATGCAGCTTAGTCCAGCATTTTTAAACGAGTACGCCAAAGACTCTTGCGGAGGAGGCGCGGACATTATATTTCATGAAAACTTACAAGGGTATACTTTTGGGATCATTCACATAAGCGAGGTGGCAGGGTTGATGATTCATGTTGCCCCTTTATTGTGTTTACTTTGGAGTACGTGACCAGTTGTTTTATATTGCCATGACGTCTTTGCCATGGGAGAACGGTAAAGTGTAGTTTGCCTAACGCATACCACAAAATGACACCAATTAAATCCAATTAATCCAATTAAACCACTTAAACTGTCTGATTACCTTTTGTTGACTAGTTTTGATTATAGAAATATATAGAAGAGAAAGAAATATCAGTTTGGTATGAAGATTACATGTCCACGATTGGTGTGTTAAAATGAAATTTAGCAACAAAAAATTTGCATAAATTGAAGAAATGAAATCTGATGATACTATCTACCATGATTCTTCACTTTGTTACAAGGCTTATTATAAGTTTTTTAACGAATAAAAAGAGCAGAACGTAATTATTCATTTACGTAGTATTACATAGCCATTTCAGTAATATTGTGGACTTAAGTACACGTAGGCAAGTTCAGTTTTAAGTATATAAATTATTTTTTCCAAATATTTTGATCATTAGAATGTCTGAAAATCATTGAGTGGGGGATTTTCGAACTTTTTATAAAAAAATAATAATTTCTACCAACAAATTCAACTATGATTTTTCTTTATCCTCTGGATGTAATGTGATGCGCTCTTCCAATTTTTTGTCACTCAATACTCATGGATCCAAATTAGTAAAACTGGTGTTCCAATTTGGACGGATTGCAATATTTTAGTTGTATTATATTCCTCTTTACCAATAAATATGTAATTAAAATGTTTCGTTTTATAATTAAATTACATAGATTGTTGTGGTAAATATTTTATTGCTGTTGGGAGCTTGGAACTGAAAAAAAAACCGGTCCAAATTATGTACTTTTCCCCTACTCTTAATGAAAAAGTCGGGCATTTAAATACCACCAAAAAATCCGGGGGCTTTCTCGACGCTTAACATTTGATCTTGGTCGGAGACTTTCGGGGCAGGATGTGTGGGCATTTCCGTCGGACGGGCTCCCGCCGGCCGACCGGCCGGCCGCCGAATATGCACAACCCGAGCGGGGCGGCCGACTCGCACGCGTTGGAGTCTTTTGATCCCGCCGGCCCGCTCAAAGCCTGGGCCCTCCGCCCCTCCTTCCACCCTACCTCCCCGCCCACCTCGTCCTCTCCGCGCCGCGCCGCGCCGGGTTACGGGTTATAAAGGACGCGGCGCCTGAAAGCAGCACTGCGGAGGCGAACAAGAGGGCGCTCTTAGAAAAGGATGCGCCGCGGCCAGAGTGGGTGTGATTGAGAGAGAGAGAGAGAGAGAGGGAGAGGAAAGGAAAAGCCACGGACAGTCAGGCCGAGAGAGCCGACGTGGGATTGAGAGAGAGGGAGAGTGGAGGAAGAGAGAGAGAGAGAAAGCGGGTGTGTGATGGAGAGAGTGGAAGACAAATTTCGCGGAGACAGAGAGGGAGGGAAAGGCATTTAAGAAAAATATCAGAGGGAGACACTGGGGGTCGAGGTAGGGAGAGTGGTAAAAGGAGAAAGACAAGTGTGTAATAAAATTCCGGAGAGATGGATAATGAAAGAAAGAGAGGAAGAGAGAGGCAGTGTTAACTGTAACGAAACTAGGAACTGCCAAGCAAAAATGATAATAAGGAAAACAATCCGTACGATGTGAGACGGAAGTAGAGAGAAGGAAATAAGTAGGGAGGGCAGGAGATATTGGAAATCGATTGTGAAGTATGTGAATGTGCATCACAAAGGACATATGTTAATAGAAGATGATACAACGCGTAATATTATGTACAAAGAGAAATTACGAATAATTCACAAGTGTTAGGGAGATGATGTTAGCAGAAAAGCAAAGATTGGTGACTGAAAAGAGTTAAGAAACCAAAGGAGTGGGTTTCCAAGAGATGTGGCGAAGAAAACGAGATCGGTATAAGTCGGGGACGAAGTCCATAAACATCACGGGAGCGAAAAAGACTGAAAAGAGGAGAAGATAAAGAAGGAAGAAACAGTAGGTTGATGAGGGTGAATTTCCCCAAAGAAAAGGAAATAGTTGTGAGACGAGATGAAATGAAAGCGCCTGGAAGAAATGTGACGTTAACTCTTAGAGACGACTGTCCTTAAGAACATTCGTTAGAAATGACGAGCATACAAACGAAAAGCGAAATAACTAGGGTGCATGAAGCGTGCACTAAGGGCAACTTTGCGGGGCAACGAGAATATTTCTCTCAATATTTGAAGGAAAGCATTTCCCAACTTCAGAGATTCAGCATCCAACTCTTGGAAGAGAGTAAGGTAAGAAACTTCTAGAAGACACCAAGCTTGTCATGGAGACGACGAGAAGGGCTGGTGTTTTTTTTTCTTCTCCTGGTTAATAAATCTAATAACCCACCCATTTGCAGAAAATAATAAGTGTGTATGAATATATACGAACATATAGAAATCTTTTAATTACTCTTTACAGTCGTGTATAATCAGTTGGGTGACGATATGCATCCAAATATTCTAAAGAAAACAGAGAAATGTGGACTTATAATGAAAAGTAAGAACAGATTCAAATTCATTTTTTTCTTTACTCCTATAGCGTACGGTTACATCTTGAAATATAAATGACGCATCTAATTCCTAAATCGATAAATGTGCAGTTATTTTATCAAAATTGCTGATGTAAGGTTTTCTGTAATTTGCAGGAATGTTCTAATGCACAGAATAGTATATTTTTGCTTCATATTTCGCCTTTCGTTATTTCAAAATATAGGGAACTTCGGCGTACGGGAATGCCGAAGAGCTGGTATTATTTGCTGTGTAATAGTATGGGTTCACCTTTTCAAACTGCACTTTTTACAGTCTCTATACCTGGATTTCATTTTCGATCTTCTTAACATTTTCCACTATGAAGTACCGTATAGTTTCTGTTGATAGAGGTTGCCAAAGAATTTACTTTTACTGAAGTGGTCAAGCTCGAGGTAATGTTTTTGGCGTTTCATTATGAGTAATGAAGTGTGATATAATGACAGTTCATTTTGTATTCCTTCTTTATAAATGCACACTTTCTTGTCAAAATAGTGCATCTCATCTGTGTTTACTAAAGGAGGACACTTAATACCTTCATCGTGCAACCAAGGTATCTCATTGGAATGTTGAGACACATTCCAATCTGTATAATTAAGACAGACCCTGACGGACGGGGAATTTCTAGTAGTTGCTCTTGGAATTGTAGTTCTCGTCGGAACTTTGCGAAAAGCTCCAAAAAAATCAAATTATATTCTTTAGGGTGCTGTTAACATAAATTTTCGGTTACACAATACAATAACGTTGTCGATGCACAAGAAATATGGCGTGAAGTGAAAAAATATATTTAGAAGTAGTCTATTCATATCAGACATTTTACAAGTTTCAAAAAAAAAAGTTCAGCTGACCAGCGAGTAATGAAGAAGATCACTGTCTTTCGCTGCGAAACGAACGATCAGTCTCATACTCCAAAGTAACATTTTTGTACTATGTATCATTTTCCTTGCGCGCCGAGACACCGTTTGGGAATAGAGAACCGAGAGAGCCACCGTTGCCTTTATGCGGCTGAGTCTTTGGCAATTCGATGCGCGATCCCGACGCAGTTCGAACAACACAGGCAGAGAAATGCATGAAATGCACATGACTGCATTTCATTGACTAGTAATAGTGTACTTTCAAAAATAGAAAATGATTTATGGAAAACTACTCTTGTCGATTTAAAACCTAAATTGGTCGTAATTTAGCCAATAATTGCACTACAATCATCGTCTTAGTAGTGTATTTTTAAGGTAGTATTACTAGAATATCCCAAATCCTATGAAATATTCTGTATTTCAATATTTTTTTAGATTATGTCCCTAACTTCTGATACAGAACGTTTGGATATCATTTGAAATTTATTTGGACACAATATTTCTGATCTTCACATGGGCAATTTTTTAAAAAATTTCATCACTTTAAGTTATGATAATTAATTCACGTTACTAGAATGCCGTTGCCTTTATGTGGCTGAGTCTTTGGCAAGACGATGTGCGATCACGACGCAGTTCGTTCAACGCAGGCAGAGAGGCTGGAGCACAGCACAGGCCACGGAGCGATTTCTTTCTACGGAGATGATCGGTTGCGCATGCACGCCTGGTTACTGCCACTCTGAAGAAAATGTCATGCGATTCAAACACAAAGGACGCCAACTCAAAAGCGATCTTGTGGTTCCATTTTACAGAAGAAAATTAAAAAAACTATTTAATGTACAAACGTTTTGTCGATATGTCGATAAATGCTCGAAAAGTAAAAATATATTCAACCGTCACTCATACGCTGAAATATGCTCAAAATATGTGTGCTGATTCCAAACAACGAGAAATGCATATTTGATCTTTATGCCAATCATTATTGTCCAACAATAACACAAAAATATGCAAAATCTGCAGCCAAATAATCAAACAAGTTAAATTATTTCTGGATTCGGAGTAATTGGCGCATATAATATCGTTTGATGGATAAGCTGTTCCGAATTTATAGCTACTCCGACCCGTTACCTTTACCACAATCTTACGCATCCTTAACACGCAAAAAATAAAGGCGTTTCCCCCGACCGTAAACAACAGGACGAGGGAGTCAGACTGTCAAACCAGAACACAAAATATTGATCCGGATTTCATCCTGAGGTGGATGTAAATCGCGTGTTCAAAATTCTTTTTCGAAAGCTGAAACATTCCATTTGCCGACTGAGTTAAACAATATCCTGTTCAAACAGTCATTCTGCCCGTATTGAACGGTTGTTGCTTCGTGTTTTGCGTGAAGTGTTGTAAGCATAAGAAGAGAAATGACAAAGGCAAACTCGTTACCGCCCATCAATACCTTACCACGCAATGCAATTTCCCTGCGCTGTAGTTCAATAAACCACGCTGAAATAATTTTACTGCAATTTGTGGCTTTCGTTTCATGTACGCGTCAATAGTTGAAAGCGTAATGCTTGATTTCCTGTCGTGAAAATTGGTTAATGGATCTAGGAAAATAGTTATAACATATCTGCAAAACGCACATAACTGCATTTCATTGACTAGTGGTAGTGTACTTTCAAAAACAGAAAGTGATTTATGGAAAACTGCTCTTGTCAATTTAAAACCTAAATTGGTCGTAATTTAAACAATAATTGCACTACATTCAGCGTCTTAGTAATATATTTTAAGGCAGTATTACTAGAATATCTCAAATCCAATGAAATATTCTGTCTTTCAATATTTTTTTAGATTATGTCCCTAACTTCTAAAACAGAATATTTGGATATCATCCGCAAATTTATTTGTCAAAATATTTCTGATCTTTACAAGGGCAAAAAAATGTTTTAATTTCAGTACTTAAAGTTATAATTAATTCACTTTATTAGAATGTTGACTAACCGTAATATATTTCTTCCTAATATAGGTTTTTTGCCTTTTCCTGATCCATAAATCATTTTGAAGACAGTTATTACTTGCAACGCTGTGTGTAGAATGTACTGTATTAATCCTGGATATCACGTGATGTGTTTCCTGGAAACGCGCTGCGCCGATCACCGAGAAAATTGAAAGCAGCGCAGAGGAGATATTGAGTGCGTGGAGAGAGCAATCAGAAAGTGATGCCGGAGAAGAGGCTTTTGATTGGGTGGGTAGGAGTATTCAGTGTCCCAGAATAAATGTTTCAAACTTCTAGGGTACGTAGAGGGGTCGAAGATGATCTGTTTACGCAGCTGGCCTTGAAGTGGGAAATTACATATAACGAAGCCGCATTTGTGGCATTTGCCCGGCAAGTACAAGAAACACCGGCATGTCCAGAAGATACACGAAATCTCATTAATTGCGTCAGATTGTGACCTGCACAACACCAGTGCTTAAGAGTTGCCTAAGTACAGGCAAATACCAGACGTGTAACTACGTTATCTGAAATTCCCCACAAAAGTCATTGACTACAAGATATCATCTTCGAACCCGCTACATCTCCTAGAAGTTTGTAACATTTATTATGGGATAGTGAATACGTCTGCCCCTCTATCCAAAACTGCGTCGTCGTCACTTTCTGCTTACAATTTGTTTCTCTTCTGCGCTCACCATGCTTTTCGCCAGCGGCTGCTTTAAACGAGCTTCAGCGCAAAGGGCAGGCAGAGTTGAGCGTGCCGTGAATAGATTTAAGTTCGCACGAATCATCTGGATGACATTTACTTCTATTTCTGCAATTTATCGATTTTACGAGTTATTCGTACGTCTCCTGCAGTCTGGTGAGTTATATTTATTATTAGCACACTTTTCTGTCCCCTGAGAACTCTGAGTAGTCTGAGCGTCGTCGTAGTCTGCACTTTGTGAGCAAGAGGCATCAAACAGCATAGAAATCAAACTGAGAGCAGTTGAATGAATGTCTTGAATAGTGGTATTCTTCAAGAAATCACGTGGATTATGTTACTTCTATTTGTGGATACTTTAAAAATTTGCATGTTATTCGTACATGTTTTCTGTAGCCTGCTGAGTTATATGCATTCATTATTCCTTCACTGTATGCCACCTGTCACGAAGTGTGTGCTCTCATGCTCTCAGTACACGAAGGAAGCAGAGGGCAGGCAAAGAGCGCCGCCAGCGACGAGGTGGCGAACGGGTCAGGAAGCGGGGCCGGGGAGCTCGGGCTGTGGGTTAGCACGGGCCGCGGGGCCTCGCCCGGCCCGCGGGCCAAATTGCTCATCCATCTCGACGCCAGCCAATCAATACGCAGAGAAGCGCCCTGCAGCCCCGCTGGGACGCCTCTGGATCCTCGCCTGCGGGCCGCAGCCCGCCGAGCAGCGCGTGGAGCGGGTTGCGTCAACTTGGGATGGTAGGCGTATTTACTGCGAGAGCCATGGCTAATTCAATTTGCCGCCTCTTGGCATCTTCTCGAGGGGCGTAATGCAGAGTCGGCGAAGAGAAAAGGCAAATAGAAGGACGAGGGGAGGAACACGAATCCTTCAATTATCTTTTCAATGGCGTATTTTCTGCAGTAAATTTATATTTTGTTCATATCATCAAGATTCAAAAGCGCTGTAATATATTTCCCTACCTTGTTAATAGCATAATTTGATTTTTCATGCTATAAGCGTATATACGCGTTAAAGAATATTTATAAATGCGTCCAAGTGAATATTTTATTTAAAGATTTTTTAAAGTGTTACTTTGTAATTTTTTTCTGTTCGTGTATTTGTTCGCCAAATTTATCACTTAGTTATGCAACATATCATTAAAATTCCTACTGAGCTCAATATTTGCTGAGCTGATAACGGCTTTCCGTAACAATGAACGTTTTTATTGAAAATAGTTATATTGTATGTAATTCATCACGCCTTCCATTTCCTACTCTGATTTGACAAATATTTTTTAGCTTTGCCGTGCATCGCCGATAAACAATCTAGCTGACTGCTGCAACGCATTTTGTAAGTAATTGTGTCTTGCAACCGGCGTATACCATTCTGTGAAGGCGCGTTAGCAGTATGTTCCCACACAAAGGCCAGTGTTCGGCCCTCACGCTTCCCTGCACTGCCTTCGCGCCACCCCACGCTACTCACACTCCGCCCCATCTCGCTCCCGCCTGCCCTGTTGCCCATAGTGCTCCCCTCTCCTTTCCAACACCCATCCCAGGCCTACTCATTCTCAGCTCACACCCCGCTTACGCCACTCCCACACCCTCCATGACCTCTCACATTTCTGTCAGGTCTATCTCACACTCCGCTCCAACCCTGCTCACGACCCGATTACGCCCTGTTTACGCTCCCCCCATTCACATATCGTTTACGCCTCACTCACGCAACGCTCACACGCAGCTCATGCCCCGCTCACACATCGTTCACACATCTCTCACACGCCGCTCACGCCCCGCTCACACACCTATCACACATCGCTCACATACCGCTCATGACCCGCCAC
The DNA here is from genome assembly GCA_017312745.1 of Gryllus bimaculatus. NCBI lineage: Eukaryota > Metazoa > Arthropoda > Insecta > Orthoptera > Gryllidae > Gryllus > Gryllus bimaculatus. Next base: position 1,260,684 of record BOPP01000272.1, read on the forward strand.
CATTTCGATCTCGCTCCCAAATCTGTTCCATCCCACCCCGCTAACACAGCTCGCCGGCTGTCCCGCGTCGCCCCGCGGCCTTGCCGCTGTTGATGTCAGGATTCGTGGAAACAGTTCACAATGGCACCGGCATGGGCGGGGGACGGGAACACAGCGTCAGTGTGTTGCGAGGTTTCCCGATCAGCCCTAACGACCCCTTCCTCCCCCCTCTCCGCCTCTGGCGTCCGTTAATCCCCCTCCGCGCGCCCGTCCTATTTGATGAAGCATTCGCCGCGCAGGGTGCTAGTAGGGTGAGTGTGGGGCCGTCGCGGTAATCCGCGGTTTGTAATTCGCATATCTGCCTCTTTGCCGGTAGCCGAACGCATCTAGCGGATGCGTCGCTGCGCATGGGCTGCGAAAATGTGGCAAACGCTGCTCGCGCAAACACACGCACTCACACTCACCCACGCGCGCTCTTTCACCCACACGCGTACTCACACGCACGAGAATTCATTCACATGCAAACGCAGGGACCCTCAAAACTTTTGTCAAATGTACGTCAATGTTGTGATTAACTTTTTCAGCTTACATTACGTTCTCTATATTCAATATTACACAAAGAAAAAATATAATTACAAGATAAAAATATTGGAGAACAGAATTATTAGAAATTTTTTGGACTCAATAAGCTATAGAAATATGGAAATGAGTAAGTATAATCTACCAGAAAGATGATAAATCAACGGAAACTAGGCAACACGATTAGAAGATAAACATTATTTGAGCGCATCCCTTTGAAATCAATGAAAACATATTTACAAAGATATGCATTCACAAAGATTTGCATTTTAGGGGACGTTATCAAAAAACTGGACACAAAAAATTAATGGGTAAAAAAGAAAACTGAGTAAAACATATTTGAAAATAAATTTGATATTCTTTTATAGCTTTGTACGACATATAATATAATTCATTCAACCATATCTTTCAATTAATCCCAAAAGAACACGTTGAAATATCGTGCTACCCAACGAAAACAGATTTTCACGTCCGTTAAGTCACTTACCAGTCATAATCACACACGTGGCAGGACAAATATCACACGTATTCCCCCCGTTGTCTGGACGAAAAGAAGACGAGAAAAAAATGTTTGATACTCTGCTGAAGCCCTCGTTCCGTGCTGCCTTCTTGGAAGATCATCAACGATCCCACAACCTTCCGTAACCGCGCAGCGCGCCCTGGCGACTGCTCGCCTCGGCCTCCGACGCGCCTGCCACTACCGCAGGCTCCCCGGGCTGCTCCCCACACTCCCCGCGTCTTTGCAACCACACCACACCACAGCACACTGCCGCGCCCCCGCCCCCGCCGCCGCAGTCGGTTACCGTATCGATTGCCCTATCGATCCCGCGCTCGCCGTCTAATTACGGCGCGCGTTTATTCGCACGTGCTAACGGGAAGGCGTTGCCACCCCT